>VZTJ01000487.1:4372212-4469330 GCA_013397795.1 Orthonyx spaldingii | reverse complement strand
TTTTTTTTTTTTGCAATAGTGCTTTAAAGCAAGTGTCTGGGAAAAAAAGGTGTTTTATAACCACTAGAAAATTCACAATAGCACATTTCAGGTTTGTGATAAGCATTATTTGCTCATTAAAGAGAATCAAGATTAAATCCTTCAGGAAATGCTGTGGAGCTGTATATTTTTTAAATATCCCTTAATAAAACCACAGAAATGTTCTATGTTTCACAAAATATTTATTGCATGCCATTAGCTGAAAACAACACCATCAAAGCTGTGGGAAAGAGGTATATGAGAATACCAACAGCGATATGAAATTATCTCACTTGCAAGGTTTCCATTTTCAAATTCACCATAACATAACAAAATTAAGAGAGCAAATCCAACAACTGTGAATCAGTGGTTCAAAAATCTCGTTTTTCGCTCTGGACTTAAGCTAGGTAAAGAGCGGGAGTAAAAGGATATGAATAACTCCTGTTGCTTACAATTCTTGTTAAACACATCTCTGCATTATCAGTTATATAATACAACCAAGTGTTTCTTTCAGGCTTTTATCATTTTACCTTGGAAAACATCTGAATATATTTAATAAGATTAAAAATTAAAACCAAGTTAAATATCTGAAACATTACTATTACCATGGAACTCTTATAAGTGGCATTAGTTACTGAAAGGATTAGAAATGTAGAAATCTACATTTTTCAAGCTGTGAGCAGCAGTGTCTGTTCTTCAGAAAATACCATTTTTCAAGACATACATTACTTTCTCTTAAGATTGGGTAGGGAGGGACCAAGTTCTTCTAGCTCCAAGCACCCTGCCATGGACAGAGCCATCTACTAGACCAGGTTTCTCAAAGCCCCATTGTACCTGCCTTGAACACTTTCAGGGATGGGACATCCACAGCTTACCTGGACAACCTGTTCCAGTGCCTCACTACCCTAATATCCAATCTGAACTGACTCTCTTTCAGTTTAAAGCCATTCCTCAGCAATAATGGTAGCAACAACCAGTGCCAGCTCTAATGTTTGGGGATTTTCATGTATTTTAGTTTACAACACTCTACAAGGAAATATTTATTTCATGTATTTTGGTTTACAACACTCTACAAGGAAATATGTATTTCAAGTATTTTGGTTTGCAACAGTCTACTGGGCTGGATCTCCTGATCACACAGCCCCATTGATTTACTCCCCATGTTTATAATTTCTGTGTGCAAGGCACAAAGCACAGAGTCTCACTATACCAGGTATAAGGCAATGGGGAATCTTCACAGAAAGCTTTGTCAGAACAGTCAAGGTAAGAGATCTATAGTGTATTGTTTATGCTCTCCTGAAAACTGTAAAAATAATTTCATTGCTGAGTATTCTGATAAAAAAGGACATGATGGTAAAGTCAAATTTTTGGTCTCGTAAGGACTGATTTTCTGAGATCCACCAGTGGCAGAAGAAGTACAACATTGCCATCTACATTTGAACACAGTCACTCATGAAACACTGTCATCCTTATTCACCCTTTAGTTCAATGCTTTCATCTCCCCCGCTGCGTCAGAGTTCCCTTGGTGATATTTCTTTATAGTTGGGCCATCTTTACACATTGGAAAGACTTCAATGGGTGCAATATCATGCCCTTCAAGATTTACATTTGAAATAGTTTAAGATTAAAGGAAACCTATTTGACTAAGTATGTAACTGAAGACAAGGGATTTTGAGCACAGCAGGCAGTGTGGGAGGGTAGAAGACTGTACAAATGCGTAAGTGATATTGGGAACATTTCTGTGCTTTTCATATCTTCACTTAGCATAAGAATAACTGATAGAGAGGAAAGAGAAATCATGTCATGTATTGGATGCTTTCCAGACTAACGAAGAAAAAGTCTAAAACACATTGACTGGAATTAGTGAAGACATGTTGCGTCTGAAGTTCTAAAAGAGTACAGTCCTGGTTGGGAAACACATGTTTGAGTATTCCAACTTGAGAGGGAGAGAAATACAGCTTGAAACACACTGGCCCACACTGGCCCACACTGGCCAGCTTGAAATACACTGGCCCCCCCTTTTCAGTAGCTATTCACACCTATCTATGATGTGAGTCAAACACTGCTACCAGCTCCAGTGAGCCACACTGGTAAATACAGACCTGCTGCAAAGGTTCTCTGGTGGATCCAGGAGCATCCATGAACACTAAATTCTGATCCTCTTGGTGCTTAAAGCCTTCTCCCGGTAGGTCATTAAAGACAGTAATTACTGAGCCTTGCCCTCCTAGCTTACAAACCTTAATGTCATTATGTGGCCAAATACCATGGATCTTAATTGTGTAAATTGAAGCTAATTGATCTTCAAGTGAAATTGACCTGTGCCCAGGTCACTGGCCATATGGCTCTGCCAGTAAGTGGCTTTTCACTCAGCCTGGAATCAAACCCTCTCAGAATTTCTGTTAAATCAAAAACATGGACAAATTTCAACTCAGATTAACATCTAGGGAATTTACTTTAGGGAAACCTACATGATTTTTGAAAATACTGTCTTCTCATATGTTGAATGAGATGTCTCTTGAAATCCTTAAAACTATAAACTGTAGAAGAAAGAAAAGAATTTTAAAGTTATCAGCAGCTGAATAGGATAAATCCTTGCAATAAAATATTTTGTCAAACAAACAAAAAAGATAATTGCTTCTAGCCTCAAAAAATTAATGTATTTGAGAATGAAAGGAAGACAATGGTGAGTTTCAAAGTATTTTTTTTACATGTTAACTTGGTTTTTTCCCCAAAAAATGTATTTGGTTGCTAAATTATGTTCTAAAATCTGAATACAAAATCAGTGTTTATTTCAAGTCATATAATTTTTTCCTTCATCATATGACTTTAAATATATTTTGAAAGGAAAATTCCATTTTGCCTTTTATAAAGTTACACCAATCTCCTCAGCAATTTAACAAATGTGCTTAAAAACCCAGCTGTTCCTACATTGATTATTCTATTGATACTGTTCACTCCCATTACTTGAACACTGATTCAATCCATCCTACTTCATTACTAAGAAAATTCATTTAAAGGGAAATATGAGTAGCTATTGCATTTTGTCACCACTCTTTTACAAGAATTAAACAGTATTCAAGTATTCAACCTCAAGATTTTCATCATGGTATTATTTACATGAGTTGAAATCTACCTCCTGACACAATAAAAAAGGCTACTACATTGTGTAAGTCAAGCTGAGAATATTTGGGCTGAATTTTTATTTAGTCTCATTTGATATTGGGCCGAATTTTTGTTTAGCCTCACCTGATATAGTTGTATTGGGTTCAGCACAATTAGATATACTCATTCTCAATGAAAGGGGTTTATTTATAGGACTATTTCATTGTGTGGAGATGTTTAACAGGTTCAAACGTAGATGTGCATGTGTATGTTTGTATTTATGTGTGCAGGTATGGCATGTGTGTCTTGGAGCATGCAGTATTGTATTATATAGCTCAGATTTATCACATCAGTGAGAAGACATTGCTGTCAGTTACTTCATTCAGTGGTATGGAACATCCTTGTTATTCTTCTCCATCACTGAGAAAGGCTTGAAACTGTGAGCTCAGAAGCAGAAGTAAAAGAAACAAAACATTGTCTGTGTTACTGGAATTCCTGGAAGCCATTGCTTTGAAAGCTTACTTCAATATTGTTTGACAGTATTGATTTAAAGCAACAGGCTATGCAATGTCATGTCACATATCATTTGCACTTTGGGTAAGATGATAGAGTGTGGACGTGTGTGTGTCTGTATACTCTGTAGTTTATAAATCAGATTAAGTTCAGAAGAAGCAAGCATTAATTTCTGATAGCTGGCCTAAATTTAAAAAAAAACAACTGGGTTATCCAACAGTGAACACATTCCTGGTTAAAATATCAGAGAGTTATTAAACTATAAATTTAATCTTAAAATTCTATGCTTCTAGTAATGAATACCAGCTTGTTGTGAGCCTTCTGTACTGTTCATAAAATTCTGATCAGTAAAAGGAACACTTGTAAGTACCGGCTCTTGCTGACAATGGAAAACAGAGGTGTTAAATATAAATCATGGTAAAATGAAATCATGAAAAATAAACTAAGATTTTTTTTCTCTAAAAACATTATAGAACCTTTTTATAACAGAAACAGCTCGCAGCATATAATCACATTTTAACAGCTGTTGCCAAATTAGGTAAAAGGTCTGATAGAAAATTTGTTAATTATATGGTTTAGGCCTCACAGGCAGCCTAAACTAGTCAGAAATGGAGAAGAGCACTGATTCAAGATGATCCTATTGTTGGTATTTTTATTACAATAACAAATACTTTTCATATGCCTCGAGCTTGGGAAATGCCACAACACTACTGCTGGGTAGTACAGGGTAGAAATGACTTAAACTGGAAGAGACTGAAGTAGGACAAAGCATCATCCTTATAAGATGCAGAGAGCTTAAGGAACACATTTTCTAGGACACACAGATCACAGAATCACACTAGTAATCCCTCAACTCCATGTCCCTGGTTTCTGCACAGAGAACTGGATTAAATAAGTAACTCCTGCAGCCAATTCATTCCTCTCTGCATTAGGTCTTTAGTTCCTCAGGGTGCCTGACTTGCAGGTGTGGACGTGCTGAGCCTGCTCCACAACACACCCAGCACTGCTCTGCTGAATGACTGGGTGGCTCAGGCAGGGCATGAGATCCGCACTTGTGTCACAAACTGCTGCACAAGGCTTCCAGTCCACTTTCTTCTCTCAGAAATGTCCTGACCCTTGGTCTAGAACACCGTCTCAGGCAAGAATCAGGTTTTTTCCTGAAATATTTTCACCTCTTGTGAAGTACTCAAGTATGTACTAAATTAGAGAATTAAATTTGTCTCTCAAGCAGTGTGGCAGTCACCTGCAGTACAGTTATTTTCTCCTCTCTCTTAGATGTTATTTTTAGTCAAGTTTCAACAAGAGCTACACCTCGGTGAGTTTCACTGTTTGAAGATTTAGACAGTGAAGGTATGTTTTGTAGGTTCAAATCCCCTAAGTCAAATTTGAATTTGAGCTATCTAATCTACTGTCAGAACACTCAGCGTGCTGAGTTATTTATTATGAAGGGAAAGTGGTTTATTTTCTTTTTGAATGGAAGGATTTACTACTTAAGTAGTCCTTATCTTCTCCTAAGGGTTTCCATCTTGACTATAGACACTTATTCACTCAAAGTTCTAGCTTTCCTGAATTCTGTTTTCAGGTGCTTATTTTTTTCTCCTCATTGTGTGGGAAGCTGATGTTACTGTTTCAGAGGCTGTGAATTCTACCGGGAGGTCATACATGTAAAATAAAACACCTCTAGTACTTAAGCACCTTTAATATGCTCCATTATCTGAATCCCCTAGTTTGTGGCTACTTACTATATCCTGTAGGAAATAATAAAATTCTTCCAAGACATTACAATCTTACCCTGGTCTCTAAGGTCTCCTTGTGTTTGGGATTGAAAAGCATCAAATTCTAATTGGAGGATCTGGGTCTTATTCTCATTTTGTCTTTCAAAGTACAGCCACACAAAAGTGAGTTTGTGGGACTGTAGAACACTCATCCTCCCTACCCCCCATTTCACGTTTGACTCTGAGAGTTTGGGATTTTTTCCTGAAATTAGTAATTAATCTATTCTTTCACAGTACCTATAGTAATCCAAATCCATTGTATTACTCTCCAGAAGAATAATTGACATGACCTAGATATTACAAGATATCTTTCTTTCCTATGAAAACAGCTGTATTTTTCATGGAATATTAAAGTATAAATTAGGTCAAAACAAGAGAAAACATTTTTTTTTGAGTTATAGAAGTCACCTGAACAAAAATAGCTCTGGGTCCTATTTCTTTTACTAATTAATAATTCCCTGGTTTATATTAACTAGTTTGTAGAGCAAGAGCTAGAAGTAAACCAGATCACTGTCTTGGGTCCAGTTAATATTTAATTATTCTGCATAAAGTGGAGCAGTTTCGACTGAAAAAAAGGTGTGGAGCAAGTTAAGTTCAAATTCCTTATAGCTAAAAAGAAAGGCAGCTTTCCTACTTTCCTCATAAGTGTCCTAATCCCTGGGCTATGCATTAATAGCAGAACCTGGGAATGCAAGATCTTCATCAATACTTTTTGCAGAATCTCATATTCCAAGTACATTGAAGAAGTACATCCAAGTACATCCACCAAGTGGATTCAACCATACTGGGCAGGAGGTTTTTGTGTCTGCACTTGAACATGGGAGACATGAGATGACAAATGAAGTTGAGGTAGATTCTTAGGGGGAACTGAAGATGATTGTAAAACACCATGCTAAAGAGAAGGAAGCGGACCTACAGTACTTACAAATTTAGGAGTAGTTGAAAGGGTGGTCCATGAAAAATTCAATTTTCATTTTAGTGTCTAAAGATGCAGACCTATAAATCTCTTTGTGAATACAGCCAAAATACTTCCCTTTTTCAAGGAAAGCTGACCAGACAAAGTATCTAAGCAACTTAGCAAAATGGTTAGGAAGCTCCCAAATCACAGCTCTGCTTTTGGAAACATCTTTCTTAGGCTCTTTCTTTGGACATTTTTGGCAACACCAGGAATTAAAGCCAAATTGTTTTAATCTGTGTCTAGTATTAACTATAACACCAGCCTGATCTCAGAGCTTGAAGTTCACAAATGAAGGTATAAATCATCAGGAACCCACTGGACAATTGCCAGTGTAAACCAGAGCTCAATGTAAGACATAAGAGAATCAGGCAGTAAAAAGTGTCTTATTCCTATCCATTTTCCATTTTTATCTCCTCAGCTTTAATCCAGTTTGAAGGTATATGAAAACAATTATATTATCTTTGAAAAGGAAAAAAAAAAGGCTTACTCTGGCACCTCAGTGCTTTATTACTTCACTATATTTCTCTAGATAAGAAAATCTGATTTTTTACCGTTACCAGCAGTGCTAATGGAAAAATGTTTAAAACACATTTTCTCTCCAAGAAGAAATGTCAAAGCTTTTCAGACCTTTTCTTTCTCCCTTCTGCTGGTCCTGCTTATACTATACTGCTCCACCTATTCCTGATGGCATGACTTGGAGAAGCCCGTGTGTGTTATGACTACTTGACATGAGACTATTTTCTGCTTCTATGTTCTCCAGGTTATCATTGAGAAACTCTTATGTGTTGTCTGCTAAACTGGATTAATTGGATTAGTCACTTGATTAAAGACTATTTTGCAGGAAGAAGTTCTTGCTATGTGATAAAGAAAAAAATAAAAAGAGGAAATTTAAAATTTTTATTCTTAACAGTTCTGATTATATATATATATATATATGTAAATTGAAGAAAATCTGTGGGAACTGGTGTTATTCTTCATGGACAAGGAAATCAGGGAGATGGTGTAGTTGAAACTTTCAGTATTAAAAAAGAGTGAAAATATAAAGCAACCTCAAAGGGTGGGCTTTTGTTATTACTACTTAAAGGGGGAAAACTAAGGGACTAAATTGAAATATTAGGTAAGAATGAGCAAACAGGGACTTGGGCATGGTTGCTTCACTCTCAGAGAAAGAGACATATGGAATAAGTTACTAGTGAAGGTAACTGAAGTACAGTCTCACAGAGATAAAGGGACACCTAAATCTGTTTCTGGAAGGGAGGATTGAAGAATAGGGTGAAAAAAGCAAGTAGGGTGGATTAAGCTAAACTATGCTAGGACAGGCATGTCAGCACATATGAACCATTTCTCTGTCTGCAATTCTGCTCTTTTATTTGCTCTTTTTTTTTGCTTTATCAACTCATAATATCAACCTCATAACATCATTTTAACTCTTTCACATCCATGAAATTCCTCTGTGCTATTCAATCCCCAGTGCATCAGCGAATTCTGCCTGGAGCATTCAAACACTCAGGACCAGTATAATAACGTGTTCTTGGTATGCAAAAAGTGTGAAGCAAGTGACAGACAACTAAAGTGAGATTCTTCTCACCTAAATACAGTATAAGCATGTGCTGCTGAACAGATGCTGTCTTTACAGTAACTGGTCAGAAAAGGAATATCTTAGCAATCCATCTGAAATATTTCAGTAGATGAGATAAATTAGGCTACAAGAATTTCTATTTCTCTTCACTGAATATGAATAGAGCATAGGAAAATTAACACAGACATAGAAATCCAAATCTCAGAGGCTTACAGTTCACATGAATTGACACCACTCTCAATCCTATGTCAAGAAGCAAATCCATTTCTGTCTGAGTTATCTAAAGCCACTTCAGCAACTCAGACAGGGACTGTAATTCAGAGACACCTGAGAAAAAAGACTTGTCTTGAAGCCAGCCCGGCAAGTCAGCATAAAGCTGCTTCAACTTAGAAGCAGAGTTTGATGGCTTTGGTATAAGTCTGTTATAATAACTCTATTTGGTTTTGAGAAAAAATTATTTCTCTGGGTAACACTCCATTGGGATGTGTAGATGTAACCTGAAACAGAAATTACACCCTTTCACAAGAAATGGGTAAGGCAAAGAAATGGATAATGAAATCTAGGTTGGATAATGCCATGAAAAACCTGATCTAGAGGGAGCTGTCATTGCCCATGTCAGGTAGGTTGGGACTAGATTATCTTTAAGGTCCGTACCAACCCCTTAAAACTCTATGATTCCATGAAATAATGTCTGATGCTCTCCCATGATTCTTCTTGAAGCAGTTTGACTTTATACAAAACTCGTAAACATCCCAGAGAGGGATTATAGTCACCTACTTGGGTCACAGAGCCAGAACATGGGGCATACAGACAGAGCACTAGCGGAAGAGAAAGAGAAATACTTCTTTCAACAACACATTTATCTGTAGATAGAACCAACTTCAAAGGGAGAATTGTCTCAGCTGTTTAGCAGATCATTTTTGTGTCTGAACTAGTTATCCTCAGGGCTGCAGGAATTACAGATCATGAATCCTTCAAGACATCCCATTTTCAATGTTGAAGAATCCTCTCCAGGGATGTGTTGGAAATTCCTAGTATAGATCAGATAGAGGAGGAAACTGAGCCTTTCTTTTCCAGATTCCAGGTGGTAGTCTTACACACTGGACAGCTGAATTACAGAAAAGGGAGTAAATGAATCCATCCTGAACATTTGTCTTGTCCAAATATTTTCTATATTTTGCATTCAACTGAAAGTGTTTGGGGTTAAAAAACCTAGACATATACATGTTTGTTTGTGTGGTTTTTTGTAACTGATAAATGCTTTTTCTGAAGATTAAATACTGATTTGAAAAATAAACTACGGGTCTTTAGAACAAACTTTATCTTGTAACAACTGTGATGGCATAAATGACTTTAATGGGAATGCTATGGGCAATGTTGTTAACTGAGCACCATAAAAAACTGTGCATGATGAAAAACTTTGTTTAATTAAGGAATTTATCACTCTCCTTTGTCTACTGCTATTTCCCTCTGCTCTCGAAAGAAAAAACAAGTCAAGAAAAAAAATTCTAGTAAAAATATGATGGAAAATTATCAACCTATTTTATAATGGAGTATATAACTTTATAAGTTGTTCATATCCACTGTTGCACTGTTGCAATTTTCATAATTCTATTTACTGTATTACATTACTAAATATGAAGAACTTTAAATGGTTCTTCAAAATATCACTGAAATCACTGCAATATTATGGATGTATTTCAAATAGTCTTGTGACAATTAAGATTGTCATCCAAATATCTTTCACCTCAAATTCCTGCTGGATCACACATGTAGTTTTGCTACTTTTTTTAGAGGCCTGTTTTGATTTAACATGTGCCACTGTGTTATTTCATTGTTTGGAGAAACTAATGAATGGTATGAAATGATTATGTTCTGTCATCTTTCTTACTCTTCCCATATTCTGTTGTGCAATCACTGCCATGCTCTTGCTAAGAACCTTGGCTACATTCCACTCTGAGTTCTTTCTTAATGACTTCATCTGTAGGACTACAAAGATTCATAATCAGTTCCTATCCAAGTGCTGAAATTAATTTTGTGGAAATCCATCTTCGTATGTTACAATGCTGGCTATTGAAGCAATCTTGAAAGCAGACACCATGTGGGGGGAAGGAAGGAGGCGAGCAGGGAGAGAAAAAAAGAAAAGAAAGAAAACTTTGGCCCCAGCTCACAGAAATCAAGCTGTGTTCTGTGACACTCAAAAAAAGAGGGTGGTCTCCACTCCATCAGAAGTCACGCAACAGAACAGATGCCCTCACCAAGCTGCTGTCTGTGCAGGTCTCAGTTTTCATGCCTCAGAGGAGAGAAAAGATGCCTCTCTTGAAAGTACGAACAGGTGAAAAGGTTTCTATTCACAACAGAATCTGTGAAGGCTACAACAGACAAATGTCTATTGGGATATCTCAATAATTGTATTGCCAAACTTCTGTACCTTGTTCAGTCAATAGAGAGTCCTGAAAAGTTTTAAATTAGGTACATATAGTAAGCTTTTAAACTCTTTCACCTCTTTTAGGTGGTATCTCAAGTCTCTGAAGAGGATGTGTCAAAACTTGTGTCTTAGCAATCACAGCAGACCATCTGAATGTGCTGAATTTATATACTAGCAGTGGTTTATAAGACATAAGTGGAGAGTTGATCTTCTTTCTTTATTTTCTTCCATCAGTATATTAGAAAACCATCTGAAAGTGCCTCTGTGCAAAATTTCGTATAAATTCTTAAAATTTCAAAAGCATTTTGAGTAACAGCCAGTTGGGTAATAGTGATTCTGGTTAATCCATGACTTCTACATCTGCAGGATGAAACAGGGAATATGAAAGAGCACAAGATGCAAGTCAATATCCACCACTGAGCATGAGAATGATGCCTTGGTCAACTGTGGCTTAACATAAACTGAGATACTCAGAATTTCCCATTACAATGGGATGAAAACACTGATGTTGCACAGATGGTACTGAAAACAAAAAGGGAGGGATACTCAAGGGAGTCTATTGTTTAATTTAAGGTCCTGTTTTAACCTCCAGGATTGGTGTTGTATACACAGTAGTCTGCACGTGGCTCCCTGCACACTTCCCTGCTTATTTCTCCAACTGGTGTTCACACTACAAGTCTGTATTTGGCAAAACTCACAGTCAAACGTCAATCTTCTTATAAACACATGCACACAAGTATAGAGATGAACAAATGGACTTGGCTTATTCCATAGTGACTTGGAATACAGTGGGTTCAGGACACAAACAAGAGCCTTGACTTAGTAAATGCTACAAAAGACAGAATTTTCCAACTCTGCTCCTTTCCATAGCTAAAATGAGCAATGGATACAAGGCAAAAAATGTGTTGTCATTCATAGCAAAGGTCTCAGTCAGCCAGAAAACATTTAGTGTCAGAGAAGTTGCAGTTTACCTAAGAAATCATATCATTAAACTTTAATACAGAGATGATTATGTCTTTTAAAAAACTTCATTCCTCATGAAACTGTGCCAGATACTGACATTGTCTGCTGGCATCCGACCGACACCCTGCAGTACTAATAAATGGGGCACTGTATGTCTAAGCTCCCTAACTGAGATATGACATTAACTCTTGACCCTCAAATGAAAAGAAAACTCAGTATCTCCTGTTACTATTATAAATGTTGACTTTAGTATTCATTATTAAAGAACACATTTCAGTCTCATTCCACACTGCATCACGCGGTGTGTGGATCTATGGCAGTTTTCACTGGTACTGTTTCTTTTCACTTTGTCTGCATCTGATAAGCCAGAAACCTTGGGGACTGAAGCAAAACACAAGCATTGCTGAAGAAACAGGCCTGGGAGATTTTCTGCTTCATCTCATGACACCATGGTTGTGTAATGCTATAGAGCCTTTATTTTATGGCATATCAAAATGTGAATGCATTTGAATTACCTTGTTATATTTCATACACAGAGTATGCACAAACCCCACATGGAAGTAGCACACTGGCTGATATGTCTTAGGCCCTCTTCTGGGCCACTTCAAAATCAGGATGAACTGTTGTAGTTCCCAGTGATGAACTTTTAACTCAAATCACAGAAAATTTGGCTTTTGTGATTTGCAATCACCTATCTCACTCTCTAACATGTAAACCAAAAATATGGTTATCAGTTACAGCAGTCAGAGGCACAAGGTTGCATATTTCTTTCAGAAGTACCCAATTTGAAATTTGGAGAAGAAAATGTGCTGAAATTAGACTGGCTCCTGTTACCTCATTGTAGAGCATTAGCCATGTAATCCATGAATTGCACAATTACAGGGATTATTGTGGAAGATCTAGATTTTTAGTCTTCCTAGTCTGACAAATAGACAACAAGGACATTAATTTTCTTATTAGTGGAATGGATATAAAAATTTGGAACTGAAAGATTGTGTTCCAGCGACCAACTTGAAAACATTATGTTTTAGTTTAGAATTCCATTTTTCTGAACAACTTTATGTCACGGATAGCACGGACTGTCTCACTGGTGACTTGTGACTGCTGTCCTTGGTGGCATTGCAGGGAAAGAGGCTAGAGTAGCTACAGGATTAGTCATATATTTAAATTAAGCCCAAGTTTTTGTTGTCTCTTAACTAACTTGCCATCTAATCTCAGATGAGGCATGAATACAGTCTGGTTTCTACTGAACAATTCTTTTAATGATCATTTCTGAACTTCTCAGCTGAGGCCAGACTTTCGATACTTTGATCATCTCCCTGTTGCAGGTGGAACTCCAGAAGAGCCTATGAAACACGGAGATCAATTTTTATTCTGTCACCTAAGGGACGTCCTTAACTCTGCCAGATTGAACTGTGTGAAAAGTTTAGCCAAGAGAATACACTCATTTTGCTGTGACACACTCATTTTAGTACCCCAAAAGTGAGCCAATCCTTGAGTACTAATCAGGATGGAAATGCAACATGCCTAAAGGTGATCTTTTCTATAAAATACATCGACTTATTTTCCTTCCTAAGGATATAGACAGATTCTTCTAGTTTATTATGCTTATTTGTAACAAACTTATACATAAGAACAACACCAGACAACAGCACTAGGGCCAGGAGACAGAAATGCATCCAGGCTGAAATAAGCTGACAATGATCGTGGAGAGGTAAATTTTGAGAATCATATTCCATTCTTATACATCCTTGCAGAGAGAATTTCTATGCCACTAGCGTTGCCCATGTTTGGGGTTCTTTCCTGTGCATGCTTGAAAAAAATGACAATACACAAACAGAAATTTATCAGTGTCACTGAGCTAGATTGCTGCCCTTCTAACCAGGAGTTAATCCGGCTAATGTCAGAGGGCTGATGGATGTCTTCAACAGCAGTAAAGAGTTCACAGTCTTGCCCACAGAAATAGGCTCTTAAATCAGAGCATGTTCTTATCTTTGAAGCTTGAGTAGCCATTGACTCTGGGGCTGTTCCTGATCATCAGCTGAGAGCTATCTGGGTCCGCAGTTAGCCCTTACAATTACAGTTCTCAGGAGTATTTCCCCTGCTGTCATCAAATCTGTCACAGATTACTCTTGTGGCCTTTATATGGCCATGGAGCTGGTAATTGCTCTCCTGCTGACTGCAGAGGCATGGGTAAAGATTGCTCCAATATGAGACACAGCAGCTCAGCAGAATACTGCTCTGCTGAAGCACTGAACACCAAAGTAAAGCTAAAGCATTCCCTGACAGAAATTTTCTTGCCAGTGTATGAAGAGCACAGCTGGCCTGTCAGTCAGTTCACCTGAACCACACCTGCTTGTTTCCAGCTCTTGCCTGTATCATGAATTCCCTGGTGAAGGGAGTAATGTTCTTCCCCTCTTCATACAGCTGATGAGTGCAGGGCTTTAAACACCACACAAATTCAAATGGTGAATGTGTGTGACAATTTGTGAATATATTGTTTTCCAGTACAACCACTGAGAGCAAAATTGTGGTGACTCAAACCTGTCACACACCACAGAGAAAAGGGCACTCATTTTTTCATCATTGTACCTTTGCATGAACTTTACAGATTTAAAATGTCAACCTTCAGAGTTATGTCCTCTACAGAAACCTTTCAATGTGTAATTTCACCTTTCCAAATACAGTTTGGGAGTTTGTGAACCAGGGTCACTTTATTCTGCTGAGTAGAGCTAAAAACCGTAACAAAATAACTGGTGAGTTACTGCAGTCTTGCTCAATTATTTTGTATTTCTTGCAGCAAAACATAGTGAATCATGCAAAACACATTGTTTTGTTTTGCTCTGGAAGACATGCTTCTTACTGAATGATGTGTGCATGAAATATGTTGGAAACCAGTACATTATTCCGCAAGGGACTCCATTTTTGATGGGACCTTCTAGGGGTGCATTAATACTCATAATAAATAGCAGGAACTAACCCAGAATACAAGCTTGGCTACACCACTGGTTGTAGAGTCACAAAAATATCCTAAGGGAGATGAAATACCTTCATGTATGTTCAATTCTTTGCTCTCTCCTGTCACTGTGAGTTAACGACTCTTTCAATTAGGAATTGGATGGAGTCCACCAATTCATGTCACAATACAATCTCCACATAATGATGGAGACAACCAAATGGCCATAAGGCATTGCCTGATTTGTAACTGTTAATACAGAGATGAAGAGTCAGCATGCCCTTCATTCCAACTTGAAGGGTCTCATATATAAAAATGAAGATAAAAGTAGTAACCTAGTGTGTCCAGGGTTTTTTCTTCGTAAGGATTTTGTTTTTCTAACAGCTAAAACAATAACCAGCTTCAATTTGCTTTATACAAAAATCATGTGTAATAACCACATAAATTTGATGTAATGGACTCCACCATGATTAATAAGCATTCAGTATTTGTATGGGGTTTATTGCATATCACACTGTTAGGGTGAGGGCTTGTTCTAATGAAGTCTAGTTCCCCTGTAATTGTTAACTTTCTATATAGCAAAGCCATTTAAATTCTGATTTTGAAAATCCTGTTTGCATCAGTAATGCCTAGATCTGAATGTTTTCCATATGAGGGAACAGCAAATACATTAGGATGCTTAGGCTTGGGAAAAAGATGACTGATAGGGGGAAATGACAGAGGGCTTTAAGTCATAAACTGTATGCAGAACATGAACAGAGTGAATATTCTCTCCACCTCAACACAAGGATTAACAGACATATAATGAAAGCATTAAGGAGTAAGTTATACACCAAAATGGAGTATTTTTTTCCATGCAGCATGTAATTACATTATAGAGCTCATAACCACAGGATTTCACGGAGGTAAAAAATACACATGGATGTAAAAAGGAGCAAATTAATGGAGAGTAAATCAACTGGCGTTACTAAACATGATTTGCCAGAAAGAAATCTGGGTCAGGAAGTTCTGAAACCACTGATTACTGGAAAACTTGCTAGACCAAGATATTTTTGTACATCCATTTGTTTCTTTCCTCTTTGCCTACATGTCTGCTGGTGCCCAGTCCCAGGGATGAGATGGAAGTTGTGGAGGACCTTGGTCTAATAGGCCTTCTCCTCCCTACTCTAAATGTCCCATGGGATGAATGTCACCTCATCCATCAAACTTAGACATCCACTGTGGAAATGCCTGTGTGAAAGTCTTTTTCATAGTCTGATAGGAGCAACAGATGCTCCTGGAGTACAGAAGTTTGGAGTATTTCAGGCATCTGTATTAGGGAGGAGAGAAATGAACTGTAAACACACATATTTCTACCCACCAATACTAAAGAAAATGTAGATGTCTGTCTTAAATGAGGGCATCTATTATATAGGTTGGGTCAGATATTTGTGATTGCTCTTACTATGACTCTATGAAGAAGACAATCACAAGATTTTTTTCTGCCAGTCCTCATATTTGTGTCTTATTTAATATTCAATCAGTAGAGTAAGTAACTGAAGAAAATTAAACAAAAAGAATCTGTCTTAACATGTTACTCTTCATCAAATGTATCATAAAGAAGAGTTTATAAGCTGACCCAATTTTTAATAAAACATCTACATATGGTCTTCAGTCCCACTGAAATTATTAGATTTAAGAATGTGTTTAAGATCTTTGCTGAACTGGAACCAGAGTGAAATATGGTAGAATGAAAGCCACCAAAATATCTGAGACACTGAAATATAGTTCAGTTCCATTAATAGCAAGTCTCTGTTTCAAGTCTAGCTGATTGGACAAAAGCAAAGCAAAATTACTCCAGTATATAAAAAGGGGTTCCACTGTGCTGTTAAATTCTGATATAAATTATTAAATCCCACAGAGATTTTTTAGATCAAAAGAACTTTGTACTTTCTTTATGTAGCCCCCTTCTACAGAGAAAAGAAATTGCCAGATATCCTGCAAGGCAGATGTGAAAATATGATCTTTTAAAGCAATTGTGACTTTCTTGGTTTGCTGTTTATTTTTTTGTGCTGCATACAAAAGCTCTTTGGATGTACTATATCCAGTTACAGATCTAATGTACAACACAAAAATCTAAGGTGTGCTTCAGAGGTTGTCCCTGTAAATGCAGATCACTATTTTGGAGTGAACTGGGGAGGTACCAAGAGACACTAACAGTCTTTTCAAACTACACTGTTACTTTTTCTAATTAAAAGTTAACTATTTCCACATGTTCCTCTAAAAAGACATGCTGCAGTTTTAAAGATATAGTCCTGGATATATATTACAGTCCTCAATTTCCCTGAAAACAAATTGATCTGTACGTTCAATTTCTCAGCCATCCAGACATGATTTTTTTTCAGAAGAAAAAATATAAAATCATAGAATCATTAAGGTTGGAAAAGATCTCAAAGATCATTAAATCCAACCATTTACCCAGCACTGCTGTGTTCACCACTAAACCGTGTCCCCAAGCGCCACATCCACACGCCTTTTCAACAAATCTAGAGATGGCAATTCTTCCATCTCCCTGGGTAGCCTGTTCCAGCACTTGACAACTCCTTCAGTTAAGAAATTTTTCCTAATATCCAATCTAAACATTCTCTGGTGCAACTTCAGGCCACTTCCTCTTCTCCTGCCACTTGTTACCTGGGAGAAGAGAACAACCCCCACCTGGCTACAGCCTCCTTTCAGATAACTGTAGAGAGTGGGAAGGTCCCCCCTGAGCCTCCTTATTTGGGATGTTTTATTTTTCTAAATTAGCAACATAACAATAAAACATTTTTACACTTTCTGCTTAGTATAAGCCAAAGGTAAAAAAAAAGATCTACTGACACTGTGAATAGGGACTATTAATTGTCAACATGGAATTTTGACTTCTAGTCTAATTTTCTTCAATTAGGATTTACTGGAAAACACAAAATAGGCCTCTACCTGTAGAAACAAAACCTGTGACTCCATTTTTCTTAAGAAGCCCTAACCATCATATTGCACAGTTAGAGCTTATTTCTTTTTTCTGAATTCACTCTTGGGAACAGTAAATCTTGTATCCATTTCCCCATTGGAGAGGTAGGAGGTGCCTCTGCCCTCCCCCATTAACCCTCTTGACATAAATTCTGGCTGTCATTCACACTCCTGGGAATGAGGAAATATGGATCTGGTCCCCTCTGTCTGAGGAAGGAAGAGAAAGTCAGTTTGCTCACTTCCTGTGCGAGTGGTCTAAGTGGTACATTATTATACTAAAAGCCACCTCTGCAATTACTTACTGATCCAATGTCAGCACATTAGGGTTTGTCTCAGATGGATTTAGTGAGAGTCATCATCTTTCCATGCATTTGATGCACTTTAATGGGCCACAGGCAGCCAGTCAAAAGCTCAGGTGGCGACGAAGCTTTTTTGCCTCAATCTTGATTAGGTTTAGGTAGAAACACAAGAGGCATCAGCTCACTTGCCTGGTTGATTCAAACTATCCTGATCTGAGATGCTCTGAAATTGCTGGACATAAACAAATATCTACCAAAAATATTTGTTCCCTTCCAGACTGGAAGAAAAACCCATACAGGATACCCAGTCCTGTGAAAAGGCTCCAGACATGTATGCTAATGAACCTGAAATAATATCTGAATTTCACAGGCTAGGGCTGTTTCCAGCTAAACCTGAAGTAGAAACAGACCTCAGAAGTCAAGTAGAGATTCACCATGGAAGTGTGGGATTTGGAGGCATTGGCATGAAGTTTATTCATATTGCAATTTTCAGCATTTATACTCCAGCTTCATTTTAGCTCCAGTATCCAAGAATGACTAAAAGATACATTCCTTTGGGGATCTGAGCTTTACTTACAAAGCCAAGCACTACATTTGCCTTGCATTGCTCAGCTGCTGTACTTGAAGAATACACTAAGGAAGGAATTGTCTATCAGGAGCAAAGTACCAGGTTACACATGTCTGTGCAGGGTTGATAGTTCACTGGAGAGTTATGGAGCCAAGATTCTGCCAAAATTTTGTTCTTGCTCAAGTTATTCTGTGTGTAGATTCACAGATTCAGAAGGTCATAAAGGGTCAAGGGACAACCTTAAACATAAGCTCCTTTATATTTGTCTACACTCCATAAACTCTAAGCTTGCCTGATGACATCTGGCACATCTTACCCTTTCTTACCGTACAGAGGGGCTCTTCTCTCAATGCTATATAGAATTACTAGTCTTGTTAAGCATGTGAATTTATAATGTCTGAAAATCATTCTTGCTTATCTGAATGTCTTCACCTAAATAATATTTCCAAAAGTCAAGTCTTATATTTATTTGAGGCACTGAACTTGCAAAGCATAAAATTTCTAAACTGGGAATGCTGGCATTTCTGAGGTCAGCAGCAAAGATTGGTTTGCAAGCCTAACTGAAGTTTTGATTTGCTTCAGTGCCATGCAACAGCTTGGCTTTTAAAGCATCAAATTGCTTTTTTAGTACATTTAATTAAACTTCTAAGACTGCTTGGCAAGCTTAAACTCCACTTGTTGCAATCAGCAGCATGGTGATTATTTATAATTTCATGAAGATTGCTTCCAACTGTACTTCAGTGCAATTAGGGAGTTTATTCATAATTCATTAATTTTAAAGACGTGTACATAAAACATGATTCTGTGCTCTAACTTTATGTGTTACAATTTAATGACACTTAAGAATATCTGAAAATTAACAATGTTTAAACAAACTAATGATTTATAAAAGCAGAATCAAATTTAGCTGCCGGAGCTAGAATTCAGCCTTGTCGCTTTGGGTGATGTACATGTCCACATGTAAGTAGAGCAGTGCCTTTTCCAAGGCTAATTGTTGTATCTGTCCTTTTGTGCTGTGAATTTAAGACAGTTTCTAAGTATCAGAAAGGATAAGTGCAGGGAAAGAGTAAGAAGGAAGAAAGGAATTCTTGTAACTTCCCAAGAATCCCAATATTGGACACAATCAGCACGAAGAACTGAAGAAAATTGATTTAGTCTAGTCTGGTATTTCCTGTGTTTTCTGAGGAGTAACACCAACTGTGATGCAGAGATAATCCATATTTACAGTAAACTCTGTAGGCCAGGTTGGATGGGGCCCTGAGAAACCTGACCTGGTGGATGGCATCCCTGCCCATAACAGGGGATTATAACTGGATGATATCTAAGGTGCCTTCCAACCCAAAAGATTCTGTGATTCTATGAAATATTGGTCAAAGTTTAATCAGAAATTTTTATAATATAGTCATGGATTTAAAACAATCAACTTGAGGTTCACGGAATAATTGAAATATTACTTTTAATACAACCTCATATTTAGTGCAT
This sequence comes from Orthonyx spaldingii, assembly GCA_013397795.1. NCBI lineage: Eukaryota > Metazoa > Chordata > Aves > Passeriformes > Orthonychidae > Orthonyx > Orthonyx spaldingii. The sequence continues at coordinate 4,449,704 of VZTJ01000487.1, read as the reverse complement.
TTTCTCTTAGTGGTCATCTCCAGGGAAATGAATCAGATGGAGTGCAAAATTTAAAGACTGAGCACTTCAGTCAGTATTCAAGTGAGTTATAAGAAAGCTCAATGTCAAATGTTATAAGACATTGCACTTAGGGTCCCAGTTCTTGACTAAGTTCTCATCTATGTGCTGGTAAAGAACAATGCATAAACAGGATAAAAATACATCAAGCTTCTTAAAGCAATGGGAAATGATTGAAATCAACTTTGATTTTGTCAGAATTTGCTCACAGTGTCCTCTGGCATGCTGGTAAACCAGTGACATCAGCTAAATCCTCCTTTTCTCTCACCTTGCAGAACTTCTACTTGCTTGGTTTGGAGCACTATGGGACAATTTTGCAAGGGACTTAAAGTTTTGTGAATTTTCTTTAAAACTGACTGCAACCAAAGGGCAGATTAGACACCTACTTTGCTGAATCAGTGTCAGGACACAAACCAAGCTGCACATCAGGACAGATGTCACAAGTGAGCATCTAGAGAGAAACACAGCTGGTGACACTGAACAAGCCCCGAGGCTTCAGATAATCCCAGTTCAGCAGAAATAGAGTCAGTATAGACTGTCCAGCCTCAAATTTGAGAGATGGAGAAAAGCTGCTCAACTTTTATCACCAGTCCACTCCTTTCAACCTTACTAAAAATACAGTTTTCTACACTGGTGATATGTTATCACAATATTTGCTCACACAAGCCTGGAAAGCTGAAAGGTCATCTTGGTGACTAATTTAGAAGCTTGGGTTTAAAATAAAACTTACTTCTCATGTAATTAGTGCCTATCCCTGAGTCACATCTGTAAATTCTTAATTGTAATATTTCTTGTGTATGTTATATATTAACATGATTTGCTCTGTGATCTTTCATCCTGAATTTCTTCAATATGGGTGAAACATGTCATTTGTTTCCATAGCATAGACTAACAGCACAAATGAAGTTCTTATGATGTCTCTATCTTATAAAATAGAATACCACACATGTCAAAATATTTAAACATAATCAGACATGGGCCCTTACCCAAATCCAAATCATTGCTGAAGTTTTGGAAAGTATTAATGCTTTATCTCTCCAAAGCTCCAAAATCAGTCCAAATCTTTATCTGAACCCATCCCATCATGTGTAACTTTGAGTTTAATGTAACACAGACAAGGACAGTGAGATTATTTACTGGTATAAATCAAAATAGCAGTACAGAGAGAACATGGTCTCAGAGCACACCTTACAAAAACTCAGAAAATTATTATGTGTCCAAGCACACATTTTGCACTGAGTAGCTGTTTCTGTGCTTAAAAAGAGTTCTTTGACCACAGTTTCACAATAAAAATATATTGTGCAGTGATTTATGTAGATTAAAAATGCAAAATAAAGATGCATAAGGACTATTAAATATAAAATACATTTTTGGCACTTCAGTATTTGAAACTGATGGTTAATTTTAAGAAAATAAAATAATACTGACATAAATTAATTCAGAAGCTAAAAGAATTGATTACAGAGGCTGAAATACTTTAATATGCACAGCTTCTACAGATCACTGCAAAGTAAATTAAGCTTACTTTCCAACAGTTGTGAATTATTAAGTCAGTTCAAATCAAATTATATCATGCTGTTTTTGAAGTTAATCCTTAGGGAATTTTTGTATTTGTTTGCAGAGATTTCAGATGAACAACAGTAACCACACTGTGAGTTTGCAGAATGTCACCTGAGTCTTTAAAACTGACCTTGATTCAACACCAGTTAATGCTGACAAAAAGTCCTCATTGGTACACACCAAAAATAGATGATATGTTCAGTACATATTCAGTACAGTATCTATTTTTTGTTTTCTTTACTCTTTCATACTCTCTGCCTGGCTCATACTTCAGTCATCCCTTGAGAGCTGCAGGTCAAACACGTGTTTCTCCTGTTTCCACACAACCACAGTTGCCTGTGAGCTGTAACACGTGGGTATAAAACCCAGGTGATACAACACTAAATGGCAGTCACTGTTTGGCACTGCGGTCAATGGGTCAAGGCACAATTTCTTTTCCATGTAATTTCTTGGCTGCCACAATTGTATATTTTCTCTGGCTGCTACATAACCTGGACACACTGATTTAATGACTTTTCCCTAAGAGCAAAAGCCACTGTTATATTCAGAAAAATGGCTATATATTTAAAGTTTCCTTACATCAATATTATGACAGTACCCACATTGTTTTACAGCCCCATGCTGACAAGCCATTAACTTTGTTTACGTTAGACCATGGCTTAAGTTGGAATTTGGAGTTGGATTTCAAATACCCCAATATCCACAGATGTTAGGAGAGGGGTCTTTGGCTTAGCTTACTGAGGAACAGTACAAAATTTGGATCTGGACCTAAGTGTGATTTTGAATTTATGCCAACCTTGAGGTGTTTTGCATCAGAAGCTTAAAACATGGTTCTCCCAGAGCAGGGGTGCTCTATTTAAAGGATGCTGGGTTTTAAGTCCAAAGGACATTGCAGGGTGGGCAAATACCTGCTGAACAGCAGGAATTCTTAGGATCTCATACCTCATTTTTCAGCCTGTTCTATGTATTTAGAAGAAAAACAATTTCTTTGACTTCAGTGACATTTCTCTTGATACCCTATAATGTGACAAGAGTTGAGGACTCTATGGGAGATTTGGCTTCAGCTTCTGGTTCTGTCACAGGCACACTGTCAAGCTACATCATTATGTCTACTCTCTTGATGGAAGAGTAATAATTCTATTAGAGCTCTCTACAATTTGATGAGGATTGACATTTGGATGGGAAAGTGATCCTTGCCTGCAGAGACAAGCATCGTGAGCATGTCTACACTGTGAAATCAGCCAAAGGAGCAGGCAAATCTTCATGTCCAGGGCTTACTAGCTCAGGCTGGCATTGCCTGCACACAGCTTGGCAGCTTTCAGACACAGGCTGGTTTGCAATCTGCCTGTTCTGCTCAGGCTGAAGGCAGGCACAGCAGGCTTGGTTTGTCTGCAACTACCAGCCTGCTTTTAGTGGGCACCAAGAGTGAAGAAGCACAAGATCATTTCTCTTTACAGGATTTCAGTCAAATAGCATAGTTAAAAAAACCCCAACCCAAACAAAAAAAACCAAAACCAAAGCTGCCACCACCAAAAAAACAACCAAAAATCATCCTGTAAGCATCACATCATATAAGAATCAAAGCATATAAAGAATAGGATTTCACCATTTTCACTTTTTTTTTTTCATGTTATTAAAAAGGTGTCACTCAGTGACAACAGACAAGCATGTGCTCACTTCAGAATAGACTCTAAACAAAGCACTGAATTTCTTTCACGGAGACAATAAACAGACATGATTTGTATTTCTCACTTTGGAAAGCCGGTCCGTCTGATGTACCATGGAAACACTTCAAAGACATCCCCCATGAACCTTTTTCCATGTGACTTCATGTGTGGTATTACAGAGATGAAGAGGCCAGCTCCTAAGAAGTGGGAAACAGTGCCTTGAAATCTACTCTGTGAGCAGAGATTTATGGAAGATCAGAAGACTTTATAAAGTAAATAATGTACATTTCGCAAATATATACAATGTACAGACTATTTACCAAGAAACTTGAAACGGCTGCCTTGGAAGAGTTCCAGTTTCTCAAGTAATCTGGTTATCAGGTTTTTAAAAAGATCCAACATGTATGACACTGACAAAAATGGACTAAATATATTTTTTCCAGAAGGAGCGGGGTGGTAATAGGAAATACCCTTTTTAAGGCAATTAACAAACACTCCTTTAACTGGCAAGTTGTTCCAAGTCACTTAGAGGGAGGAAAAAAAAGTAATCTAATTTGGAAATCTGCTTGCAATGCACACATGCATAAATCTATTTTAAAACAGGCCTGGGTAGTGGAGAGCTGTGCAGAGACTCAAAAAACCCTTCTAAGTTATCTATTTCAGGTCATTGCAGCAGCCACTGACCTGTGCTGAGGGCTGCCAGAGCTGGGACCCTTCTTCTACCCTGTCCAAACCTCTCAGGCAAAACAGCTTCTCTGTACAGGTTTTTCATTTCCTGTTAAAAATTACAGTAAAAAGTTGTGTGACAACAATAATATTGAATCTATACCCTATGTGTGTTTGTATTGACAATTCCTCTGTTTTTTCTTTAGTGCTTTCCATGGTTATAGTTTAACCTGGATTATTATTACCTTTTCTAAAATAACATATTAAAATCACATGAAATGTGGAGTTCCTGCTACATTTAAGTACATAGATTTGTTAAAATAAGAGGTTATTTTCTGCACCTTAGCAGCAGTAAGTAAAAGGGAAAAGGCATAGGGGACTGAGAAAGCTGGAAAGGAAATGGAAGTTGGAGGCAATTGGGGGAAATTTTTAAAATATCAGAATCCTTCTTTACAAGGATCTCTCAATGAAATCATGTCACTCCAAGATAACAAAATATTTTGCTTGGAAACAAAGAAAATAGAGGAAAAAAGCTTTAAAAATAACTTAAACAAGAAAATAATTTTAAGTGAAACTAAAAATACTACGCTTCAAACAATTGCAAAAGTTTGACCTAAAATTTCAGACTGTCCTCAGCTGTGATGATATAAGTTTTGGAAAATGCCTGTTTTGGAAAGACCGTCAGTATTTTTCCTCCTTTTTTCCCCTCTTTTAACTTGCAGGGTTATTTTTTTTCTAGTATTGACACTTTTTCATAGACACTAAATTTAGGCCACAAGTCTATTTAGTAGGCCTCTTACAAATTTTAAGCTTTTGAAAGAAAACTTGTTTCACTCTGTTGCAGTAGTCTAAAAGACTTATGTGATTTAAGTCAAGTGCACAGACTCTTTGGAAAATCAAGGGAAGAAAAAGAGATGTTGTAAAACTGTTACTTATTCTAAGTGAGCTACTTCTAAGCTGACTTGCTCATCTGTGGCCCTGTATATCAAATTTACATGAAATGAAGACCAATTTTGAATGTAAAGCTCCCTATTCCTTAATCAATTCTGATTATCGGTCTCTTGAGTGTAACACCAAGTGTTGTTAATTAGCTGATCTAATCAGTCCTGTGCAAAGGCACTGATTCACAGTAGCTCAGGATCTGACTCATTCTCCTTCACTCACACTAAATACCTCCATGTCCCATGTTGTCTGAGCAACTGCAAGTGTGACATCATTTTGTTTCTCTGGAACAGCTGAAAATTCTTCCTTGCTTGAAATGCTAACCCTTTGGATACTTTGCTGTTGGGTTTGGGATTACGGACAACACAGGGGGATCACTTACCACTTTATTAATTTATCCTAATTCTTGCCCAGAGAAAGCTGATAGTTCCAGTACTAACTTACTGAATTTGCATTTGCATGTCATATACTTTATAGTTAACCCTTAGCAGGGAAATCCTAAATGAGTGAAGAACTGGGCCAACTGAAAAAACGTTTAGGTTTTATTTAGTTTTTTGTGGAGGGGCTAAAGGTACTGGGGTTGTTTAGCCTGGAGAAAAGGAGGCTCAAGTGAGACCTTATTGCTCTCTCCAACTCCCTGACAGGAGGGTGTACCCAGGTGGGGGTCGGGCTCTTCTCCCAAGTAACAAGAGAGAAGACAAGAGGAAATGGTTTCAAGCTGCATTAGGGAATGTTTAGATTGGATACTAGGAAAAACTTTCTTCACTGAAAGAGTGGTCAGGCACTGGAATAGCCTGCCCAGGATAATGTTGGAGTCACTGTCCCTGGTAATGTTCAAAAACTGTGGGGCTGTGGTGCTTAGAGACATGGTTGAGTGGTGGACGTGGCAGTGCTGGGTTAATGATTTGACTTGATGATCTTAGAGGTGTTTTCCAACCTTATTGATTCTGTGATTCTCTGTCTCCAACATGATCCTATTTTTTATGCTGTCAAGTCAATAAACATATCACTTCAGTGTCAGATGGTAAATTTTTAACTTTTGCAACCCAAACATCGAGTGACCAAACAGCTTTATCCAAGATACAGAGTGACTGCTCTGAGAGCCAAAATTAGGTCTCAGGCTTGTGCAAACTTCAGGTACTTCAGTGAATCCTTTTTTTTTTTTCCTTTTTTTTGAGACTAAAACTTGTACTTTTAGCTGTATAGTTAAAATACAGAAATAGAGAATTCATGGTACAAAGAGTTAAGAAAGCTGCACCATCTAAAAAAAGGTCATATTTTTGTAATGCTATAATAGTTCAAATCATAATAAATTCCATCTGGTCTTTTGGAAAAATATATCACTACTAAAACTCAAAATAGCCAGATAGAAAGAATGGAGTATAGGGTGTTGGTGAAAGCACAGCTTAACAGTTCAGGACCAGGTCTGATCTTGGGTGTGATCTGTGACATTTACAAACCTGCACAGTAGCTCTTGCTCAGCACTACACAGTGTAACACACCTGGATGCCTGACAATAGGATATGTCCCCAGGCATGCAAAACACGATACCCATTTCCCCAAATGCTTGCATTTCTCCCTGTAGTGTATTTCTCAAAAAAGTTCTCAGATAAGTAACCAGGCACTGCCACAGAAAGTCCAGCTTTGCCCTACAGTGAGTGCACGTGCTGGAAAGTAGAAGTTGGCATGGTTAAAGCATGGGAGAGATTATTTAGAAACATCTATTAAGGAACAAAAGACACATTGCAGGATTTTCAAAGTAATATGTGCTTGATAATTGTCTCATAAAAACATGTATACATACATAAATCCAATAAATCAGTTTTTAAAATAACCTTTTTAACACTAGTAATTCACAAGGAAATTATGTTTGTGTGCTGTTATATACATTGCAGAATTAAGTACTTAGCATGGCTTATACATATTAACAGTATATGAGATGAAGTAAAAAAAAAATCCACTATATTTCAAAGAATTGAGAAATACATCTTGTTTCCAGTTGTTAAAAGCAGAAAATTGTTGCTAATTTAAGTCTTTCAACCCAATGCTAAAATTTTTTACATTTCTTCTTCTGGCTTAACATGATATTTAGTTTAGTGACTTAACTATTTAATTTATTCTTTCATTAATTGCACAATCATAGGCCAGATTCAACAGAGACGTAAACCAATGTCATCAGTAGCATTGTAACGGCTTGTATTTGGCTGCTTGTGATCATACTAAAGGTTGCCCTTGAAGTAGGTTGAAGCAAAACCTGTTAGCCAAAATACATATTTTTCTAGGACTGATGCTAAAAAAATAAGGAAACTCCAGCCTGGAAATGTTTTTATTTCTGCATATCTTTGACATGTCTTTCCTTCTACCTTCTCTCCCCTTGCAAACTATCACTGCATATCATCTCTGAGCAAAGCAGTAAAATAGTTCAAGCATATTTCAATATGTAATATGTAGCCATTGGGAAAAAGGTGGGTCCCAAGTATTTTCATTTTCTGTATCTTTAGTGTCTCTTTCTTCTCTAATTGCATGTTTTCAGGAAATAAACTCCACTGACTTGAAGGGGGCACATTCAACAGCAAGCAGGATTTAGTGTATTAGATGTCAGAAAAGTATAACCATAGTAGCAGGAATATATGAAAGACAGATTTTTTTCCTCTACTAAAATCCCTTTTGAAATGAGAGGTGTGGTCTGTAGGATATGTAAGTGTGAGTCCATAAAAAACAGTGTCAAGACTTTTACACAAGACAAACCTTCCTATCTAGAAGCCTGAATAATCTTGAATTTTTTGATAACCTTAAGTCATGTTTACAGAGTCAAAATCTGAATTTAGATTTTAAGTCTTGACATGTTTGGTTTAATTTTCATCTTTTGTCTCTGACTCTTTTTCCCAGGAGTATCATAACCACTGGAAAAAAAAAAAAAAAAAAAGGAGGGAGCTGTTTTGAAGGAAAGTGTGGCCCTGGTAGTAAACTGAGGACCAGGTTTTCAGCCAACACAAAGTCAAGCAAATTCTCTGTCTGTAGAGATGCACTCATTTGCATGGCCTTTCAGAGACAACCTGGTGAGATACCGTGTGAGGGTGTCTCTACCATGGCTGGTGCAAGGCTGTGCATGTGTCAAACACATTGGGGTAAACGTGCCCTCATGGCTGTCTCCACTGAAACATCTCCCATCAACTTTAACTCAAACTGTGTGTGAGATCTGGATATTGCAGTGCTGGCAGTAAACACAGCAGAAAAGTGTCAGACTGCACTGCTGCAAATCCTTATGTCGTTTTCCAGCTCTCAGCATTGTTTCCATCTATTGCAGGCAGAGTTGTTAATCTCAAATATTCCTGGCTAATAAATAATGGACAGTCTTTAGTCACTTAAAACAGTCACACAGATGAATGTTTCTGATAATAAAACAACAGAATTTTAGATAAAAATAGGAACTTAATATAATTTGTCACAACATAATGACCACCAGAACAATATGAAAAGTTGCCATGAATTTATATATGTGGGATAAATGGACAGTCCATTGCACATACAGAATTTCATTCAATTTTTTGAAATGAAATTCAAGGAAAAGTAGCATAACTAGACAGATTTCTGATAAAGGAGAAATTGTAAATAATTACTTATTTTCTTTTAGAATTTTCCTGAGGGAAGCAGACAGTTGATTATTCTTTTTTCTTTAGAAGTTTCTCACTGGAAACATTGAAACAAGTTTAAATGGGTCACAGATTAAGTCCCTTGTTTGTTGTTATGAATCTCAGAAAAAAAAAAAGCATGATTTAAAAAATAAAAAATAAACTTTCATTTCCCACACTAGTTTGTGGGTCCATTTGTTTTACCTCGTTTGCTATGGGAAACAAAAATCAAGGTGGCACAGAAGAATAGTGACCCAACCAAAACACACTAATACTGGCAACTGGAAAAAATAAAATGAATGAAAGATGGAGAAAAACCTGTACAAAGTGGGAACTGTTTGGAAGGAAAAGGTTATGAAATAAATAGACCTGTCTGTGGCCACAAGGGCTCCTAGTAAATGTGGAAAATAATTGACAAGAATCAGATTGTTCTGACATCAGGAGACTGTCATCACGAATTAAAAACATCCTGTGAATCCAGACATCAGACATCATTAAAGGAGGAAAAGCTGAGAAATCTGAGTTTGGTTTTGGTTTGGTTTTTTTTTTTTTTTTACGAAGAACGAAAAAAGTTGTGATGGAACTCGGAAACTCAAAAAGGCGCTGGAATAAATTGTAGAGCTGTTCTGGTGCTGTTGCAGAGGCAACAGATCAGGGGAATGAATGGATGAACAGATGGGTACAAAATTCTGTGGTGACTCAGATGGAATGTCAAACACCAAGACTCAGAAGTCAGTCAGTGGCTTGGAAAAATATGGAGTGATAGTTTAAAGCAAACCAGATTTGTCCAAGAAACTGAACTGGCAAAGCTTGTTTTATTTCTATAACTGCCTGATTATTCTTTCCTTTCTTCTCACCTTTTCCATCTTCTCACTCTGTTTCCTCCCTGAGATGCTCTTCCTGTGCTACTGACCTGAAAGCTGCCACACTGCAGCAGCCAGAAGAGCTACCCAAGCAGCCAGGGCTGCTCCCTAAATTAGGCAAGGAGAAACATCTTCTTAGAAACACTTAGAAACTTCTTCTCCATCTCACATTTTAGCTGCAGTGAGTCCAAGCTGGGCTTGGATGAAATGCGGACACATGGGTCGTGATTCTCAGCTCGTGTAAATTGGCAAAAGCCAGTTGACATCAGTGGATCTGTGGTGATTTAAACCAGCTGAGGATCTGTCAGGGTTTTCAGTTTATCTCCCTTAAGCTGTGCTTGCTTTAATTACTACGTATGATACATTGATATGCCGTAGATGGGCTGGTTTGAGCTGGGCGAGGAGATAGCCATCTGGTAACCATGAGAATGCAGTCAGGTTCATGAGGAGCTGTCCTTTCAAGGCACCCTCACTTCTGTTGACATCAATTTCCTTTTAAAACCTTTTCTTCTTCATACACAGAGCAATGAAGGAAGGATTGAAAATTGTGTCTGCATTTATTAGATTCTGGTGCCATTTGGGATATTTTCCGACTGCATTCAAATAATTTTCCCAACTAACTTGGCTAATTTCTGCAGCAGAATAGCCATGTTCTTCTAATCCAGGAATTCATTACTGCATGTTTACTGTTGAACTAATTTACTGTAATTCTAGAAATATTTTTCCCCTCTTGAGATGTCTGCCTCCACCTGGAGAACGAATCAGTGATTTGCTAATGGTACAACACATAAGATTCATTTTTGTTGATCTTTACCTTGTAAGCTGTATTACAGCTGTAGCTCTTGCTGTAGCTGTATTATTTAATGCAAGATGAATAATACCCATATAAATGTATGTTATTCATTTTAATGAGGACCAGGAGATTTACTATGAGATTAAAAAATGGGTTTGCTGTAAGTCAACATTCAGAAATCTTCAAAGAATTGTGCATATGTATTAAAAATACACAAATAAGTATGATTAGAGCCATCCTCCAGGCAAGAAAACAAATGCAGAGTTTGGAGCCTGGGCTCGCGAAGGGAGGAGACACCTCAAAGTTGGACACCACATTGTCTCAGTGCTGGGTGTTTCCCTCAAGGAGCTAAACCACAATGCCTTGAACTGGGTGGGAGAAGGAGGTGTCTCATTACAGCAATCCAGTACACAAGAAATGGAAAGATACCCAGGAGCAGCCTCTCAAAAACATCAATCACAAGTGTGGACCTGAGTGCTCTGCCACCATTCAATCTGTGGTCTGCAGAGCTAGGGTGAAGTTGCTTGTATTCACTTCAAATCTCAGCTCCATGAAAATTTTTTAGGGTAAATAAAAAGTCAGGCCCACCTCTTTTAAATTGTACCATGCCAGCTTTATGCCAGCATTTTCATAACAGATGAGCATTCATGCAACTCTCCAACAAAAGGGAGGACCTTATGGTTTCACGGTTTCTTTCACCTCAGACGATTTAAACTTACATCTGAGTTCAATTTCCTGCTCTGTTAGCTGTTTATGCAGTTTACATTAAACAGTACTATTGGAATAGGCAAAAAAAAAGATTTTAGAAACTAGGTCTTCTCTGTGCCCCCAGTTTGTAATATGAAGTAACTTCCATTTTGCTTGTGCTTGATTTTGACCTGTAAATTGCACACCGGGCCAACTGAAAACAATGCTTATTCCCTTCTAAAATACCGAATATATCTTTGTGGAGGAGGCACAGTCTTCTGGAAAGGAATTTTGAATCCTTAATGTTAAAACAGACCTGGAACCCAGGTTTCATACTTGCTAGGAAGCAAACTTACCCTTCGAATCATGGCCTCCTTCTCCTCAGTGCTTTAAAAGAAGGATCCATCCCTGCTGCATGGAAAACATCAGGATGCTTTGGGCTCCCGTTTCTGTATTCCATTTAACAACTGCTTAATGAAAAATGTTTAAAAAGGGACCAAGGCAGGAAACAAAATAAAATTCTTCATTTTCAGCTGAAAGACTAAACTTCTTTTAGTGTTTTGCTTGCTGAGCTCATAAATCTTTCATGCCTTTGCTTAATAGCATAATACTAAAAGGAGGGATACAAAAGTGTCTGACTGTTCCCAGCTCAGCCACAGAGTTAAGGAACTTTCCTAGAATGGAGAATTTCTGAATTTGGACCCTTTCAGACTGAACAGGAAATGAAACTCAGCTCTGCAAATTCTACAGACAGTGCTCTCACCATTAAGGTATGGCATAAACACCGATTGATATCTTTCTGGTACTTGCAATTTTTTCAAAAGAAAGAGGTGGCAAGAAGAGAATTTGTTCAGGATTCTAACACCAATAGCTCATCTCAGAAAACATATTTGTAGGAACTTCCATTTTCTTGGATCATAATTAATGAAAAACTCTGCTCACTCCTGCCAAAACAAATAAGAGAATGCATCTTAAATTTACTGCAATATAACAAAGACACCTTGGATGGAAGAGCCAGGAAAGATTTTGTCACCTGGCCCTAGTTAACAAACATGTTTTTCAGAGTCCAAATTCCACCTTGAATGTTAATTCTTTATCCAGATCCCTTTTTCCTTCTTCTGCCTTCAAAGCCTGATTAATTTTTACCCATTTGCTTTTTGCCTGAAGAAAGTTGAGAAAGTGTTTCACTTCAGTGATGCAGATGATTGCCTGAGTCTCAGACTATCAGGGAGACAGGACCAGTAACGTTGTTTATGTAAAATTGCACCAGAGTTCACCAGTGAAGGAACCATTTGAAACACCTGGGATTCCTGGGTGCAAAACCAATACTGGCCTGATTTTCATAGCCCTTTGGGGAGAGCAGTTCAGCACTTTTTAAAACGTAGCTACTTAGCTGCCTAAATATCTGCAGGCCCCATTTTTTAAAAATCTGGCATTCCTGTGTAAACTGGTGAATCTCATTTATCGCTGGAAAAACATTTTGCTGTCATATGGGAAGCAAAGAGAAGAATGTTTTTCCCTTTCAGCCTTTAAAGGATAACATGTATCTGTTTCCAGAGAAAATAAAAGACTCGCAGAACTGGTTGAGATTGGATGGGAATTCTGGAGGGCCTCTGGCCCACCTGCCTGCTCAAAGCAGGTTGCTCAGGCCTCTGTCTAGGAGGGGTGTGAGTATCTCCAAGGATGGAGGCTCCATGGTTTCTCTGAACATTCTTTTTGATTGTTCAAACACTCTCAAACAAAAAGGTTGGCTTTTTTTTTAAATGTTTAGATGCAAGGGGCAGGTGAGAACCAGGCCTTTGGAAGCTGCTGAAGACAATACACTGAGCAAAATCTTAATGTTCAGGCACACAGAGGATGAGGTTGTAGAGTGGACTGGGGGAAAATACAGTTTTCCTTTAGAACAATGAACAAATGATTGTAACTGCACAACTGATTATCCAATTACCACCAGCCCAAGTTTAAGTTACCAGTGAGTGAAGGACTGGAGCATTAGGGGAAATGGTCTAAGCCTTCAATCAGATATTGTTTTGGAAAATAACTATTTCTTGTACAGCAATTATGCAAAATCTTCAACTACACTTAATAAATAACTGATATTTGGCAGATTTGACTGCACATGCTGCTGTTGTCATAAGTTTATTTTAAGACTGGTAAATTAGCAGGTGTTCTAGATAGTTTGTCCTTTTACTCCATCTCATTCACATTCCCTATTGTCCGGTGAATCATTAGCATTCAAAATCCCATTTGCCTTTTTTATATGGGGTTAATGATAGCCATATTAATGGATACTATGTATTCATCTTGATTTTAAAATAGTTTTATTGTTATTTTTTGTATTATTAAAGATTAACAATGGCATACAGTCAAGTCATTACCTATTCTGGAGTCTATAAGAGTTAATAATCTCCTTTTTCACAAAGCCATAGCTGTGTGACATGTCTTTGAATTGGTCCAGTTAAGCCAGATTTGAGAAACCAAAACCAGACATTAATAATTTCAAATTATTTTTTCCTGCCCCCTTATTGTTAACACAAACTATTTGGAAATCTCAACACTGAAATGCTTTCTTCTGAATTTTTCCATTAATACAACTTCCCTCTACACAGATATATAATACTGGGGCTTGACAGCTGGCCTGTTGGCACCAATACTTAGACTCCTTGAGGGGAAAATAAACCTTTTAAAAAACCCTTGGATTTTGCAAACAGGTTTTAAAAACAAAAGATCTGTCAAATTCTGAGTCTAAAAGCTTTGCCAGTAGAGCTTTCAGCATTTGACTTCAGTATCCTCTGGTTTCCATCTGTACAGCTAAGAGAAGGCATGGGAGAGCTGTTGATAATGACAGGTCACCACAGTATTGTCTGTTGTTGAGTGAGAGTGCTATTGAGAATCTAAATTTACAATACTCCAGGTGTAATGTTTTATTTACCCCTGACCCTAGATCATAATGTGTTTTATACCACATTGTTTGTGAAGACCAGAGGTTCTGTTTCAGTTGTCTCAGACTTCACAGAGTGGACATGCCATAGGATTTTATACTCCTAGAGAGGCATTTGTTACCTCAGGGCCTTTCAGAGGTTGTACACGCAAGCAACCAAAGTACAGTCAAAGTAATTCTGAATTCAAGGCAAGTCCATGCATTTCTCTGCAGGTTGTTGTGTTCTCAGAAATCCGTTAGAGAGCTCTAAGTGCTTCAGTGTCTGAGCAATGAGATGTTGTCACCTTGGTTTTCATGTCTCCCCAACAAAAATGTAGGGACAACTTGTGCTTCAATGAAACATTTGTTTAGTGGGTGCAGCCAAAGCAAAAGAATTTCCTTCCTTATCTGCAGTGAAAACGTTGTGTCTACAGCTTATAAAAGTGATTTCTGATTCCCTCTTCCATTTTATCACAAAACAGTACAACACACAATCCTTACCCAATCTAAAGTCATGATTAGGCTACTTTTAATAATTTAGTGGTGCATGCTGTTCTAACTTTACTACTTCTTTCAACAGCAAAGATATGATTGCCATTTTTATACAAGAGCAGTAGGTTACATCACAAGTAATGGTGTAGGAATCATTTCTGGGATTGACTTCTTAGCTGCTGTAACATGACCCATGACAAGTTTAAAACATGTGAGGAGTTGGCAACAATTGCAAAGGAGAACACCATTCAGCAAAAAGGTGGGGTGAATTCTAGCCCCAAGAGGATTGACTGAAAAGTTCATCCAAAAACTGACATCAACATGTGTGTAACTAAGGAGATCCTTGTAAACAAGTCATAAAACAGGAACAGAGTCTCTCTGAGCAAAAAGATAATCTCACAGAATAAATACTGAACAGAAAGTGGGACATGGGTACTATAAAACTCTGATAAAGAGCTGTTGATGTGGGAACAGTGTAAGGATCAACATTAATGAAAAGTCTGGTAAGAGACTGCGTTTACTCACAAATTAATAAAATCAACATATATTTAAACATCACAGGGATGCTCATAAGCATGAAGTAGAAAGAAGGCAGTAATTGGAACAAGTTTTTCTTTCTCTGATTATGCATTATTTAAATGTCTATCTAAAGGACTCCCCTGAACTGTTAATTCATGTCTGGTTTATGTCCTCCTTGAGCAAAATCAGTGGACAAAGTTCTCAAATGGTGTGAAGTTAGCTTAGAGAAAATGAATAATTGAGGGCACACCACTTGAGATTACTGAGGATACTGCCTTCTAGTAGATAGATATTCTGATATACTCTATGAAAAACAGGGGCACAACAAGACTTTTTTCTTAGCAATGTTAAGGACCTAAACCAGCCAAAATTATCTTTGATTTTAAACCACAGTCCACATTGTTGCAGAATTCACAGACTGGCTAAATTAACCTAAGCTCTTAAGTCACACGTAACTGTCATAACAAGTCCATCCTGACTATGAGCTGGGAGTTCAATAAATCAGGCAATGCCTTTTCTCTCCATTTTCACAGTGCCTGCACAGAGACAAAACCTGCTGTGACCTGGGGGAGCAGAAGGCTGCAGCTCTGAGCAGCCACGTCAGGATGCACCAGCAGCCCTGTTCCTCACCAGGCACAGCCAGGACTGTAAATCTGCTCCAGCCTGCCTGGTATTGTTCTGCTGCTGATGGCTTTTGCAGATACACAAACAAAAATTATTTGCTGGAGTATCGTCTAGAGCTCCACAGACTTTTATAAATGTTGTGTACTTTTTGCTACCAATGGAGAACTTGGACTTACATGACCTCTAGAGGTGCTTTTCCTCTCCCTGTTTGGCCAGGATGTAATAGATCTCTAATTGCTTATTTAGTACTTATTTATTTCAACTTTTTTTGCCATAGTCTGCAATTATTTTGCATCCATTTGGTTGTGTTTATAACTTACAAAAAATAAAAGTCTTTTTTGGCACTAGAAATGTCCTCATAGCTTTTAAACAGGTACAGGCAATGTCTAACCTATTATGTACATCACATACAATCCTATAAAGTAAATAACGACCTTAAGATTTTTGTAGTTTATCTAGTATAAGTGTTGGCTTCAAAACATTGTCAATCAGTAAGAACGATTTCAGTTATAGTTTATTTTATGAGTTTTACTCTGGTTGAACTCTAAGCCATCACAAGAGATTTAAATGTTATAATCCTTGCAGATTCTGCAGAATTTTGTTTCAACTGCTGATCAGGAAAATAATCTTAAATTGTCATCTACTATCAATGCTCTTGACCTAATTAAGCAACTGTATATAATGTAAGAAGAACTGATGACCAAAATAAAAAGAAAATCTCAATGTGTATAACACAATTACTTGCAAAATACAGACTATGCTATATCGTTAACAATATAAATGAACCCTGCTCATCCCAATGAATGTAATTTCAGTTTCAGCGAGTTCTAGGTAACAATGTTAGCATGAACAACAGAGATTTGTTGCATTATGTTTAAGGATTATTAATACATAACTAAATTATGAAACATAAGAAGACATGAGCTCAGCAGTCTAAAATATATCTACACTGAGACACATATATTGTATTCTGAATTATGCTGCTCTTATAAAAGACTAGAAAATTCCTGCAGATTTCCAAGACAGGAGGAACAGTATGTACATAACAGAGCTGCTATGATATCAGAGATTGAGGCTGGTTTTTTGTTTACTTATTCTTTCTTGAGTCAATTGCAAAGTCTGCAAATTAATTAAAACTGTTCTGTCCTACCAGAGTGGTGGTCTGACAAGGGTGGGCCTTCATCCTTATGAAAACTGCTGTGTTAGAAAAGTACATATAAATGTAATTCACAGGAAGATCAGGGAAGCTGTAGCTCAAGGCAAATATATATCTACAATCTGCTGGAGAGATGAGGACAGACCTTTGAAAATAAATTATTTTAAAAGTTTTTATTCTCCAGACATAGGGTAAGCTACCCTTGGGACAGGAAATCTTACAATATGATCTATTCTATATTAACCTCAGTCTTACAATATGATCTATTCTCTTTAACCTCCCCCACTTGAGGATTTAGAGTAGGCTGTCCCGTCTATAGCAATAATATCTGTATGTCAGGAGACAGCCATCCCATGGGGAGATAATTTTGACACAGTGACATAAAGCACACTTCATGTTCAGTGACCCTTCAGGCTGTTGCAGTGTGCTCCCTGCCTCACCTTCCTATAGCTCTCCTCCCTTTTGGCTGCCGTTGTCATTCCCAGCCCCTTGCTGGTACAGCTTGTCAAGGGATTTCCTGCAGCACAGAGGAGCAGGTCATGCTGAAGGTCAAGCACAGCCCTGAATGCTCTCATCTGCCGTGACGGAAACCACGAGGCTAAAATCAGCATTTTCTTAAAACTCCTGTGCAGTTACCACCTCCTTCTGAAGATGCCAGAAGACATTCAGCAACTAAATTTACTGGATTAAAATTTCCAGGCATTGACATTTCTGCCTGCAAGTGTTTTATCCCTGACACCCCCGAGCAACTTGACCCCTGCATGCAAATACTACTCTGGGTGCATGAAGTAGGCACTGCTTTACCTCCCTCATCTGTGCCATTCAGTCTAGAATCAGAGAGAAGAAGGGAAAGTGCCAAGATGTCTCTAGCCTTGGAGAAAGGACTGGGAATAGGGAGCCTAAATATCAGTGTCTGTGCCAAGTTCTATCAAAAAACACATGTACAGCTGCACTAGTTCAAATGGGAGGCCCATCTCTGATTTCCTCATTTCCAGCAGTACACTTCAGGAGTCTGAGGGTCCAAGGGCAGGATGTCAAGCAAGGGTTTAGGGTTATGTCATGTCCAACCTTTACAGAACTGTATCCCCTCCCTGATTTCATCAGCTAGAACTGCGGATCCAGGCTTAGCAGAGTCCATATACTGGAAGCTGTTCCTTGCCTATATGTCCTACATCAGCAAGAAGTTTAAGAGGCATGACTAAGATATTGTTCTTCTCTTAATGTGAGCAGTTATTGGCTGGCCTGAGTGTGCAGAAGTCATCCCTCCTCTGATATGTTCTTGAAATGCTCAGTACAAGCTGTGCTGGTGGTTATACCCTCACCTTAACTACCATAAACAGTAGAGCATTGTGTACACAATTTGAACAGACTTTGTTTGCCTGCTGAGTAAGCCTAGGTCTTCATTCTGGATAGTTTCAAGGAAGGGAATAATAAAACTGGCATGAAAATGAATTAAATAGAACAGTGCAATGAGTGTTCACTCAGGAGAATGGATCCCACACCCTGCTGCTCGGCGGAAGGGGTATGCTGGTGGCAGATCATTTTCCCTAGATCCCTACCTTTACAAATTTCCTCATAAAAAGAAGAGAACCACCCTCATGCCATGACCAGAATGGTTATGGGAACTCTACACCTACAGAGAATGAGATGTCATCTCATGAAAGCAGCTGTCCTTAAATTGCTCAAAACCCCAGCAGTTCCAGGCCATCTCCTGCACCCAGACTAACCCTCTGTGCAATCTCACACAGCAGGATTGTCAAGGGCTCTGGGTAGTCCCAAGGCCTCCCAGCTGCAGTGTACCATGTTCAGCACCTGCAGAGAGGCCTCCTCCCTCACCTGAATGTCTCTGAAGCTGCCTGAATAAAGAATGTTTGAGAAGGTCTTTTATGTTCATCACCAGTGGGTTGGTGCAGTCCTGAACAGCCAAAACCAAGGCCCAGAGTCTGTAAGAAGATGCCAGGGAAGAGGAAGCAGGCAGCCAAACATATAGGAACCTCATCATCTTTTTAAATCTTCCAGCACTTTTCAGTATAAGAATTCCTAAGCCTGGTGTGGTTTTTCTGTTTGGTAACCCCCAACAGATGTCCTTCTAAGTATATGACTAGTTTTTTATTGATTCCACATAAACTTCTTGTGTACACACCATCCTTTGGCAAGGAATTTTGCAGAACTACTACCCACTGCCAGAAAACCATCTCCTTTTGTTTCTATTAAATCTCTGACTTCATGTGATGTGCCCACATTTCTGTGCTGGGAAACAGTGAATAACCAAGTCATCATTGCCCTCTCCATACTATTCCAATTTTATATAACTTTGGTTATTTTATCTCCTTGCCCAGATATTTGATGTTATGCAGTCACTGGTGAAATTTCCTCCATATGTTTCTAGGGAACCTGGGTTGTCACAGCTGTGAATGCTGATACAAGAATCAGTTTGCCAAGAGTCCTGCATTGCTGTTTAATTGCTGTTGTGAATCTCTGCTCAAGTGAACTCCTTGATGATCATGTTTCTGCAACTTATGCAGAACTAGATAATGGTTGTAAGGCCTCAGAATTGCATATACTGAAAGAACCTTCATCCCTTGAATCTGCACACTTGTAATGAAACATCCCAATCTCTAAATCTAGGATTATCAATACAGAACAAAGCAGCAAGGTGCAGGTGATCTGTGGCCTTTTCCAGCCTCATGCAGGATTACTCTATTCACAGTTATTGTCCTGCAGTTGCTCACCTTTTCCCTGCTAAAATCAAATGTTACATATAAATGCCAAATATTCTATATTGGTACCTTGGGGATGGTAATAATAACAGTAATTAATGTTTGTTTAACCTCCCTCTTTGAACTTTTGTGGCAAAGCAATCATACAGTCTAAGGACAACAGAGAGCAAATAACTGTGATAGAAATTTCCTAGAACAACCAAAAGGCTAAACACATTAGATACTTATTTGGATCTGTCTCAGATAAAGTTCAGATAGAAGGGAAGACAGATGATCAATTACTTTAGTCGTTGCAGATGAGAGTGCTTCAGCTCAGCCTGTGGAAGTCAGGCTGATATGAGCTGGCATTTTCAAAGGTTTTATCACAGGAAAGTAGAGAACATGAGCAGACATGTCTTATCATGTGTGTGCAATATAGGAACTATAGAGCACAAAGTTTAATAATCACACTTCAGAGATCTAGAGTTCAAAAAGAGGATATGAGACAAACTGAGGTCTCACTCCCCTTAAAAAGTAGCACAGCTTAAAAAATAGCACAACAATTAGAGACATTATTTGAGAGAGAAGACACAGGGCTTGTGCCTCCTTTAGTTCAAAGTGATGACAATACCTTACAGCTTATATCTGCATTAGTGAACGTGACAAAGCCAAGGCGTGTGCCCATGAGCTGTCACACAGTAACTTACACAGCCAAATCCCTGGCAGGAGCAGCAGAACCCTTGGCCCAGGCCAAGGAACACTCTTGAAAGCCATGCCCAGATCTGACTCAGGAGTCAGCACAGGCGAATAGATCCTATTGTTGTGGCTACTCTTTTGTGGTGGGGAAGGGGGTTTAGCTGAAATGTCATATGCCAGCTAATCCTAGGATCACCAAATGGTTTGTGGCTTATTTTGCTTACTACTAAATATGCAACCACAAAAGTTGGGAGTAATGCACTTAAGCTCCAGAGAGAGGTAATATTTCAAACATACTGCTTGTATTTCTAATATGTTTCCTGTTGCCTAGATCTCCCAATCAGCTAGGTTTGCTCAGGGGACTGACTGGGTTACTTTTCTGAAGCTTAGCATAATCGTTTTCTTTTTTCTTACTGTTGCAAAGAAAACCTTGGCACCTAGCACTGCAATCTGGATTCCATTCTGAGAGCAAATCTAAGCTCTTTTTGGATCTAGCCTTACTATAACACCAAAGAAGAAGAGAAAGAGGGAGTATGCCATGGTACAGTGGGGAAAACCAAGAGATTAGAGAGCATAGTGTGTTTCTATACCTCCGGTGTTGCCTTTTTTATACAAGCTCAAGCTCAGGAAAGACATAAAAACTGAAACTCAAAATCAAGAAACTTCAAAAATAAAGCTATCCTAAACCTCAGTTATGTTCAGGGATGCTCAGAGAAGAATTGAGGGAAAAAAATCAAAATATATAGCTTTTCCTGTACCCTGGGTGATGAGGGTAAGAAGAGATGTTAAAATGTGAAATGCTTCCCCTGTAGCTTTAATCTCTGCTAGAATAGTTTTGTCTTTGGTTTCAAAGATATTTGCAAATACAAATACAAAAAAGATTGACTAGCTTAAACTTCTGTGGGGGAATGGATTTGAGTTGAGTTCTTGCTTTGCCTACTATGGCAATAGTCTGTATGAATTTGGACTGCCTAAGTCTGCAGATACAGTTATTAGAGGGAAAAAAATCTTAAATGCCTCTTCTCTATACTGAGGTCATTAGCTCTTGTGAGGTTTTTCTTTCAGGATTTAACAGAATCTAGTTCATTGAAACACCTCTGGTAATGAATAAACTTCACTAAAGATAATTGTCTGCTTGACCATTGAGTTATTTGTATGGTGAAACATTATGGTTCATATTCAAAAAACCATTTAACCATCTGCATTTGACCAACAGAAAAAATGGAGCCACTTTAATTATGGGTCTAAACATCATTTGATTTAGGAGTTTCAGCACTAAGGGTACTGTACATTGCTCTATAGGTGAAGAAAGAAAGTTCTTCTACCATTAGATACCTTTTTTGGTTCAAATCCAGATAGCAAAGAGCTTGAATGTATCATGACCAATAATGACAAATATTAAGCGCTGTGAATCTGTCTATGTTAAAAGAGAAACTGTGACTGTAAATTTAGGTCTGTTTCACTAGGGAGACTCAAAAACAGGACAAAAGGAAACAATTAGCTTTGTGAATTTCACAGTTTTGCACTCCAAGCCAAAAAAATATGGGACAAGGGATCTTCAGGAAACCAACACTTGATCTTACAGCCCTCCTGGCTTGTGCAATCAAATGGGAGGAACTCTACATCTGTAGTAGAAATGTGATTACTCATGACAGTGTGGACAACAGAGGCAAGAGATTCCTTCAGAGAATGAAGGAAAGAGATGGGAAGGTTTCAGGTTTTTTGAGCTAAACACTTTCCTGCCCTTGTCCTTAGATGATGGAAAATGTATTCTAAGTATCATCCAGTACCAATATTTTAGTTATGAAGTCCTAATTCCTACAATGATCTAAAGAACTCATCTGGGCAGGGGCAGCTATGTGATACAAGATACCTTTTCTTCTAGAATTGGGAATTTGTGACCATTAACCAAATGATCCACAGAGGAGGCACTTCTGGAGAGCTGGGAAGGCTCGGTGGCATAGCTCCAGCCACGGAGAAATGGATGATTGATGGTCTGAGTTTTAAAAAAAGTTAAAATGGAATGACCTGAACCTGATTTTGGTGTACAGTTAGTCCTTTCTGAAGTGCAGGGAGAAGTCATTAGTCTATACACCTCCATTAAAATCTAAGACTTAGAAACCCAATGTTTGACTGCAAAGCAGAAATCTGGAGGAATTCTCATCTCTGAAATTCAATACATGAGCACACTTGAGCAAGTTCTGCATCCTATTACACGTTGCTTGTTTTAATTAATATATGTCCTATTAGAAGTGAGTAGAAGAAATATTCTGACAGTTTTATTGTGTTTGGGATTATGTCAAGGATTTAGCATAAGAAAGGCCAAGTGCTACTGACTGTACATTTCCTTTTCAGATAATTTAAGTGGCAGATTTGTCTTGACATATTATCTTTTGGAAAGGCTCCCTGTTACCTATGCCAGGTATAGGAACTGTGTAGAGAGCACGACTAATCCAACAGTAGCTGATGTGCATCACTACAGCAAAATCTGTACACGAGATAATAAATTAATGCACTAAACCAGTATGGTTTAGCCAGAGAGCTCCTCTCATGTTTCCCAAAGTCTGGATAGGGTGACTGCATCAGTGTTTTTAATTATAAGTCAGTGGAAATTGCATTATTTCATCTTCATGTGTTTTTTACAGATCAACATGATATTCCAAGGGCTTATGATTATTCTTACCATAATGGTTCTTCCTTGGTGGGATATTCTAAGTTTATGTTTTGCTGTTGGATTAGGCATGATACTTTAGTTTAAGTAGTCTAGTCAGAGCTACTATTTCAAATTTTTGTGCTCTTTGCAGCCATTTATATATTGTACCTTACAGTGGGACAAGTATGTAAAAGTATTAAGCCCACGTGTATTTTTTTGTTCCTGGGGAATGTATTGTACATATTTCTAGTCACAGTGAAAATGAAAATGTGGGTTATCAAATGATATTATTATTATAAAAATGGGGAAGCTCAGACTTGTTCAGGTAACAGAATTTGGAGCATCTTCAACTACTTTTAACTCTGGTTCTTGGGATGCTCCTGCTATAAAAGTACTTGAATTTTTCACACTGCAAAAGGACACTGTTTCACCAGACTTCGTCTCAGCACTTTGTTCAAGTTAATTGGTAAGAGTTAGTAGGGTAGTATTGTCATATTTAGAGACATTTATCTCACCAATGTTGAAATGTGAACATTCTGCTGTTTAGAGATGAGCAACTCCCTCCATTTACTATGGTAGAAGTGTAAATGAAAAGTACACAAAGAACTTTTAAATTTTTTAGCAGATAATAATAGATAAAATGAAAGCCTGTAGTTCTTAAAAGGGAGGATTTTTTAAAAAATTAGAATAGTCGGACTTACATGGCCCAGTAACTTTATATAGAGCTTTGTGCATCTTTAGTAGGCAATTACACCTGAAAATGTACAAATTAGTATTTATGCTACTTCTGGAGAGCTCTGGCACAAGGCTTGAAAAGACAATGTGACATAGGACGGTTTTGTAGTATGATGGTTTTTATTTTCATAATATTCCATTGCCGTCACAAAACACATCTCCACTGCAATAAGTGCTCTACAGGCAGAAAATAAAGTGACAGTCCCTGTCCTAATGCTTGCAGGATCTGTCTGGGCCACCTGAACCATTCATTCAGTCACCAACCTGGTCCATTTTCCTTTTTTCTTGTCCACTCTGAGATTAAGAAAGTGCTGCAGGACACACAAATTGTTCTGGAAGTCAGCTGCCACAATAGCTGAACCTTCAGTCATGTGGCAGGAAATGGATTTGGACATTTGGTTCTCAGACAACCAAATGTACCAAAAGTTGTTTTAATGTCATAAAGCACTGTGTTTGAATTAAGCTTGGCCATCAGTTGAGGTTCATGGAAATGAGAAAACAAGGTCCTTGTTGAAAATGAGTAAGTAGTGAAGAAACAACACTGGATGGGCCCAGAGTTACCATTTAGGTAATAAAAGAGGAATAAATCTGTAAACCTCCAGAAGACCTTAAAATTTAAGACAAGTGGCTTCTGTTAGATTTGTAGAGAAAGGAGAACCAGCAATGGGGCAAAAGGGAAGTGTTACATTGTAAAAGCACAGGAATGATGAGCAATGCTCTGAATGGCTCTGAGCACAGCAAATTCCATGTTTGGAGGCTGAAGGAAAGGATTTCGTAATAATCAAAACATCCAGCCTTAACAGAATTCAAGCTCAGAAAATTAATAGGGAAACTGCATTTTAACTTCTATGTAAAAGAACTGGCAGGTTTAAGACAATGCTTTCTCTACATTTTGAATTTGATTTCTGAAAGGTCGGTAGGGTGTTGTGCTGGACTGATGCAATTTGGTGTAAATACATTGAATCTAAACCTGACCTAAACACTCTGGGCTTGGTTCATCTGAAACTGTCTGCCACCCACCAGACAACAGAAAAGACAGAAGTCAGAAAAATGTTGATCAGCAGAGATTCTAAACAAACTAAGAAAGCCCTAAGGGTTCCCCAAACCAGTGGTTCAGCCCTTCATCCATCTGCCAGTCTCTCGTCTATTTTGCTTTACCTTGGCTTTATGTTAAGCTCCTTCACTCACTTTAATGTCACACTGAGACCTGCTTCACTCTCCTGATTGTTGAGATTTCCCTGAGCACAGCCCTTAGGGGTTGGGAGAATATGCTGAGTGAGAGCTAAATTGTAAGGCTGAATTAGAAGGCATCTCACCATTATGTTATAGACTCAACATTGTAACTTCATCAGGTTAATGAGACCTTTGAAGCAAATACAAAAAAGAAATACAAATTCCTGTCTCTGTGCTGCTTTGAAGGAACTTCAGAAAAGATGTATGTAAGAAAAGAAAAAGTCAACAGCCCTGTTTTAAAGAGGCAAGGCTTAACTTCTGAACAAAGCCCCGGTGTTCCCAATGAGAACTGAGTTATGCCAGGGTTTCTGAGCAAATCCCACTCATCTGCACTTCCATAAAATCAGTCATAGGAGACACCTGAAGTTTCTGGCAGATGTCAACTGCAAAATGGAGCCTTTGATAGGCAGACTCGTGAAGTGGCTGAGAGCATGTTTAAACATGCATTCTCAGCCTGCAAATTTACAAGGTGAAGACAATAATCTTGTAAGAGGGAGCTAGAGAAGGACAGAGGAAAGGTACCATGAAATCTTTACTAGAAATTGACTTGTTTGGTGACCTAATTTATTTAGAAATTAAAACTTATATGAGGATACTCATAGGAAAATAATCTACTTTTATGTCATGAAAAATTCCTGCCTGTTCTGGCACATTTCATAATATTCAGCTAGTTTCTATACTGCATAAGTGCTCCTGTTAACACATTCACCCATGAATTCTGATATGAATATTCCTTTTCTGTGCATTTTTCTTCCCACAATTGATGCTTCTCTTGCATTTCCTTCCTATGAACTATTGCTTTTTCCATTGTTGAGTTGCTCTCAGTGAACTCTTTGGTGTTTTTCTACAAGCTCATCCTTCAAACCTCTCTGTAAAAATGATGAGCGATTGATGGATAGACCAAAGGACAGTGCAACAGAGGGAATCTTTTAAAGGAAGTTCTTTCCTTTTGATTCAATTTTATATGCTGAAAATGATGAAATTCAAATTATTTTCAAATAGAAATACACAAAGTCACAGCAGCAGCTCTAGATCTAGACAAAACCTAGACCTGGATCTGGTAGATCACGGATTTGCCCACAAGTACTGAGCTAAAATATGAGCCAGAAACAGAGGAAGCACCATCTCTTCTGGAGCAAGGAAAAAGCATGGTTCTTTCTCACCAGAGGTTAGAGATGTTGGCTGTAATCCTCTTCACACTGGAACGAAAGTGAGGAGCAGCAAGGAGCCGCTGACCTGTGTGCCTTCCTGAAGGATGAGAGAAATTCAAGCTTGAATGTCAGCCTGGTCTGCTGCAAAGGAAGAATTTCGATCTGGTTCTTGCAAATGAATGTTTGCTCTTGCCACTGCCATCTTGGTAGCTTGAATCCAAGCATGTCTGTTTCTAGTTTTTACCAAAAATTTTGCACTGCATATGAGAAGATTTTACTAATGAAGTTTTTATCAAAACCAGCATGGTCCTTTGAAATGCATTAATGAATTGGAATTTCCTGATGAAAACATTCCATCAAAAAATTCCTGAACTAACTCAACTCTTCATTTTAGCTAGATTTGGATCCGGTCCTCAATTACTAGAAAACACTTCCTTCCTCTGCAGAGCTGACTAACACAAATTCTTTAAATGAATGAAGACAGACAAGTCATTAGTTTTTTTTCACAGCAAGGTCTGAAATGAATAGAAAGAAAGACCCTGTGCAGGTAGGTGAGGCTAGAAATAAGTCTGTTATATTAAAAAAACATACCAGGAATCAAACATGATTTTTAGATAGCTTAAAAAATAACAAAGCAAGCTTGTGAATAGGGATTGTACAAATATTTTTTGAATGAATAAGACTCACTTGAAAAGTTCAGTCATTGATTTAATTTTACACTTGAGATCATTTGCAGTCCTGTTTCTTTTTAAAGTAAGACTGATGTCATTCAAGAAACATGGAGGCTGAAAAAGATTTGCAAACTTTAATTTTCACAGTATTACTTAAGGAAATAAAGCCATCTCAAGTTCATTAGATGTTTGAAAAGCTTTTGAATAAAACAACAAAGCCCTAAATGATAAAAAAAATTATTTTGAGAAGTCATTGGATACATCAGAGGTATTCTCTTTTGAAGAATATGGGGCAAATCTGAATTGGATACCTGTTGGTGCACAACTGTATTTAATTTTTGACTGCTCTGCTGTTAAATATGAACATAAAATCCAGAGGATCTTGTTCTATACTGCAGATGAACAGCCATCAGGGAGTGATGCAAACCTCAGTAGGACAAACGGGGATAAGTCTTAAGTAAATATACAGAAAATACAAGCACTGGAGGTTCTGACACCATTTGTGTGGTACCTTCCTCTCAGAAAATGTTGCTGAAGCCACAGCAAGAGAAAACCTCAATGTAGTCTGATTTGGGAAGTTATTAAAGACAGGTAATTGCGTTCCTTGGAAGTTCTAAACAGGCCCATTGTTCCTAAACACGATATTGGTGGTGACAATGCCAAAATCCATGTTTTATATATGAGCATCATATACTGCTCACTGCTCACCCAAGAAGTGTCTGACAGTGTTAGAATAGGGCAGCCACGCTGGAATCCTCCACACTAACTCTAGACATCTGCAAGGTTCATGTGCACACAGAGAAGCTCCTGTTCACCCGAGGAGAGAGCACGAAATGTTCCAGGGTGCAGTTTCTCCCATCGGTATGACAAGGGCTGACTGGAGTGAGAGAACTCCCTACCACTGGCAACCAGCTCAGGTAGGACTGCCTACACAGTGCGTTTCTACAGGAATTTGGAGAAATGCCGCACCTGCAGCCTGCTGAAGTCTTGTGCTTGGTACCAGATGAGATCTAAAGACTATTTCTTTGTTGCTTTTTTATCTCATTAGTCAAGGAAAACAATAAGGCTTTCCCAGTTACGCATGATAATCACGTGCCAGCTTCGTGCTGTTTGATGAGAACTTGGTGTACATCACTTCTCTGTAAGTCAGGCAGGGTTTTCTGTGAAAGGCAACACTTTTTTCTACAGATAGGAAAGAAATAGTGTGTTCCAATGGCTTTAGATAATCTGGTTGAAAAAATGACAGGAGTGGTGAGGATTGTGCATCTTAAATCAAACTGGTATGTTAAAAGTATTTTTAGGAATACCTGAGCTTATTTTTTAACACAATAGCCAAGTGGTGTTGGTTTTTATGGTCAAACCAATGTCTTAGATTACTTGTGTTGGCTGTGAATTGGCAGAATCAATTATATATTTTGTTTTAAAAAAACTTAGTTACTGTTTAAATCAGTGTAAAAATAGTATTTACACGTTCCAGTCCAAGAATACCTGCAGACAGAAGGCAATTTGGGAGGTTTAATTTAGTAGTTCGGTCAGAATAAAGTTTCAGAGTTTTTAAGACCAAAGTGAGGAAATCTCTGGGTAATTGTGTTTGTTTTGCTTGTAACAACAACAATAATGATATTTTACTTGCATGAGTCTTGGCATATTGGAGTATTTCAGAGAACTGGAAAAAATTAATATTGTGCCAATATTTTAAATGGGTAAGTGGGACAATCTGGTTATTATATTCCTGACAACTTGACATTGACATAGGGCAAAATAATAGCATAGTTGATATAGGGCTTTACTACTCAAAATCTAAAGTAGGGTAATGTCATTAAAGTCACTCAGTATGGGTTTATAAAAACAATTCTTGTCAAAGTATCTTTCAATGAGATTACACATTCCCACTGACAAAGGTAAATGATGCAATATACATTGTATGAGGTATTTGACTGTTATCACACAACATTCTATGAAAAGGGCACATTATAAAATCAACATATGACATATAAGAATTAAAACCTTGCTAGTGGTTAAATCTCCAGATACGTTCCTCAATGAGGGTTTATCAAGTGGGTGTGTTTCCAGATACGTTTTTTATGGTTCAGACTAAATTACCATCCAATATTTTTATCTACAGTCTTGAAAACACTAAATTCCTAAATACCTTCACACAGTAAATCATATGAAAATGAAGAGTAATGGAGAGAACTCATTAACAGGGTCTTTATCACCAAAAATGTATATACCCAATAATAAATGTGCAGGCAATGTATTTAAAACATTTTAATGCTTCCTGGGATGCAATGACCATGAAAATGGAGAATTGACACTGTGGATATATAGCTGATCATGCTCTCAATCTGATTCATGCCTATCAAAAAAGAGTATAATGAAAACCAAGGAAAGTGAGTGGGAAGCTTGCATTACATCTCTATTTGTCATGTTTACTGCTCTGGGGATTTGTGTCTTGTTAGAGTGCCTCTGCTCTACGACGAAAGTTTAAACAACTAGAAATAGTTCACAAAAAGGTAAGAAATGTAATTGAAAGTTGAAACATGAGAAATATGACTGAGAGTGACAAACTGCTAAAGGGACTTGCATTGTCTGAGGAAAAAAAATTGTTGGCAGACTGAAATACTGAGAAAAAGCAGAGAAATGTGATTATGATTTTCTGGGGGTTATTTGTTTGTGTGCTGTGGTTTGGGGTTTTTTGTTTTTTTTTTTCATTTTGTCTTTTAATCTAGTAGACAAAGTTATGCACAGATGAGTGGATACTGAGGGAATACAGACTCCATGTAGAAAACCTTTACCATGTAAGAGTGAGAGAAATTATCTAGATACAATCTATCTAGAGTAATAATAATCTTCTCCATCGGCAAAATATACTTAATTAATGCTATATGCTTATGTAATTGTATGATTTGTTTGGATGAAGCATTTAATATCAATAATGCTAGCACCAGTTCACTGCATGCTTTTGCTTGTTTCAGAAGGGCTTTCACTGCAGACCAGCACATGCTGCACCAGATTTCAATGTATCTGTGAATAACATTCTTGTGTATGGCCATGTTTTACTCTTAAAATGCATGGTTAAATTGAATTCTGGTGTAATATCTAAGTGCTGTTCCAAAGACCCATAAAACTACATTGCGTTGTGTCAGGGGAAGTTTAGGTTGGATATTAGGAAAAGGTTCTTCACCCAGAGGCTGGTTGAGCACTGGAACAGGGCCCCCAGGGAAGTGGTCACAGCACCAAGCCTGACAGAGCTCAAGGAGCATTTGGACAGTGCTCTCAGGTACAGGGTGAGACTCTTGGGGATGTTCTGTGCAGGGTTAAGGGTCAGACTCGATGATCCTTGTGGGTCCCTTTACACTGAGAATATTCTATGATTCTGTGATACTTTGCATGAAAAGTATGTTTGCAAAAATGCACATTACAACTGAGAGAGGGTTTGGGGCTATACTGAATGCAAGACTGGGTTTGTAGCTAATGCATTTAATCCTTTCACAAAAGCAGTAATAAATTACAAGCAGTTGAAAGGGAGCCTTATAATTCTCTCCCTGTGAAAGTTAGGAATGCTTCAAATTGGAAACATGTAAAAATTCAAAAGCTGTTTGCTCTGATCAGCAGAGCATGTTGTCAGTCCCTGACCACTGGCATGGAAAGGAAAGAAATGGGTAAATACCAGAAAGGTACCAGAGCTTTGGGGAGAAAAACAAACAAACAAACAAATAAACAAACCCCACAACAGAAAAAATGAATAGTCATTAATATTGGAGCTCATTAATATTTTTTTCTGTTGATGGTGTTGCTGTATCCCTTATCTTGGATACCCGGGGCTACATAAATAATTACAGAATTGAGCAGTAGATTGGGGAAAATACAAAATCAGAGAATTGACTTGACAAGGTACTGATCCACATCTTGCTATGGGAAGCCCAGATACATTACTGGGAAGGCAGAGAAATCTTGAGAGTAGCCCAGGAAAATATCTTGTGCCAGCTAGGGAAGAGGTAAGGTTATGCTACCCAAATACATTCATTCACAGCATCTCCCCTTCACCATTTTTCAGGAGAGTCATCCAGGTTTTAAAGTTGGCTTCCCCTGGTAAATATCCAGGGTGCTGATGGTACCAATTCTGATGCCTGCTTTACTCAGGGGGAGATTGGATTTACTGTGTTTTCTTGTTCCCAGATGGTGCAAATTGTAAGGTTTATTCCCAGCAGGCAAATAGGAGCTGTCACCTGCAGTACAAACATCAGTGTAGGGAACCCCTAGTGTGCAGCATTCAACACAAAACAGATACTGTCAAGATCATCTTTGTACAGACAAGCAGGAAGGAAAAGCAAACACACTCTGCTTATACTCATTTACACGTTATGTTGCCATAAGCTTTCTCCAAATATTATGTAGATGGAAAAGTAGACCTCATGCTGCTGTAAATCAGTAGCTGTGCTGTGGCAGCAGGAGAAAACAGTTAAGGGATTCAGTTTTCTTCCAAGAAAAATCATACTTTTCAATTCCATCTGAATCAGGGCCAAAGGAATATTCCTTATCTGGCTGCAAGAAGCGTTCTTTCAAGCAGGGATATATGACCATCACACTCTGCTCAGGCGAGGTCTGCACTGCCAGGATGTGGAGAGGGGATTAATCCATGGGATATGGGTGTCTCTTAGACCAAGAGAACCCGAGGGACTTAGGCACCCACCCCCCACATTTTAAAGAGGATTGGGTTCTTGCAGCCTCACAACCTAGGAGTTCTCTGAAGTTTCTCTTCATAAACAGCACTTCATATTTTTATTAAGGAAACCACAGATGAACTTTGTGCCTGGGAATACTACCACACACATCCTGAGCTGGAAATTACTGAGCAGGAATTAGGGTTTTTAAATTTATGCATTACTGCAAAATTGCTGCTACACAACAACATCACTGTCTTAAGATCTACAGTTATTTTTCTTGCACTGGAAAAAAATGAACACTATAAGAAAGTATAATCAGACAAAAAACTTGATTTGGTTGCACCAAACAAAACCTTAGTATGCAAAGCATGACAGCACAACTCAACAAAGAGAGCTGTGATTTAGGGCAGGGCAGGATTTAGAACTCCTTTTCTTTGTTTCACCATGACTCCCGAAATTAAGAGGTAGCTAGAACACCTCCTTTGACTCTAGTACATTATTTCATGAAGTGAAGTCTGCTCATTGTTCACTGTTTCAGGGAATCTGTCTTTTAAGCAGGACAGATTGCATCCTAAATAAGTAGTGATAAAATCTACGGCTAGAATTTTATGCAGCATTTCACACGACCCCAGAGTGGAGAAAGTGAACATCACCATCCTCTCCACCACTCTTCATATACACCTATTTCTCTCAAGTGAACCAATGCATCCCTTGACTCTGTGTGTTGTCAGCTTGCCTGCAGTCAACTGTCAGTTCTCTGCAGTCTGTTTGGGTGGGTGCTGGATTAATCATGCCCTGGATCCAGAGACAGAGGCTGTCTCAATATAAAGCCAGATTAGGTCAAATAAGCTTTATTACTTCATGTACAACTTCTCCATAGTAATTATTCTGCTCCAAAAACTGCGGACCAGACTCACTACACAAGTGAATGACTTGTGCTGAGTCTGAGTTAAAAAGCCCTGCAAGGCACAAACTGGATGTGAGAAGGAACCTCAGCTCTCCCAAAACATACTAAGGACTGTGCAGAAGCTTCTTGGCTCTGGAAGGAGTTACCCAATGGCATTGCCAGCATTAAGATGAGTATAAATTACCCCAGTTTTACTCCAGCAACTCTTTCCAAACCATGCAGAGGTCTGCACTTCATTTCCCACATTTCAGCTATGTCTTTCTCTGGATTTATTCCTGATATGTTCTTTAAAATTCTGTTATCCTGACTTTCTATTATCTAGACATTGTAGCCTCCCATTAGTAATAGAGTTTTCATTGTAACAGAAAGTTTTTTGTGGTTTGTTTTAACATAAGGACAACTGTTTCTTCTAACGTCTATTCAGAGCTATCTTTCTTTGCAGGGACTCAAGCCCACATGTCTAATGGGATCCTAGTTGGAAGATATTTTGGTACTGATGTTTTACAGCTTCTCCTGTGAAAGATCAACCACTTTGCACAGCCTGATTTTGTATGAATGAGAAGAAAGACAGAACAGTCAGAGAGGAACATGGCGAGGATTCTGCAGCACACAGGTAAAACAAGACCAAAACTCTGACTCCAGGCTCTGCTCCAATGCATATTTAATCATTTTATGTAAAATATGAAAGCCAGCACAAGAAGGATTTAGAGGGCTTCCAGCCCAGAAAATTGTGGCACTTTTCTGGAATGTGGTAAATATAGGGCAGTGAAGGTCTTTGAAGTCAAGCAAGGTGTGTTTCAATACAAAGGTCCCAAGAAAAAGCAGAGCTCCTTTTCCTTACCCTGGTCAATAGTGTAGGGAGGGGAGAGTAAAAAGGGGCTGAGTGTGCTCTGAGGAGAAGCCTCTCTGCAGCCAGAGAACGAGGTAAGTGTGTTCCACTGCTTCTCTTGAGAGTCACGACAGGACCTTCAGGCAAAAACTTCATATTTCAGGCACTGAGGACATGTGCTCAGCAAAGGTCTTTAGAGAGTCTAGACTTCAGCTGTGGACACTGACATACCAAGATGTAACATACCATGTTTAGGATCCATATAGCAATTTTGTCATTTGAAGGAAACAGCCTTCCATACATTCACTGTGGACAGGAAATACTAACAAACCAGGGTGAAATCTGCTTCTCTCTGTTTAGGGCATATTCAGGTACTTTAACAGCAATGTAACTTCTATTTGTTCCCCTCAATGGATCTGCTGAAACTCTTTATGCTGATTTATTTGTAGACCAAGAAAAGCTTCTCTAAAAAATTTGGTCATAGGAAGGTAGGAAGATATAAATAGATCAACTCACGCAAATCTTTTTTTTTTGCCAAAGCTGGACTTCTTAAATCATGTTTTGGGCTTAGGAAAAATGCCTCTATGTTCTTATTCTGAGTACCTCTGATCTTCATGGATGAAACACACAAGATGAATTAATCAGTGTGTTCTGCATCTGGAGAAAGTCTCCATTCATTTGCCAAACACAGGTACCCAACACCAATGGAGTATCCTATGGTATTTGAGATATTTATTTCCACAGGATAAATGGATATAGAGCAGAACTTTTGACACATATGCAGCCTTCTGGAGCAGCACATGCAGGTTAGTAAATTGTCCTGCAGTGCCTAAAATGGTGCCACTTTCCTGTTAAATGTAACTCAATCACATTGAATGTATGACGACAAAGAGTTTGGCACATATGGAAGATCCAATTCAAACAGTCTTGAAATAAGCAACACAAAACAACCAAGGACTTTTATTTCAATTATTGTCATGTGAGCTGTTTCTAATTGTAGAACATTAGGTCAGAAAAATATTTGTTTGAATGTATTTACAAAAATCTGTGATTGTTATCCAAATTGATCAGTAAAGTAGAAAGAACAAAGTCTTCCCTAAATGAGACAAGTAGAATCATGTCCTTAGACTTGCACTGTTAAATTGAAAACACATGGATTCATTATAAGAATGCTGATTAATAAAATAGAAACAGCAAGCAAGTCCTGCCATCTTGGGAGCACAGAGTCTTTGGACCTTCTTTGAACAAACTCTACTATTTCCTTGTCCAACACAGAAACATCATCAAATACTTTAATTTTTCACCACCAAGCATAACTTCAGTTTTTACCCATGCTGGTTTGCATCCCGAACTTGAAAATGCATTTGTGTTTTCCATGGGCTTCCTTAACACCACTAAGGATAACTCATCTTTAGCACCAGATGAAGATGTAACCCTGCCAAAGCCCAGGTGGGAAGCAACTTGGCTTTATACCTAAACATTGTAAGAGGCCAACACATATCTCTGAGAATGGAAAGATGCCAGATGGAGGCCAAAGCTTTTAAGTCTGTTGTTGAACTGAACCTATGTAACCACCATTTTTTCTGCCACATAGGCTTGTAACCCAAATTAATCATTCTGCCATTTCACTTGTTTAGCCAAATTCCAGTGTGCAAACATAAAAAATAAAACCTTATGTATTACTAAGTATAGCAGAAGTCCCATCTATGGTTTTAATTAGCTACAGGAAAATATAATTTCCATCTAAGGTCTTTAGACTACATCAGGTACATCTCAGCAAGCTGGAATCTATAATTTTAAATTCGTTTTCCATTTCATTATGAACAATTCAGTTATTTTTCCTTAAAAACAGTTCAGTGAATGTTTTCACTGCTTTGCATAATCACAGGACTCTCATAAACAGTTGCAAAACTGAATTCTGTGGCTAGAGCTGTACAATGTAGAGAAAATGTAGAGAAACTAGGCATTCTGCACTGAATTCTGTCTATACAGGAACATGTGTGTGTATGTTTGTGCACATATACATGCAAGAACAGTAACAACTGCTGAAAGGGAAAGCTATTCTGAAACAGGAGAAGTTGTCCTCAAGCTGTTCTACCTAAGCCCAAGCAGTGGTTCCTATATACTCGTTTCTACATGTGGAATAAACTATATGAAGTGAATGGTGACATATGGTTACCGACATCTCTCTATAAAAGAGAATATACACAGAAAAGTATTTCTAGCAACTATATCCACATCCAGGAAAATCCTGATCCAACTGTAAAAAGTCATCTGAAGGAATGTAATGGACGGACAATGACCCGAACTATTTAAAACTGCACTGAAATCTTTTTAAGGATTTACTTATAAGTAATAGCAGAAAAGAATCAGGTTTTTTTTACTTAATTTTAGGCAGCCGTCTTAGGAGTGTGGTCCTGTTGGGATCTTTGTCCAAACTTGAGCCTTGAAACAGCTCACCGAAGATCTGTACTAAGTCTCCAGGCATTTCTTTCTTTTATGTACTGAAGAAACCCAGAGCTACTCACACTGCACCGGCTGCTAAGCACCAAAATCTGGACGCACTGAATTCAGCCTTGGGAAACTTAAGAAGTCATTTTCACCTAAGCTATAAATCCAGTCTTTGGATTGAGTCAATTAAGCATTTGATGTTCAACACTGCAAAATGAAGGACTGAGCAATGCGGCTTGCCAGTAATAACCCAAAGTATTGCAAGATAATAAAGTATCTTGTGAATACCAGAAAGCTCAATTATATTAAAAGCCTTCAGCTTAAGCAAGGCTATTTCCTTGATTTCTGTCTCTATTTAATTTTCAGGCTGTGACAGTAACTACTTCATCATGTGTTGGTTGATTTCCTAAGAGCATTAAACTACACAGTAAGTCAGACATAGCCATTTCAAAGATGCAAACAGGGAGGCAGAGTTACCCTATGCCAAGTTGTCCTGGAAATGTACTTAAAATATGGTTTAATCATCACCATGGTATAAGTAGAAGGACTTATGAATTTAGCTAGATTTTATTAACTTAACCACACAGATGTATTGATAAATGGAAATTATTTTGAGTACCTAAGGTGAAAGAAGTCATTCCAGTGCAATGTTTCAAAAGGTTTCTACCTCATATTTACATTCTCCCAATCACCTACAACAGCAAACTGGATGGACAATACAAAGCTGTTAGACATCAGCACAACCACTGTTAAAACTTAGAAGTTTGGTGTAATAATGGGTTGTGGTGCTGCATAACTAAAATAACCACAACACCTTAGAGCAGACCATGAAGCACATTTCCCATCAGAAAAGAGCCCTTAGCTTGACAAATCACCACAAATGCCATATAAAGCAATTCCATTCAGAGTTAAGTTCAATATTATAAATATCCATCTTTCCTATCCACAGACAGAAGTCCTCTCACTCACGGATAGCAAGAGGGTAAGAACCAGCCTAGCACAACCTCAAGAGTTTGGAGAGACAAAAGCAGGTTGCTGCCACCTTGACTGGCTCTGAAACCTAAACACAGTGGTTGTGGACATTCAGGACATGGCAAGCAAAGAGAAGGGCTGAAGCAATTAATTACTGAAAGCATCTCGTGCCTTCCCACAGTTCCTAAAGCACAACAACAAGTTCCCCAAGTTTGACAAAAAGCCGAGCAAAGGCTAAATTTACAACAACACACGGAACCTTAACACTAGGGCCCTAGAAAGATGGATCTTTATAATGCCAGTAAAAACACTGACCTTTCAGAATAGATCTGCTTTAAACACACCACAGTGAGAGCAACATGACTAAAATAACTGTCTCAGACCTTTGCAAACGTTTACTTTTACATATATGAAACAGGTTGCAGTGATTTGCTCTGCTTCTTGAAGATAGTTTGCAGCATGCTGTGCTCTGACCAGCACATCTGTTAATATTAGTAACTAGTTAGTGAAACGTGGCATTATGACAGGCATCTAGGCTGTCTTGGAATGGTCTTTATCCAAGTCCAAGCAGTCAGATATTCTGCTCGTAAAATGAGAGGGAAAGAAAACAACAATAAAAAAAGTAAAAATAAATTAGCACTTCGAGATGTAATATAATGGGCAGAAGATTTCAGAAAAGAAATAGAACAGCTATTTTTGTACGTATTAACAGTGAAAAAGGCTTCAGTTTTGTTGCTGGCAATTTTATTTTCCATTTGGTTTTGAATACATGTAAATAAGGCCATGGCTCAGAACAAAGAGATTGGGTAGAGCTGAGAAAACAGGGTAATGTGTAAGCTCCTCTTTGATGTCAAGCAGTTCACTCAACAGGCAGTTCAGTTTGTTCAGAATCCAACTTTAACAGCAGCTTAATCAAATTCACATGGAGTGAACCTGTCCCCCGGGTGTATTACTGACTGCTGAGGGATTGATCAGGAAAGCAAACTTCTTACCTGTTTTGTCACCATCATGCTCTTGTGTATTTGCTCCACTGTTTCTTAACACCAGTGTGTGTAACTGCCCCTACAACATCAGAAAGAAGTGCAGTTAAACCAGTGTTCTTTACATTTTTTATTAGGCTTCTGCTTTCAAAAACAGATTGGAAATTTGCCAATCAGATGCAAAGCAAACTTAGAGAAACCAAATAATACCTATGGCTGTAGTAGAATGATCTAAATATTTTCCATGGTTCACAATCTACAGCTGTTGGCAAATAGTGAATATCACATATAAATACCCCTTATAAGAGATGTATCTTTATTTAAAACTTCATTCCTATATAAATAAAGTATTTCAGGAAAGTAATGTCAAATTGTTAACAGCGATATGAAGCAGTCTTCATGTGTCATTTATTCCTATTTCCATGCAAAAAATGTTGAAAGAGCTAAAACATTCTTGGCTTCTAAAGAAGAAACCATATTGGATCTTTCAGCTATTTCCTTTGGGAGGACATTAAAGTCAACCCTGAAACATCAACAGGACATCTAAGGAAAAGGAATGGTAAGAGACAAATCACAAAAAGAAATGATGATAGTTGTGGGGGTCTTGAAAGTTAGATAAATATTTCATGATTTAGCTGGCTTACAGACATTAGCTTTGCTGTTGCCTGTAACACTATTACACTGCAGTCATCCTTTGTACAAATGATATCGGGCTATCTATTTTACTCTCTCCCAATGATAAAGTTCATGTTTCTTTCCCACCAAGACTTGCTGATAATAAGAAAAAGGAAATATTGAAAACAGCTTTTGAAGGTAACTTCAAAGTTTTCTTTTTGGCTGATAACACAAGATTTTTCTCCCACCAGTTCACCCAACTCCACCCTTCTTGTCAGCTCTTAAACATATTTTTCAACTATTCCTCTACTCATTGTTCATTAAATTTTCTCCATTTCCTCTGCTAGAACTTCTCTTTCCTTTTAACCAGAGACTCTTCTTCCATTTTATAACTTTTTCAAAACTATCTGCTTTTCCATCAATCAGTCCTGACCATGGTCAAGCTCCTTCTACTCATCAGATGGCTCATATTAGAAATCAGAAACACCCTTTTTCCATGAACTGGAGATTACCTAGGGAAAATGCAACCTTAAATAAAGACAAAATGATGTATTTTTCATTACATTTTTCAACTGTGAAAGAATGTCAAGCTTTTGTCCTGCTTGGCTCAACAATAGGAAAGACACTAGTTAACTTACTATTAGTCTTATATTGGGCAGATATGCTTTAATTTATTTTTTTTAAAGCAATCTTTAATTGTTGTAGCAAATTAATGTTCAACAGAAGAAGCATCAAGTGGATTGTTCTGCTCATGGAAAAGGAAAGGTTGTGCAGAATCGGGTGGAGTTGAGTCAGAAAGCGGGATGAGAGGGGAAGCAGTTTTCCAGCAGAGGGAGAGGCAGGTCATACCAGACTTGGGAGGGCCAAACATCAGCAGCAGCTGCCATATGAAGCCTCCTGAACCCCGTGGTAATTTTTGGGACACTTGTATTATCATTGTAGGCAGAGAAACCGTAAGTGCTTTCCAGAAGTCTAACTAAGCATCTCAGCTAAGCCCTGAGCCAGAGGATGAGCTTTAGGTCAGAATACCTCTGGGGAAAATGCAGGAGGTTAGAAAGATGACTCTTGTTTTGGATGCTCTCTGGAAGAACAGGCCTTTATTTTCCAGAATAATTCAAAGGACAAATTCTCTTAATGCCTTGGACAAGGACCACAATAATCCAGGAGCATCAGTCTGACTGGCTCCAAACTCTACTTCAGATATCTTTTGATTTTTTGTGGGTTAGTGGAAATCTAATAACGCTCAGACATCCAAACCAACCATCTGCACAGGATGATCATCAGCAACGTATTCCATGCCAGCTGGCCAAGCATAACCTACACACCTCAGTCTATCTGTGCTTTTCCTTTCTCTTGAGCAACATTTGTCATGTAATATGAGGAAACCAGCTTGCTTTAAAGGCTAGATCCAACCTCATCAAAGTAAACACAAGACTTTCCAATGACCTCAGCAGAATTTGGATGTGGCCCTTCGCCTTCTTGGCTCTTTGAAATATAGACGAAGATTTTGAAAAGTCCTCTGTGGCTCTGCACATCTTTTCAGCATCTAAGTCTAGTACCTCTGTTTACACAGAGCTGGGTGGCTCAATGGTGGCTGCTTCTTTTTCCATCTTCTTTTTTTGTTGTTGTTTTACTGATGTATTAAATCTTTTAAACAGAGACTTAACATACTTTGTTTCCCTTTACTGACCTGAGCTTTTGAAAACCAGATCTTAGTCCTGAGCCACACCTCTATGGAATTTACACCTCATACCAACAGTACAGCACTGCTCCTGTTGCTGGAGAAATCAGCTGAGTGACCAGGTCTGTACCTGCCACAGATAGATTCCACTTTTAGAAAAATTAATGAACGAAGGAAACACTTATCTTTCATGATTTCTTTGAAATTGTACTGAAAAACTCCTGGAGTATCTGAGGCCAGCATCCATGGCAACATAATATTTACAGGCTCAAATCATAAAGAAGATGTAAATGACTGTGTGACTTCAAAACAAGTGTCTAATTTCTTCAGGCAGGGAAGTCACAAGACACATATTTCAACAGATATGAAACCAATGCAGGTATGTGCCTTTGCTTACCCCTAAATTGATGAGTCTGATATGAATCTGAAGGATATAATATTGGCTGCCCTTTTCTTCCACTTCTCTCCCTGAACCACTTGAGACAAAATGTTTCAAAATATATTTATTTCCATTTTAAACATGTGTAAGTGAAACAGGAATAATTTTGGAACACATCTTCATTCTTCTGACAGCTGTTTTGTGCTGACCCCATTCAGGTTTGCATCCTTTCTCTCTCTGCCCAGCTACACCTCTCTGATCACTGTGGGTACACATTTCGGATCCCCAGTGGAAATCTGACCTGATACAATATCTGACCACTGTTCTGCTACCAAAGATGTCTGAACAAGTGACAGACCTAACAGAATATGTCTTCAGATTGCTTGGGCAAGGAGGAACCCAAATGCATCTTTTCACCATGTTTCTATTTCTCAGCCATCTGTCACCTGCATTTCCACAGCTGATCAGTCCCTTCTTTGCTGAGCAGCTCTTTAGACACCCTGAGCTTTGCTTGAAGGGAAGGATGCAGCAACAGTCTTCTTTCTACAGCAAGGATCAACATGAGATTCATTGCACAAAACATTCTCTCCAGCATTTCTCCTGAGGGATGACTTGTTTCTTTCTTCAGAAGCAGGGCCGCCTGTTCTGCAGTTTAGTTTTCCTCTTTGTTCTTATTTCACTCATCTAGTTTGGGGGAAGGCATAGGAACAAAATTTTCTGAACGATATTAAATAGTACAGGCTTCACAATTTCTCTCTACACAATAATGTTCTTTGTTTTGTTTGGAAACACAATTATGCTGAAGGACAGGTATGTCCCACACTAAAGTCACCAACCAGTGCTCCCTGATATGGACACTTAAAAGGTTACTTAGGTGCAGTGCCCAATCATGAATACAACCTCAGCCCTCAATAAATGCAAGGTAGTTGTGCATGGTTTGTCTGAGCATCAAAACACATATTCTCCAATATTGCACCAAAATATTTCTTTAATTTCGTATTTTAAACTTTTTAGGACAAGAGTTCTCTCTATTTATATCAATTATATCATAATAAACATAATAGATTTCCAATCTTATTTATAAGACTAACTGCAGAGCAGTGGAATTACTATAGTCCCTACTGTAATAAAATAGAGCTCTTGTAATCTAATAGATTAGAAAAAGACTAAGACATGCTTCAAAACATTTAACCAAACATTAAATCAATGGATTTTCAACCAAAGCTTTTTTTCCATGCATCATCACATTATCTTATCTGGTCCCTTAACGGGAAGTATTATTTAAAAAGCTCCTAAACACTAATTGGATCACGATCTTCAGACCACAGAACAGTGAATCTTGGGCCACATTTCAGAAAGTACTACCCATCAGTGCTTGAACTTTGCTAGGAGCTGGCTCTGCAGAATTGTTAAGAGGATTTTATTTTTCTTCCACATTTCTCAAAAATGCCTGTTTCTTGAAGACCATCAGTTTGTGAATGAAAGGGAAAACAAGGGAATCAGCTCTTAACAAAGGAAATATTTTTGTGGTTTTAAACTCTATTACTAAGGTATCTTATAATCTTCTACCACTGTACAGAGAATGAATCTTTCTTATCTATTCTGTCAAGACATTCTTCATGGAAGAATTTAGATATGTAATTGGTAGGGGAAAACAAAAAATAAAAGCCTAATACTCCTCTGGTTTTCCTGAACACTGATCCAAAGCTATTACAGTTTTCGCGTCAAAATCCCTTTGTGTGCAAAATTATGGACTGTGTTATATCAAAGACATGTTCACTGCTCGCCAAAAGCAATAAAAGTCCAGTATTGTTTAAAACATAGAAATAAAGCAGAAGTTTAGAAGTGGAATAATTGACACTCTTGGTTACGAGGTTCAGAACTGAGGCACTTCTAACCTTTGTAGGAGCTGGTAGTACTTAGCATCTTGATTTATTAATCACTTATTCCCTAAAAATCATCCCCAAGAAAGAATTTTCAAGTAGTTTTGAGGTGAAGGATCAAATTCAATCTTAGACCATATGGAAATAACTCCAAC
Source organism: Orthonyx spaldingii (assembly GCA_013397795.1). Taxonomy (NCBI): domain Eukaryota; kingdom Metazoa; phylum Chordata; class Aves; order Passeriformes; family Orthonychidae; genus Orthonyx; species Orthonyx spaldingii. The sequence continues at coordinate 4,407,766 of VZTJ01000487.1, read as the reverse complement.
ATTTACTATATACTACCCAGCAAAATAACCTAAGTGATCTCAGCCTGCTCTGAAAATGGGACTTGGGTACCTGTATTTCACAGACATTAAATATTATTCAGGACCTAAAGGTCTGAAGATATTTTAGGAGTTATCCACTTGTGCATTAACTTATACTTTATTCCAGGCTCTGATTCCTTCTGAAGTTATGGATATAGGGATTTACAATAAATTATACTCCTGTTATGTAAATTCAGCTAAATGCGAAACAAACTCATCTAAACAAACATCAGATTTATTCAATCAGGTTATTCACTGTGAACTTAAAGAAAGATTTCTCTAAACCATTGACTGTTTTCCCCCAGATGGACCAGTTGCTGTAATAGAAGTTGTTACATTCTTTTGATCAATGGACTGGGCAGACCAATTGTGAAGAGCAGAGAGGAAAATGAGTTCATATATGTAAGATGTATTTCTGAAGAAATATTTCCAGATACATAAAGGCAAAGTTCTTCATCCATGCAAAAAGGGCATCAATAGTGGTACCTCCTGTAAGTTGTTCTATGTAGCTTTACCAAGGGAAATCAGTCTGTGAGAACAGGAAATTACTATGGAAACACAACTAATAGCACATCCATGTTACAGAAATAGAGGGAAAATTACTGTACAGAAAAACACAAATAGAAAAAAAATTCTAATAACTGGTCTTGGATGGATTTCTTTATGTTAGAAATTATACAGTATATGCTCTAATAGATGTATTTCTTGGCTAAATTGCAGCTATAAACAGAAAATATGAATTCATTCTGCTGTTTGACCTTTGCACTTGAATTTAGCAACATTCCATAGGAAATTCTTGCTTACAAATCAACACAAGATCAAAATCACATTTCTCATTTCTCTCAATGTTAGAATCTTAACTTGCAACTCTGAACTTTTTTTTTTTACAGATATGTAGATTATATTCTGTAGGAAAAGGAATTCTGTGCTGGAAGTGCAGGTCTTGGGTGTGTCTGGTACTTAGTTTATCTACTTTGAAGGGCTTTTCAAGGGCTGTGTCTGACTGATGGGTTTCTGCCCACAATCAACCTAACATGAGGCAGATCTTCCTCCCAGCACACGTTCTCCTCTTTCAACATGTGCTTGCTCTGGGACAGTTATTTGGCATAAGTCAGCTGAAAAGAAAGAATAACTTGCAAAAATTTTGAAGCCTCAGCTTAATGCCTTTTGGTAACAATAACATTTGAAGATGACAAAACCAGTTGGAACAAGGTGGATCACCAAGCATTTTATAACTGCAATTTGAATCTCACTGTCAGTCACATGGATGTTGGTCCATATTAGCCTTTATGCCTTGATTGGGTAAATCCAGAGTAAAGTAATGAATGTGGTGTGACTTGGAGGTGTAGTTCTTAATTAAACAAATTTCATGACAACAGTGCATTCAGCAGTGGTATATTTAAACATTAATTCATATTTGCACAAAAAGACAAACTTCACAGGCTGTCCAGGAAAATCTCTCTGATGGTAATCAGGGAGAAATAGAATTGAAAAGATGTAACTTTATATCTATCAAAATATATATACGCAGCAAAAAGAAACAAATAGAGAGTAGCTAAAACTAAAGAAAAGCAAACCTGAAGATTTAGAGACAACAAGGGCTCAAAACATCTGTCTGTTTAATTCAATCAAGATCACAGTCATTTTTTGTATATGTCTTAACTTCCAAATCTTTTTTAGAGATCCTAAATCTTTGGATCACTTTCATTTTGGCTTTTTCTCTCAAGTGTGGAGACTTGAGGGCAGAATCAGGCATAGTACTTAGAGACATCACAATTATTTACTGGCTCGTGCACATATGCATGGGCTAGAACAAGTATGATGTGAGGAAAAGCTATGGCTTGGCTTGGGATAGGTGATGATATGTGCTGGGATATAACAAAATATATTCACACACAGCGGTACAGTCACCTGTACAGAGTAGTGTCTGCTGGACATATTGGCACGAGGGAAGTACAGAAGTGTTAAATTCTGCTGTTCTTTGAAATACACTGATTCTCAGTGTTGCTGAGCATCTGAATCTACCTCTTTTCCTCAGATTTTATGCCTTTTCCTGCTGGTGTTTTTCTTCTGAATACCTGATTAATAACTCAACACAACATTCCCACTCCTTTGTTTCCACCTCCTTATTATGCAGAAATTATTGCAAAATGTGCTCTCTCACAGGTGAATGGCAACAGCTGCTGCTCAGTGCTTGCTGCACCTGGATCACGAGCTGAACCTCCTGAACGTAGAGCCAGGTCACACCATTGGTTGTGTAAGTCCAATGCACATGCAAGTGGAAAACTTCAATCTGCAGTTGACCAGGATGTTATGTGCCCTCTAACACTATGCCCTATGTGTTACCTGACAACTTGATTTCTTTAATTCATATTTATAGATGAAATCACATTCCAGCCATGTGCTCCATGCTCTGTGTTGGTGCCTTACTGATCTCTCTGAGCAGAGTTTCCAGCCTTTATCAGACTTTATCAACTTTATTGTAATTCAATAGTCAGTCACAGCAATTCATGCCTGCTGGCACCACTGAGCTACTCATCAGCAGGGAAGGATTTCTGCATTCAGCTCTCCTTGTTTGCAGATGTGTCACACAGCTGTTCAGAGCAGTAAGTCAGAATCTGTCAGCTACTAGGACACAAATTTTTTCTTTAGCCACCAAACTCCAGATGCAGAGGCAAAAGTTTTAGGTATTTCAATCTGAAAATGTGTCACAGGGTAACGTCTTCCTTGCAAAAATTACATTCATGTAGTAAACCCAACTTGTCTTTCCATGGAGGACTGGGAACCTTTATCAAAGCATGATGACACTAATCCACTGCTGAGCTCATTATTTTAAGTTTTCAGCCTTGTTTTAAGAGGAAAGTCTGGGAGACCCAAAGCTGGATTTCATCCTAGACATTAACTCCTTGATGTCAATGAGGTTCTGCACATTTTATGAAACTGTGACATGGCAGATAAAGAAAGAGTCTCTGTGGAATGGATACAGATGAGAATTTATTTTCTTTCTTCTGTTTTTTCCATTAGCATTGGAATGCCTCAAAAATGAGAAGGAAAGATCCACTGACTGTCAACAACTATTTAAAGACTCCTTCTGCATGGATCATTTGTAGAGCCATTAGAGCAGGTCTGTCACTTAACTCTGTATTGAGAGGGCAGCCTAACATAGTTCCTGCTAGCTCAGGATTTGGTCCCCTAAGTGTTCATTCTGGATTGCCCAAAAAGCATTTGCACACTATGTGAGTGCACCTGATAGTTAAAAACCTAAATGCAGAATCTCAGGAGAGGAAGGAATCATTATCTCAGTCTTTTCCTTAAGCACCTCTTAAGAAGTACTGTAAGACCCTCACCTACAACTTGTGTTCAAGGAGACAAATTCTTCCTTTCCATATACTGAAAATTTGCTGCCTTTTTTCTTCTTTTTTTCCTTTTGTTTTGGCTTGTTATCTTTAAACACCCAACAGGTCACTTTAGGAATTTTAGTTATACCTTGATGAAAGACCAAAAACGTTTCTTCAAACTGCACTTGTTCTTTGTTTCAGAACAGTGGCTTATCTGCATCGCCATTTACAGTTGCATAAGTTAATCTAAATGGTTAAAATCAGAAACCCATCTAGCATTAGACTACTAAATGCAGCTGCAATGAAGCAGTAAAAGTCAGAAATGTCCAGAATTCTTCCTTTCTTACAGATTTCTCTAGAAGAAACTCTACACTTATGACACATTCATTGTTATTGCAAAAGCCTTTTGTTAAGGACAAAAAAGTTTGCTTTATATCGTTGCTTTATTTGGGTTTTTTTCTTCTTAATACTCTAATAATAGTAGCAACTACCTTCTTTCTGTTCTATTTAACGCACATACAAAAACAAAATTAACTTCTACCTTTACACTTATCTTTGCAACATGCATATTAAGGATTATCTGTATGGAATTCTCTTTTGTTTGTTCGTTTCTTTTAAAAGAGATTTTAACAAATACTCTTTCTGTGCTTTTATATGTCATGCAAGTCCAGTGCCCATGGAAAATCATTCAAAATGTCCTATTAGGTAGAAAAAGTTTTGACCCCAGTGTAGAACTTACTTCCACCAAACCAAACCCTATAACTATGTTAATTGTAACAGCTGCTTCCATAGATGCTTTTTTTTTTTCCCTGATGAAATTCAGAGTACTGTCTCTGGAAGACCTGTAAGGTTTGTTTAAATGCCCATTCTGTGTGTTAAGTGGTGAGTTAAAAGCATCAGCAGGATGAACCCTCTTTCCCCCTCTGCATGCTGTCTTGCTTCTTAAGAGCAAAATTTCCTCCTCCCCACTCACGGTACCAATACACCAGGTGTTGATATAATACTGTTTTCTATTTGAGAACAAGAAATAAGAGATTTTCTGCATTGTCTTGACACCTCTACAATCCTGTTTTCAATATGGACCTACAGACATAGTTTGCCACCTTGTGGTAAATGAACTTTTAAGGACTATGAATTTCACAAATTGTGTCGTATCCCAAACATTTCCCAGCATCTAAGCCCACAGTACAAAACAGCAGTCTTTAAAACATGGAAACTCTTTTACTAAAATAAATAAGCAAACAAAGAAATAAAGAAATAAGGGTTTTTTTAAAATTATTTTTCAAGTCGTCTCTCAGTTTAACTAATTGAAGTGCACTTCTGATACCTTTAGCCAAGGAAAAACATTTAAGCATTGTTCACACCAGCATTGGCAGTCATATAATCTATGTAGGCTGCTGCCAGATAAGTAACTAAAGGCAAAGTCTTTCATGCATACAGGTATGGCCTTGCAAAGAGAAAAGCTTTTCTCTTAAGATCAGCAATTATGGTTAAACTATCAGCCAAGACAGAGGATTACGAGTAGCTGATATTTCTGTTTGGTGGTAAAACCATGAATCAACACTGTAAAGCTGGTTTAAGTCAACCAGAAATAAAAATACTGCAGAATTATTTTATGTTCTTCTCCAGTCATTTTATATAGAAAGAACACCTTGAAGATTTATATGTATTCGACCAGGATGCTATAAACAAACACCTCTCTATTTAATCAGAGTTACAACTCCCCCCATCCTGAGTATCTGTTAAAGACAGTAGAATCTGCTTCCTCTTCCAGGAAGCACTATTTACTACTCAAATAGCCAGTAAGAAGTCCTATAAAGAGGTGTCTTGGACATAAATCTGAAATGCAAAAGACATAAAATACATTGCACTGGGAGAAAAGGGACTCTGAACCCCCGTCAACCATACCCCAGGGAGATTCTCTAGAGACTGAGCATGTGCATGTGAGAGCTACTGCCACCACAGCTTGATGAGTTATTCCACAGACCATCTCCTTTCCACCAAATTTTGGTTCTCTTTTTGCTATTGTCACAATCTGGACAGTCATTTGAAGAGCTTTAAGTCGCCTGAAATACTTTTCTGTTAATTAACCAGGAAGGAAAACCTATATTGTTAATTGGCCAGATTATTTTGCTAGTATGCTTGTTTGTTTTGTTGGTTTATTTTGGTTTTTTCCTTGTCAAAAGTTTAAACTAGTTATGGCAACGCCAAGATTTGCTCGGATTTAATAACCCTAGCTTCAGGTTGCCTTGTCTTTTAGTTTTTGCAAACATAGATTCGGTTTTGCCTAAAAGTTTCTTTTGGCTCACAGATCTCATCCAGGGAATCTTTTTGTTTTATGTGTTTCACTGCTTTGATACAAGCTCTGACGCATAAGGCAGATTTGAATGAGAAACTCATGTGGCTTAGGCTGAGTCGTGATTGTCAGCAGCTTTTATGGCCTTAACAGATTAATCTCCCAATACCAACAACAGAAGAGGGTAACCAATTCTGTTTCACATAGAGATACTCTCAAAAAAGAAGAGCAGAGTAGTACTTCATTGAAAAGGGCTTCCCTCAGCTGCAAATATTGTGTTTTCCATCAAATTTTTAATATTAAGTCATAAAGGACCACTGGAAAACTGTCCACAGAGTAAAGAGCAATTCATATAGTTACTTCAAAGGGGCAGAGAATTCCATGACAAACCAGTGAGTGTTTCTGTAGTATATAAAGTGCTAGCTCATTTGGGGATGTCATAAAACATAGTTGTCTGGATGACTTTTTCTCCACGTACTTAGGAAAACTTCCATTTCTATTTTGAACGAGAGATGAAATCAGACCACACAGCTGTTTCTCAAAGGCATAGATCTCTACAGTCTTTCTCTTCTTATGAGCAGAATGTCTTTCCTGCCTCCTCCCCCATACTGTCTGAATATCTAAATATTTGGATTGCTTATTTTTTGCTTGTACTTCAAAGCTCTATTGACATATTATCCTGTTTCATATCACTTTATAGGCTGATAGAGTCATGCCAAGACTGAATCTCCTCTTTCACTCTGTTTTCCTTTACGATGCAGATCCAAGCCCCTCTCTATGCTCTATCTAAGGAGTAATTAATGCAATTGCAAAATAGTGGAAACTCGGTGGCTTTAGCATTCCTAATCTCTCAGTATCTATATGCCAGACTAGTTTCCTAAGTAAGGTTACAGATGCCTTAAAATTGTTTTCACTTGCTGCAGCTATTTTGAAAATCAGGAATAAGTAATGCACATGTTAATGCAGCTATCAACACTATCTATGTTCAAGATATAAGAAATATTCTACTATTTAGCAGTACTGAGGCTGAAAATCTACCCAAAGTGGATTTATTGCTTTCCTCCCTTTGTTTACCAGAAATCTTTTTATTCCTTTGTGTTTCTGTTACATGACACTCAAGAAGAAGACAGAATATCTCAGATCTGTCATAAAAACAGAAGAGTTCAGACTCAAGAGCTTCCTGATGCCTAAATTAAATAAGTTTAATCTAACAGCAATTCAGTCACCTCCAGCTAAGCTTCTCTGTTCTTCCTCTGTGTAAGTATATAACTGCATCAAGACAACCAGTAGCATTAAATAATAACTCTTTTAGAAACTTATTTATTTTGACTTTATTTTTAGAGCATTAAACAAGAATAATAAAATTCTAGCGTGTAGTGGGCTGTAAAAACTCTGCTTTTACATTACAAATCCAAAATTTTAAATAAATTACATGAATCTTCAATTAAATTATGGGAGCGATGGAAATTAGTTTTAAAATGCAGTACCTAATCCCTTTTCTTAACTGTCTAGACTGCCAGCCTTTGGGCTAACATGGAAGATACTGAGCTCTTACTCACAGTGGGGAGGTAACTCAGTCAGGAGAGGCAACTGCCCCATTAGGAGTAAAGTGCTGTAACAGCAGCTGAAGAAGGAGCAGCTGCAGGGAGCATTGCTGATACACAGATGGTTTAACTGATATTCTCTTCCCCTCATGCTCCAACACAAGGGTGTAAACTACCTTTGGGGGAACAACAGATTAAAGCAGGTAATCATTGCATGAGTTTGTATTACTGAGCATCCCTTCTGGAAATGCCCAAACAGAACTTTACTTTATGTTCTTTGCCAATTACTTGATTACTAAACCAAATTAACTTCAGGTATTCTAGAAGGTGCCCAGTGTTCAGACTAAATACACTACTTATCAGCTGTTAATATTTGCATACCTAAATCTGCGTTTTTAAAAATTGTTTTCATGAAAATCTGCTCTTGCCTCTTCCGGGCGCACAAGAGGCAAGACATGCTGGTGGGCAGGGTTAGATGAGAAGTTCTTTTGGCATGTAGTCCTATAAAATGATAAGGACGTTCTGGGTCTTTTCAATTAAGAGAAAACTGAAAAACATTTTTTTTTTTTAGCAGGCACTGATTGAGATGTTCATCCAAAGGGCTGGGCTCAACTCGTCTATTAATTTTGTTAAACAATCCTGTCTACATTCCAGAAACTCCTCTGAATTTTCCAGTAAGCAAATTAAAAAGTATTTGAAACATGTAACTTTGATTTGATCAAAACTTCTTTTTTTTTTACTCTTAAATGAAAACTCAGCCCACTTTTTAAGCATAAACTTTAGCCCAAGATCTAGATAAATACGTGTAGGTGGTCATTTTATCTCTATAAAAAATCAACCCAAAACCTCAGGCATGAGCACCTTTAGGGAGTTTAGATTCATGCTTGAATCCAAATGGTGTAGATTAGGCCCTCTTCAACAGATACACATCCATTAATTGAGAATCATCTGGTGCTTCTTAGAGGGAACTTTTGAGGGATGTAACATCGTATCTTTCTCTGTCAAGGAATAATGGATGTTAAAAGTCACTCAACCAGCACATAAAAGCCTACATTTTCTTCTGTACACTGAATACAACTGAGTTTTTGTGGGTTCCTGCACGATTTTGTGGGTTTCCTTATTACAGAAAAAAATAATTTTTTTGGAACCCTTAGAGCAAAGTCAACAGTCTCATGTATGTAAAGAAAATTATCTTATTTGACACTGCAGGTGACTGTTCTAACTTCACAAGGGCAACATGAGGTTTTTGCTGACAGTGTGCCCGTCCATGTGTATTCCTAATTTTACACTTCCTTTTTCCTCCCAGTGAAACCAATACTTTATAAAAGCAATTCAGCAGGGGACTAGAAGTACCAAATATAATTAAGCTTCTACCTGTTTTGTGAAAATAGATGACCAGCTACAGCAAGAAAAACTGTATGTAATGCCTAATGGAGATAAAAAGGAGATGTTCGTGTTCATGCATCTCCCACATGGGACAAGCTTTTAAACAGGCCCCAGACAGAGGAAAAGTTTCAAATGGAGCCTGTGCTTTCTTTGACTCTGAAGTCAGTCAGGCATGCAGCAGAAATATATGGAGCACAAGACTTCCTTATTTCCTGTGCCTGTGGAAGTCCTTGTTTAAGTAATTAGTCTTCATGACTGTATACTAATAGCTTATATAAAGAGAATGCTTCTGGTACAGTTGTTTTTTATGCAAGAACAGAAGAAACACCAGTTGTGCAAGAGATTTCCCTTTGTGAATTAACCTAACAACTGCAGGGTCAATTACCTCTTATCCTCCCATACACTGTCGTGGAACAGCAGCTGTCTCTTGTGTTCCTGCTGCTTGAAGGCATAAGAGTATGTGATAGGTACATTGTTTTAATTAGCACTCTTGCATGGACTTACACTCAATTAATGTTAGATTTAGTGCACGATGAAGCAGCTTGAGAACTGTCAGAAGGAAGGCAGCTGGGCAAGGATGTTGGTTTGATCTCTTGAGTACCTTGAATCTGCCAGGAAAAGGTCTGACTTCCTTCTAATGAGCATTGCCAATGTGCTTGGTGTCCCAAGTATGGCTCATTGCTTTTCAGTCTCATTTCCTAAAAGTCTTGGCTGAGTGACATACCTCATTAGGCCCTGACATGGAAAAATAACCATGACTGTTTCTTACATTTCTGAAGCAAGTTCTGTGGGAGATGTACGATCTGAGAAATGCCTGAGCAATACTTTGGCTCTTCAACTCTGTTAGGATACCACAACATCCCACAGTTTACCCTAGAGGCATATGCAGCAAGATATCCTTGCTGAAAGATGTTTTGTGGTACTTTTTTTGGTTTGCAATATGGTGTCTTCACTGTAGAGACCAGAAATCTGTGCAAGATAATTTGAAAGCATAATTTCACTTTTTTTCTCAATACATTCACAAGACATAAGGGCACCTCTGAGGCATGAGTTCTAATTAAGGATATACAGAGAAATTTTCATGCAAGTAAACTTTGGGATGTCTGTTTAAGAAAGCAACCAAAATACTATCAAGTAAATTAGTTGCAGTGTGAGATAGGAGAGAAAAGGTTTTCCTCAGAGATGCTTCTTAACAGTCTTCCCATCTTTTCTCTCTCATAATATGATTATTTCTCTTTTCTTTAGTACTTTTTCTAATTTTTCAGAGCTTTTTTCAAATATAAGTGTTTTCAGAGGGGAACCAGGTATAGATAAGAACCTTTTACTGTTACTGACACTTCCATCAAAGCAATTTGTGTCATTCTTGAAAGAGGCAGCCTTTTCCTTTGTGTCTCTATCACAGTTGTAACTACTTTATCATCTCTCCTTTTCCTTGGCACTTACAGTTTTGCAATTTAAAAATCCCTAGTCCCAGTCTTATCTGGAAAGGTGAAATTGGCTGTGAACATAACTTCTGAAAAGCTATGCTGGAAGAAAAATTAAGAGCGGAATAGCCCCTAGACATAAAAAATAAAATTGAAAAAAAAGATAATAAAATTTTAAAAAACCAAACCAAAACAAACCAAACAACAACAACAAAAAGAAGAAGAAAAGAGAGGAGTCTCTCTCCCCTGGCGTATCTGTCATGGCCCTCTATGTTCCATTGTAACACTAAGGACTTCATCTTGCGATATTTAAATCGGTATTCCCCAGTGAGTATGACACCAGCATGTTTCACCATGAAGACAGCACTTTCCTGAAAGTATTTCTCCATGCTCCTTCAAATAGACATTCCTTTTCCCCTATTAGCAAATAAATCTATCCTTTAAAAATATAGAAGGTTTTCTGCTTTAATATTTCCTTCCTCCAGTATAACAAAGAAAAGACACAGCTCTCCATTGTCTGAATGATGATAAGTACTTTTAAAGAACATTAACAGGATTTTTCTGAAAGCCTATATTATTACTCTGCTACTGGTGCTTTTAGTCTCATTATCAACAAGACAAATCATTTTTATTCAACTCTATTTATACATGTGGTAGACCAAGAGAAAATGTTTTTTAAAAGGCTCAATGAGGTGTTACTTAAATGTGGTTTTCAGCTTTAAGTGATTTATTATCTATAAATTGAAAGATTTTAGTTGAGAAGTCTCTAGGAGGCCACACTCTTCCCCCTCCTTGCAAACCATCTTTGAGCTAAGATTACAGCAGGTGAAAGTTCTAATGTCTGCTCAACAGATCTTATGCAATAATTACATCCAGGAACCATTTGGTTCTCATTAGATCCAAGACTGAAGGAGCAAAATGTTTTGAAGGATGGAAACTTCCCTACCCCAAGAAACACCCCACATCCACACACAAATATCCTATAGACGAGTTCTTTCTCTCTCCAATATATGCTTAGTAAGCACACAAACCCAACTTCATGGACCTACCACTGGTTTTAAAAATCCAAGGCCTTTTCATGTCATAGTGCATTATTAATTAATTATGTGTCTTTGTCTTCTTCTGCCTTCCAGTGTTTTTCTTTCTACCATATTTTATAGCTCCAATTTTTTTTTTTTTTTTTGTGTTTTCAGATCTCTGCCTGCTTTTTCTCCATGTTGTCGCCGTTTATTCCCACTAGCACTGCTGTGGCTCTCCTGAATAGTAAAGGATCACCACCACCAGACCGAAGAGCAGTTTCAGAAGAAGAAGAAAGTGCATGTAGTATTTTATAGTCATGATCCCTGCTTTCTTTTGTTTGTTTTACTTTGTGTAGATGATGTTCTTGAGAAATTCATTTTGGCCCAGAAAAATCCTTCATAAATCAGACCCAGGAGATCCTGTGTAAATCTCAATAGACTAGCCATCAGAGAGTTGGCTCAGAGCTTCACTTTTTTCTCCTCTAAAATAAATTTCTCTGTTTCTTTCCTGAGGCCTTTGCTTCATTTTCTGTGACCAGAGATGTTGCCTAAGTGTGAAAGGAAAAGGAAACTGTCAACAACTCAGACTGGGTATGTAAGTGGCAGCAGAACATTACATTTCTCAAGTAGAAAACCTTTTTTTCCACAATGCATGACAACTGTAGACCTTGTGACATCAAGACTTATGTCTGGAACGGCAACCTTAGGACTGCCTTAAGGGTGAGCAACTACTGAGATTTTTCTTTGATAATCAGATAATTAATTCATGAGAAACTGTGGGAGTTGAGCACAGAGTTACTTATGGGCGTTCTAATGAATATCTATCTGTATCTTCAGGTGCCAAATCCAGTCCCATGCATCCTGCTGGTTCCTAACAAACCCTGAAGCCTGAGCACTGTCAGCACCCTCTAAATTTACATGAAGGGTGACATGGGAAAGTTACTCTAATGTTCTGGGTTGTATTTACATGAGTGGCAAGAAGAGACTATAGGGAGAAATTTCTTTTATTATTAACTCATTAGAGGTCCATTGAAAAATTACTAGCAAAAAAAGGGGAAGAGGAGCTGAAATTTAAAGGTACAGATTTGTTTGCCAAAATTTCATAGTCATCACTGTGACTCACCTTATGTAATCATGATTTTAACTCCCTGTGTTTCAGAGATGTCTCAACTCTGTAACTTTCTCAGATGGTTTTAATTACAGATATCCCAGAGTAATTATGGTGAAAGTTGCAAGAGCATAGTTCACGGTGGGCCTTGAGATGTAGGTCTAGCCAGTACAAAAAGAAGCCAAATCCAGTCCTTTTATGTCCTACCATCAAGAAGATGGGTAACAGATGTTGAGAACTATTAATATACACTTCAAGGGTATGAAGGGTGGTGTCCTTCCATCACAAAACACTTCAGTACTGCTGTGGTTCATTGTCTTATCTTCTGCTATGAATATTTTCCTTGTTTGACCACCTAATATGGACTTCTGCCTCCTATGGAAGCTTGGGTTGAGCATTTTGAAAGATGAGGCAATCTCTCATGCTGCAGAGAGAGGTGCAGCTCTGCTACTCTTACTAATATCTTCAGTCTTACAACTTAAGGAAGTCTGTGCATCTATCTACCCCGTTTGATCAGTATATTCCTCCACCATCATGGTGGAATCTTTTGCGTCAAAGAGAAACTTTGTCCCTTTCCTCACAGGCAATCCTCCCTTGTTTTGTGTTTCATTCCTCAGTTAGGGAAAAATGGTATAGAGTTAATGAGAACAGGAAGTGCAGACCAAAAGTCTGGGTTTGCTTTCCTTTCCTGCTATGATTTCTCCTGCTTTCATGCTCACATTTTTATGTCTCAGTCACTTCTATGGTTGGCAGGGTGTCCTCAAGATAAATACCTTAAAAATTCTATGAGCTGGTATGAAACAATAGTAATATAGGGAGGTTTCAGATTGTTTTTTTCCTAGAGCCAATCCCTACAAGTTGGGAGTTTTTGCTCGTGTGAGACTGCTTTGCTTCACCACTCTCCACCCCAATAACTTGAAAAATGTGATTTTCAGACTTACTAAAAAGCAAAGTTTGGCAGGAAAGTGTCTGCCTTTTCAGTGTTCTGAAACATCTTCTCCCTCTCCCAATGCTCAGGTTGCATGAGGTAAATACTCTGTGAATTTAAATGACCTTTATAACATCGGCAGGAGAAGACACTGTCAGGAGACTCAGTCACCCAGAAGAGACTTGTTACTTTTGGGAACAAAAGACTTTTCCCTGAAAAACTTTACCAAACTGCTCCAGTAAAGCACATTTTACCAATTATTTTTCCATATTAAAAAGTCTCATAAAAACTGTACATTCCAGACCCTTATCTGTCCTCAGATAAGGATTATTGTGTGCTATAGGACAAAACTTTGTAGAGGTCCTTTACAAATACATCTGTAGTATATGATGGCTGTTTCTATTTCATTATGAAGAACAGGGATTGGGAAGTCTACAAAGAAGGAACATCAAAGATATTTTTTTGCTAGTAGAGCAATAAGTCTGGCCAGAAATGTTCACAGTTTGCTAACATGATTAAATAGTGGTTAGGGACTATTTCAGTAGGAGTACCTGACTGCTTAGCACTCGTGACATATGCTCCTTTTCTAAAACAAATGTAGAGGATCTGAGATTTGTCAGGGAACTTTTGTCTCAAATAAATATTGAGAAGGAAATAATTAAATCATTGCTGTAATGCTGCTGTAGTTAGCAAGGCTTGGGAACATTGCAAATGGTGTTCAACTAGAAGCTAAAGCAAAGACATTATTAAAATAAATTATTCTACTTGTGAATTTAGAGTTGAAAAAGTGCCACAGCAGTTGCTGAAAGAAGAAAAAAGTCAGTATAAAGTGAAGTAAAAAGAAATTAAAAGGATATATGAGAGTGATGAGACCTCAATGCAGTTGACCACAATTTTATTTTCCTTCCTTCTTCAAGGCATTGCTTATTTGAAATGGAGATTAGTGTCACACAGCCACTCCAGCATCTATTTTCCTCTTCTCCTATCTTGCATAAAAGATTCTAAGATCACAGTTTTGTAAGAAAAAAAGGCCACGGACTCTGTCAGTTCTTTCATTTTGAATATTCCCTAATTATATTAACTTGGGGCAATTGGAGAATTGGGACATGAAATTTAAAGATACACCCTTTCTTCTGTCAACATCCAGGACTCAGAGCAGTCCCTCAGAGGAATAAAGCAGTATAAGGAAAGCAAGTTATTTGCCTTGCCTCTCCCAATTTTGATCTTTAGTATTCTTTAATGTGAGTGTCTAAATAACAAAGATACTTTGTGAGTAGTTTGAGGAAAGAAGAGAAGGAATCATTGAGTCTGGAAGAGGGATCACACAAGCCTCAAGTGGGAGTAATTCCATAGAAGTCTGGTCTTACTCCATAGTGTGAGGAACCAGAATCCTGTGGCTTGAATGCCAAAGCTAACAAACCCTATGTAATCTTAGTTCTTTCAGAGGCACCAGAACTACAGTACTTTTTAAAGGACTTTTTAAAATCAGTGCTCAATCCTATTATCCAAAAGCTATCACAAGCCTCCTCACCTGCTCCTTCAGTCAGCATCAGTCCTCATGCAGGCATTTATAGCCAGGGTGTTTACAGCCACTCACCCAGCCACAGAAGGAACAGGCTTTAGCAGCTGGTTTCATCACTTTCAAATTAGTGCACTGAATGTGTGAGGAATGTTACTTTGATGATCCAATCCAATCACAATCATACTCCTGAGCCCAAGCCCTTGCCTATGCCCTACTGACACCTCTCCTATGCAGTGCTCTCCCAGGCACGGAGTGTCTGCCTGTACGAAACTGAGGGTTGTTCAGTCACTCACAGCACAGTTATCACTACATTTACTAAAAGGTGAAATTGCCTGAAAAAGGCATGTAGGCATGTCTTCACAGCATGTTGCTGTGCCAGGCAGGAAGAATTTTCAGTCCCAAACAAAGAATAGCTTATCCACATCAACATCTTTGATTTCCTCTTATCAGCAGAGGCTACTGTCCCTGTCTGTGACTCCTGGTATGATAATAGCTAAAGTTTGGAAGCAAGTGACTCTATGTAAGAGGAACACTCTTGCTTGTGTGCCTCTATGTGACAGCAAAAGCACTAAGAGTGATAAAAATGAAGTGATACCAACAACCATAGCACATACATTAACTGCAGTAAGATAGTGTTGAGAGGTGGTTGGTTTGGTTGGTTTTTTTTCACTTTCTTTCTGTAAAAACACACACCAGAACAAAAATCTGAGCACTCAGAAGCACAAGGGAAGGACTGCACCCTGACATCCAGCATACAGGAAGGCAGGGTACTGACAGACACGTGGATAAATAGCCAGAGGCTCTCCTAGGCCCCAGCTAACTTGTAAACACATGTGGGTTCCACATGTTCACTTCTGATCTGAGACTGGTTTCAGTCTCTAAATAGAAGGCTTGGCAAGCTTGCCGCTAGTCCTGGGGACTCTGTTTTCTTATCAGACCTGAGACGTCTGCTCCAGAGCCAGCCAACTTGTCCTTCAGCAAATGTACCCCTCCAATTGTTGCTGAGAGTTCCCACACCTCTACCTCTGCAAAATCGTCCTGTGGATGGCATATGACTTGAAAAGCTGAAACTTAATTTTTTATTTTATTTAAGTCCCTCTGTATCTGTGTTTTCTTTATTTTGCTTCTGAACTTTAAGACAACATAAAAGATTAGCAAGCAAAGTTCTGAACAGAATAAAGTTTAGGAGGACTTAGATCTGTTATTTTACAGGCTTAAAATACTTTGCCATTTTAATTCTTTTTGTTCACAATCTATTCAGTTTTGGGTTTATCACATAACATTTTTCACAAACATTACCAAGGAGCTCCTGATCTCTTCTATCCAGATATATATTAAAAAAGCTAAGGAGCTCCAAGAATACTGACAAACCCCTCATTTGATCCAGAACTGTGGTTATTTTTATATCATCCAGATACATACAAACCTCTGAAATGCTTTATACTGTAAACAGATTTTTAAATTACAGTCCTAATGACAGAACACTGGGAGGGGGATAAGTTAATGACAATTTTAGTACACTGAAGCCGTGCTTTCTGGGAGTTCAGATATGGTAACATTGGTTTAGAGAACAGCCAAAGACTTTAATCTAGAGATACTGGCACAATCAATGCTCTGCTCTGGTCTTTCAAGCCAAAATATTTGCACGCAGTTTTACCTCAGCCTTCCCTTCCGCTCAAAACATCATGCCTGTCTTCACAAGCCAATTCTTAAAATGTGACAGATGTGGAAGCACTTTACAAATGGCCCTTGAAAACTAAGGCAGCTACTTCTTGATACACTTGAGGCCAGTCCCTGAAAAGTGGTGAAATATTCCTGCAGTTCATACAATATCCCTGGCTCCTTGCATCATCGTAGCCAAGGATGGCTCATTTTTCCAATGCATTGCAGGAGTTTCAGATACCTGAACCAGCTCTAAACACAAGCTCTGAGCTGTATGAGACAGCCAGACTTCCACGAATCTTTTATTTATGTACGATACAGTATGTTTCCCTTTACCACGGTCAGTCTTGTGTCCCTTAAACATGAACGAGGTTTCTCAACAGACATAGGTGTGATAACATCCTAACAAATTATCCAAGGGGCTTAATAGTGCTCATGGATATCTGCTTTAACCAGTGAAACCCTGTGTCTCTCAGAGATAATATTCAAGTTTATAACTTGAAAAATCATATTGTCTTTTGATTATTCATTTATCACTGTATTTCTGAAATCTATGAATTTGAAGGAGGCAACCAGTGGAAAAAGAACAGTGGATATTTCTAGTTTTTGTATTTATTACTAACCTTGCAGGTTCATCTGAAGTCCAGTGGTTTGATCTCTTGCCTTCCTTTTTCTCTTCTTTTCAACACCAAACAAAACACAAAACCAAAATGATATAAACATGCCCAAACTGAAAGTCTGAATTTCAGACTGCTCACACAGATTCAGGAGATGGAAACTGATTTTATGTAGAGGTAAAATACTAAAGCTCGAAGTAAAACTCACATGAAGGCTGAATTGCCTATGGATGATCACCTGCCACCCAACTAGTTCTGGTAATTTTGGTACAAACACAAACAGAAATTTAGGCTGCTTTCCTCCAGGTGTGCAGTCTTGCTACCATCTAGTGGATAAAATAAATCTTTGCACTACTTTCTTTCCGTGGAGGGAATCAGGCCGTACAGCCATCTGTATGTACCCTAAAAATTTGTTTGGAGATCTTGTATTCATCAGCAAAAACATGACAAGTGAGACAATTATAAACTGATGGCAAGAATGACAACCAAAATGGTGCTTTTTATGTTGTTTTTTTTCCCCCAGATGAGTAGGAAGGTATGATTTCTTTACTGTACAGATACACTGCATAATTTTATTGGAAATTTAGACCTCTACTGATTTCAAAAGAGAAGTCTGGGAAGCATTTGATGTTGACTGTTTCTGACAATCAAGTACCAGCCTAGCAGATCTCATTTGGTCTTGAAAGACACACATGGTGAGTTATTCTGATATGGATAATGAGCACTGATATCTAATGGCAAAAATTTAGTTGTACTGGATGTGGGACCTAAAGATAGATATTGCCTAGAGATCATTTGCTGCATCCTGAGTTTAACAGCTGGATGTAATCAGTGGAGGAAAATTAGAGAGATCTGTTCAGAACATGAACTGGACAGCAACAAAATGTAACAAACTGTTTAATCACTGATCAAAGCTCTTTTCAATCTTCTAGTTTTTGCATGGTCAGTCTCATTGTCCCTTGCATGGACAAATAGATGTATTTTTTATTCCATGCTGGGGAGCAGCTTTTCTTGTGGATTTTTACGAAAAACTTCTCTCGTGGATTTTTACTCATACTGACGCTGCCATCTAGTGACAGGCATACAAATAAAGAACAAAAGTTGAATTCGGGAATGCTGAGTGTCTTGGAGCTTCTGGTAACTCTAGGAAGAAACTCCAGTTATTAATGAATCTTTCCATTTGGCCTTCTGAGTTAACCTTTCCGCATTTAAAACTGAACATAAGGAGTGCTTAGGTATATTGGAAATAGTATTTTTTTTGAGAAAGATCTGCAGTGTGGAAAACTTCATTCACTCAGGTTTTCTAGGCAAGTCAAAGTAGTGGTTTTGTAATATCTCAAGGTCACACTCATAATTACAGCCCCACTGGAGCTTTCCTTAGTGAAGAATTAGCAACGTTTTTAAGTTCTCTAAGCAAGCCAGAGGAATGTTTGGCAATAATTAAAGTTATTTCTAGTTTTTCCAGCAGAGAAATCAAGGCACATAATATTTTACAGAAATCTCTGACTCAGCCCAACACGGAGAACAATACTAGCAATTTCCACAACCTTGTCTTCACCATAATCTCATACAGTACTCTACAGCTAGTTTCAAAAGGGATTTCTTGTGTTAGTGAATTAATTTTAAAGTAAATCCTAAATGTTCAGTGTGATCTAGATGCCAAAATATTTATTTAAAACTTTATACTGTCTTTTGGGATCCCTGACAATTACAAGTGTTAGTGCTTATTTTCTTATGTGTTCCAGACCTTGAAGACTGCTTCTTGCCCTAACCTTAGAGAAAAGTCTAGCCTAAAGGTAAAGCTGTAGTAGACATTGTAAATAAAAGAAATGGTGCATTAACAAATTCCACAAGAATGGATGGAGGAGAACCAACTCCTAGCAATTAATAAATAGAGTGAGTAACACTCCAGAATTAAATTAAAGTATTTTTCTTCCCCAGTTTTAAAAATTTGACATTATGTGAGTGCTGCTTTCAGCTCAGAGTGACAGAATGGGTTTGAAATAATGACTAAAATGGAAACATGCAAGTAAGATCAATCACATCTGTAACTCTTGGCAGACCAAGATGTACAACCTGCACATGTTCAGTCTCCCTACTGCCTATTCTGCTGCTGAGCCAGTGCCTGAGGCAATGTCCAGTGTATGAAATCATAAAACTAGAGACATTGTGGGGCTGCATTGTGCCAGGGAATGTATCACATAGCACAGCTCAGAGAATAATGGTTTTGAGCTACAAAGTCCACATCAAAGCTGGAGGTTCAGGACTCCTCCTGCTCTATAACCCCAACAGGTATCACACATGCATCTTTTAACTGCGAACAACCAGTCTCTAGCCAGACAAGGAATAGAGATATCAGCTTTATCTAGAAGCTGATAAAGTCACAGGACTCACTCAAACACGGAGAGCTTCAAGTCTGCTAATGTTTGAAGTGTGCATTATTGCACACTGAGAAATCTGATCTAGTGAGAGGTGTCTTTGTCCATGGCAGGAGGATTGGAACTAGATGATCTTTACCCAAATTATTCTATGAACCCAAAACATAGTCACTTTATTGTTATAAAGATATAGATATATAGATATAGATGTAGATAAATTTATCTATATATGAGACAGTTATAACTTCTGATATAAACTTGGGTGAATACGTACATAATTTTACTTTCTGTACAAAACCCCCTATTATTAGGAGCTTACACTTCAGCTTGTAAAAACTGAATTGCTTTAACTCATGCCTATAATTTCACTGAGTCTGCATTTACCCGAGTTTCCAATTTCATATGTTTAATTTGGACTTCCAAGATAATTACTTTTTGTGCCCAGGTTGTAGGAGTTTGGAAGGCCTATGTCAACTCTGAAACTGATACAGTTTTGACCTGGCTGTACAGTGAGTTCCAGGTATGATTTCCATGTCCAAATACAAAATCCCTCCTAAAGCACCCTGTAGCCAAACTCATCTTTTAGCATGTTGGTCTGGTCTCAGTGGTTACTGCAGCAAGCTGTGCTACAGAAATCCTGAACTGCTATACAAGCCTGAATTGTAGAATTAAACCCTTAACTCATCTCTGAGCACAGTTCTGATGGCAGGAACTTCATCCATCATATAAACTTACAGACAGCAAGATTGTTACCAAAACGACAAAGAGGTCTGCATCTTTCTCTGACAGCTTGTCCCTTACATTGCCAGAGATTTTTTTCAGGCTCTTACCTAAATTATCAGGATGGAGAAGAAAACAAAACAGGCTTCCTTCCTCCAAATGATATGATAGAAGTGTCACTACAGTAATATGATGATTATAGGTTGCACAGAAATTCAAATTTTTCAGTTCTTGCTAATATTTTTCACAGATATAAAATATCCACAGATCTTTTATAGATCCTTCAGGTTTTGTCAAGTAAGAATTGCAAGATGAATAGATTTACCATCTCCAAGCACAGAGACTAGGGCAAAATTCTTAAGCACCTATTTGTCTTTACTCTATTTAACCTCACGCATTTCTAAGGAGCAATGGTGTTTTTCTGTTGTCAAGAGCATAAAGCAGTAAGATTAAGGGGAAAATGTGAAAGGTATTTAGGCATAAAACTGAAACCAAAATTGATGAAGTCTGATCCCTTAAATATTTTTTATACATGTCTGGTCAGTTGAAAAAAAGCATCAGGTCTATCCAGAAAGATTATATCTCATAATTTTTCTCTTAAAAATCAGGAAGTTCCAGGATCATTTATAGTAGGCAAATGTTTAGTTTTCTTTACTTTGTAATTACTGTGACAATTATTCTTTCAGAGAAACAACTGGTGGAATCAAGATGGCAAAAGCAACAGGATTAAACTCTCATGGTTTCAAGTTAACATTTATTCAAGGAGAACACAGTGCTCTTTAGCAAAGCTTTTTCCTGCTATAATATATTCATCTGTCATATATCTCTGCAATTTAAAATGAGATTATGCCAAGAGACAGCACAGTGTAAAAGGGAAGGTACTAGACCATTTGTCTATCTTTGATTAGTAGGTGGGAGAGAGATGAAGGACGATTAACAGGTGGGAGAGAGATGAAGGAAGAATTTAGATTGAGATGAAATTACATATAATATTTGGCTTTTGTGTATTTTCAATAACTAGACTAAGACAGTCTGTGTTCAAAGTGTTTTAATCATGAAAGATTATACATTATATAAAGACAGGTAGATTAAAAGCAAGCAAATAAAGAATATCTCATACTGAAATAAAAAGCTGTATGTGATAATGACATAAAAATAATTTGCACCAAGGAACAGGACCTTGAAAGCTGGTGGTATCTCCTCAAAGTGAGGCATCTGGAATCCTAACAGCCTTAATTAATTCATGGAGATTATCAGTTTAGGTAATGGAGATCAACAAATCTCTGGACAGACGAGCAAAATTTAGAAGGATTAAAAGAGTAAACAACTGGAACATCAGTCTGGCAAAATTTCAAATTGCATAATCAGAGAAGCTTAGTGTAGTGTTTGCCTACTTCTATTGTCTAGATAGCAACCTGTCCCCCAAAACCGAACAGATTCATGGAGAAAACACAGGAGCAGTGTGGAGTGTGCTGTAAGGTCCCTCTGCTCCCAGGGCAGCTTTCCATGGCTCTGTTTCTTACCACCAGACACAGAAGGCAAGGATAACTCAGGCTTTTGTTAATAGATCCCTTGGGGTGGATTAGAGTGAAACGACTCTGAATGATTGGTGTATGTAAATATACACAGGTAGGGTTTATTGTAGAACAACTTGGTTGCCAAAGAAAGCAAGACTAGGCATTTTGGTTATTATTATTGTCTATAGTAATACAACAGCATGAAAGCATTGCAATTGAAAGGGCAATGACATCCCCCAAGGACATGCACAAGGGAAAAGAAAGAAAGAGAAAATGGACAAGTGTGAAACATGAAAAAAAGAAAGGACAAGAGCATGAGACTCTCACCACTATGGACCCCACAAAGAGATGTTCCTGTGCAGTCTTGGTCGAAATGGTGGTTGTCAGGTGGTGAGGGAATTCTCAAAGAAACTGGGGGAAAAAAATCCTCATAAAAATGCCTTGAACCCATCCTTTTGGTTAATAGTTACTCAAGCTGAGGTGGGAAAGCCCAGGGAGTGTTTTGAGTCATTATCCCTTAACAATTTAGTCTCTCACACTCATTTGGTGCCCCTGACATTGCATTCAAATGGCTCATGTGAAAACTGAATGCTTCATTCTATCATATTCCAGACAGGAGATAAACATTGAGATATAGAAAATAAATAAACTGAGAAACAAATATAACTTTTGGAGGGACAGCTTTCTGAGATGGACAGCTGCAACTTGAGGCAGAAGGAAAGGTCATAAACCAGAAGAATAAGGTGTGAGCCATTAAAGCTACAGGAGTTACTCCATTCTAGATTAGGTGAGGAGCTACTCTTTCACTGTCAAGAATCACACTGTACCAAATATCAGGTAAAAGGAAAATATCAAATTCAGTGCATTTGCAATGTCTGTGTGGTTCTGCTTTGCTCACTGGTCACTCACTAAAACTAAGTTTAGTTTCTGGATTTATTTCTTTTGTCTGCATTGACCATATTTTGTTAGTGTCTCATCTGAAATCACACAAATGATAGCAGAATAAAACCTGAAAAGATGAATCTGCTTTCTCATTTAGATATTTGTATTTAAGACATTTGTGATTTGGAATTAAGAGAAAAAGAATATTTCTCTTACGACTTTTAGAAGAGAGCTGCAGTAATACCAGATCCCAAAGTCAATATTAAAGGATTTTTGCTGTTATTACGCTTGGAGGTTAAATCCCATATGAGTATGTACAGCACGATTTCTCTGTCTGAGAGAAATTTTTTGCAAGTATAGCAGGATTCTTCCAACAAAGGTTACAAATGTAGTAAAATAAATATTTTTTTCATAGAATAGCTATCCATTCCTTTTCTTTCATATTTTCAATACTAATCTCACAGCTGCCATGCTAAAAAATTACATTTTGCAGCTACAGAAATCAGACAGAGCAATTGACTTGTCCAAAGTGAAACAAAGTTCCAGCTACTGGTATTAATAAGTTTGGAACAGCTACACCTAGATGCTGGAGTAAGACCTGACTACTTAAGCTGTGGCTTTTTGAGATGTGCATCAGAGTGATACGGTTGTGTTTATAGTGATTGTGTTGAATTGAAGATCTGACTTCAAACCATTTCTTTGAGTTGACCAAATATTTCTTTTCCATCTCCATTTTTGACTGCATATTAAAAAATAAAATATTTCATTAAAAAAAAAGAAAGACAATTTTCTTTCACAAAGAGGAAAAGTGATGGAAAGTATGACATTACTTTAACACCAAAATCAAAGTGTTGTTAACAATAAGCAATCAGTAAGAAACATTTCACTCCTGGAGTCCTTTAATGTACCTGAACATTTTCAATTTCCATCACCTGATTGGAAGCAAGACTGTAGACTGAGAAAACAGTTCAGGCTTTCTTCTGAAAGCTTTGGAAACTTTAAAAAAATGTTTCTAATGTTTTAAGTTAGAAGTCAGATCACATTGTGTCTGTTTTATCCTCAGATCTCCACATCCACTTGAAGTTAAAAGACATTCACTTTTAGTTCACTGGTACTTATTTTGAAGATATGTACTTCATCATGGGTCATTAAACTAGAGAATAACCCTTTTAATTAATTCAGTTGTGGTAGTTTTGGGGACAAACCATTATTATTATGATCTTATGACCTTTTTTTGGGTTATATTGATAGAAGTTCTTACTTAAGAAAAATCTCACACCTCAAAATAGTTGTACCTGAATTTAAGACTCCATTGAGAGCCAAAGTCCCGTGATAGTCACTGTCTGGGATTCAATTCAGTTGCCTGAACACCTTAATTTGTTGTCTAAGGGTTTCATTTTACCTCCAGGGCAGAGAAATTGTAGTGCTCTGAGAATTTCTTCTTGGTGTATCGTTTCATGCTGTTTTTGTTAGCAATGAAGTGATTCCTTTTTTTTTTTAAACATTTAGAAAATGTGACCTGTTCTAGGTCCTTCATCATATCTGTTGGTCCATAAGAAAGCTTTGGAAATCCAAAAGTAGCTGAAATGCTATTAGGCTTTTGCAACTGAACTGACCCTCATAAGTCCAGTGGTGTGTTTACCAGTCATGTGCTGATATCCCAAATCTCTTTGCTCTGGCAGATTCTGCTGACTGTATTGTCTAGAATGCCATAATCTGTGAGATCTTGGACATCTAGTTTATATAGACAGCTAAATGTAGGTGTCTTCATGTTGAAATGAATCCCACACAAAGTAACAAATCAGTCATTGGTAAATGACAAGTTTGTCATTGTGTGTCATGTATGATTTCTATGAAAAGCTAGAATAGCACTTCATAATTCATTAAGTAAAGTCACTTTTATTTTTTTAAAATAGAGTGTCTCTTGATTAAAAATATGACAGCTGTAGAAATGGAAAGAAATATTGGAAAGGAGTAACACACTTTCCATAATTTTCATTGTATAGCTCAGTAACCAAATTCAGAAAATAGAGGGAATTAAACTAAGTTGCTACATCCATGTTTAATAAAGAGCATTATGTTGTTACATCTACTTTCTATAGATAAAACAGTGAAGAAGACATTGGATATGAGCTGTGGAAAAGGGACTGGAAAAGAAACAGAAAAACTGCTGCCAGTAGTTGAGGAGATAGGAAAGAGGAAGAAGAGAGGGAAAGGAACTGTGGCAGACATTTATTTCCCAAAGACCCTCTGGAAAGACCAT
The DNA here is from genome assembly GCA_013397795.1 of Orthonyx spaldingii. Taxonomy (NCBI): domain Eukaryota; kingdom Metazoa; phylum Chordata; class Aves; order Passeriformes; family Orthonychidae; genus Orthonyx; species Orthonyx spaldingii. The sequence continues at coordinate 4,383,123 of VZTJ01000487.1, read as the reverse complement.
ACTGAGTAGCTGGCTGGTGATAATTCATCCATCCATGTCTTGTTCATGCACATTAGTAACAAGAGTAGAGCAACAAACATACCAGTGGGTGAAGACTGAGGCACATGGATACAAAGCCACTGGCCTGGCACTGGGGAGATCCCACGGGAATCATTAACTGCCGATTACCATTATGTGATTAAAAACTAATCAGCAAGAACACAAAGGCCCAGTGAAGATGAGCATAACAATTGCCAAACTGAGGAACCCTGAATGAGTTGTTTGGAGCTATCCCAGGAGGAGGGTGGGAATGTCGTTCCTGGTGGAAAGCTCAACAAGGACCTCAGAACACCATGCAGAGCTCTTTACCTCTCCCTCTCAGAACACCTTGAGGCTGATGGAGTTACTGCCTGCACAGGTAGAGGTCTTGTTATGGGATACCAGGAGAAGCAGTACTTGAGGATTGCATAAAATTTACTATGGGGTATTTTAAAGGAATTTTGGCAATGTGGGAGACATTATAGGATGCTTAGGGGAGGAATTGAAGTGGGAAAGGGAGCTGTCAAGGTGGATTGTGAGGGAACAAGCAGGAAAGAACAGAGAAAAAAGGCAATAAAACAAGCTGATCACGTATAATTGTCTGTGAGGGAACAAGCAGGAAAGAACAGAGAAAAAAGGCAATAAAACAAGCTGATCACGTATAATTGTCTTAATTGTCTGTTGTTGTTACACTCGTCAAACTACCTTTCATAATTGCAGTTTGCACTGTCTCCTCATGAAATCCTCTTTCTCATTCTGTATGGGTGTGCTCTCTATCTGAGTATGTGTGAAAACTGGTGAAATTCAAACTGAATTAGATGGTGAGCTGGATAGAAAATACCAGTTATGAGATGAAAGAGACCAGCTACTGGAGCACAACTGCAAACCTCTGGGGCTTGTATGTCTGGGTCCCAGCAACTGGGGAACCAGGACAGCTGGGAAGCAGCTACTGGGTAGGATGAATATCTCAGGCTCACCATTAGAATGATTAATATTTTGTATGTATACTTTTTTTTTCCACCACTGGATTTCCATCCCAATAGCCACAAATCAAGAACAGGGGCAGGCCATCCACACCGCTCCTGTTTGTGTGGGTGCTGTGTGCATTTCTGTGGGTGCCGGCAATGCCCTGCTGTTTGTGCTGATCTGGGTGGCAGCTGTGCATGTGTGTCTGTGTGTCCGTGCATGTGTGTGTCTGTGTGTCTGTGCATGTGTGTGCCAGTGATAACACACAGCCTTGCTGCTGTGGGACATAGCAGCCTCACATCCATCAGGCTTTCAACTGCCTCAAACACAAAATATGTATTTTGTTGTGGAGAAAGTGGGACCATCCTTCAGCTGAGAGAATCTGACACTTTCAGCTGAGATCAACAGAACTGTGATAATTTACCCACTAAAATGTATTTTTCCATCACAGTTTTTCACACTTTGAAGGAGAAAGCTGTCAGTTTATTTTTTGAAAGCAGAGGTGTTTAGCCTAGCTTTTAATATTGATCCTATATGGCTTTCTAAAAAAAAGTTTGAAGTGGCATTGGCAGTGTTTCAATTAACTGGGGTTTGGAATATCCAGAAATAATGCAGTGTTTTTTGCATGGCAGCCTACAAACGTGTTCTTATTCTTGATTTGAATATATCAAAACAATAGTAATGGTCTTACTTTCTTATAAAATATCATGTGTTGCTACTTATAAATAAGAGGGCAAAAGTGGACTCTGATGTGATTCACATTGATTCTTTAATATAAAGATACTGCATTTTTGGAAGGAAAGATACACTATACATATCAATCTTGAGGGAAAAAAGCTATATTTGCTGACATTGCTGCTCTAGCTCACAATTTCTCAGTATGTCTGAGGAAATGATGCTCTGCAGGAAAAACTGTGAAGCCAAGCAATTGTGGAAGCCCGCAACAAATGCATGTCTGTAGTGTAAGTATCAGAAGGGAATATTTCCCCTCAAAGGAATTATTTATTGTTCTGTTCCAGGTGGTTTTCACAGGTAATATGTCAGGATTCAGACAAGTTGAAAAGTACATGGGTAATTTATGACACCAAACGTATTGTAGCTATGAAGGTCAAAGCCATATAAATTGGCAAAATAAAGAAACAGTATTGAAGAAAATACTATTCACTCTTTTGTGTTAAAAGAAAAAGAAAAGGGCTTAAAGGCTCTAGGTCCTGTCACCAAATCCAGTGTTATTTCAAATAACCATGTAATGAAAATCTCACAAATTGACCTTTCTTACCTTAAAAAAATTAAATTAAATATTCTTTTTCTCCTGTAATATGTAATGGAACTTAGTTTAAAAAATCAATTGGATCATAGTAACAAAAAAAATTTAATATTTATAACTCTTCTAATTTTTGCCAAAAATTTACCCTTGACATGTTTACTCTTGTGCAAGCATTGCCCACTAATCCATGGGCATTTTTGTATTTTTTGATGGTTTTTCATGCTTCTTCAACTATTACAATCCCTTTCAGCTGTTTGTTTTGGTTTGGTTTGGGATTTTTATTTTTACTTAAAAAACAAGAGCTGTTTGGGCCTTGGGTCTGGACAGGTCTGCACATGTACTGGCAGTAACTGAAAAATTCTTTCCCAGCTCCATAGAAAGTATAACTCATTCTCCTCCCAAATATTTTTAAACCAACTGATATGCAATTGTTCTTATCGCAATCTTGCAGTCCTTTATTGCACCTTTCTAAACCAAGAGCAAGAGGCAACACAGTTCTACTGACATGCAGAGTCAGTAATTGTTTAATCAAAATTAATGCAGAGAGAGGAACTTTCTTCTTTTTGATACGTATCCAGTATTACACAATGTCTGCTGGTAGAGAGGTGGTTTGGATGGGACTGAAGAAAGGCCATTTCAGGCATTGAGAAGGCTGAATTCCTGAGAAATGGAGACAACTTCCGTGAAAATACCACAGCTACAGTCCTGGCAACATGAGGAGTTTCTGCAGATGCCTTTTCCTGTGCTCATTTAAATGGAATTGATGTTCTGCAAGCCTCACTTTGCCCCTGATCTGGGAGCTAAATGCATTGTCAGACAAGATAGCAACCTGACAACAGCAGTGACAGATTTATTCCGTTTATTAGGTCAGTTGTCACTCTTTGGCAGCCTTCCCATTCTCAAATTATCTTCAGGATACAAAATAACTAAGGGGGAAGAGAGAAATTTGTCTTCAGTATGGATTACGGAGCTGGAATTTTTCACAGTCATTCTGTTTGAGATGGATTTGTTTGTCCACTGCACTGATGGTTATACTCTTCTTTCTTTATTAAGACCAAGAACCTGCAGGTATGGAGCTTAAGTCCACTTCCCGTTGACAGCTTCACCTTTCCATGGGGACTGAAGTAATATCTTTATCTTCAGCCCTTAATGGTGCTGTCTGCTTGCCTCACTTTGGGAATAACAGTTTCCAAAGTGACTTTGGAATCAAGCGGTCGGGCAAACAGCCAGTTGACAGCTATCAAATATACAATCCTGTGTGTGCTGAGACAGACCACGGGGTAAAATTTGGCTTCTTGGGTTCTAATACAAATTAGTCCTGCCATATAGTCCTACTGATAGCTTTATAAAACTAGTTTATAGAAAGTTGTATTTTTGGTCTTCTGGAAGGCAGTTCTGAAATAGCACCAATCTGCTGGTAAGACCCGAAATGACAAGGGATCTGTTACTATGCACCTGTACTACACTGTAGTATTTGCCAGGGTAATCTGCACATTGTGGCACCGACACTAATTCAGCCACGGTGCTGCTCCCTCGAAGGGGCTGCCTGTGTGGGCACTTGCAAATTCAAAGCTGAAGAGAAGCATGGCCAAGTGCTGCCACTGCTGGCTTGCACTGAAAGGAAAACATTTGGCATAGTTCTCTTACAGGTAACGGTAGGCTGACATTTGAGGTACAAACTCCCCTTTTCAGTCTTTCTTGAGTAATGGGCAGGGAAAGCTTTGGAAAGTGAGAAATGGAGAATACTGATATGAAATTATGTAACACATCCTGCCTTGCCTGAATACTGTGGCACTGTCATTGCACCCACACTTCATATCCCTGCTTAGAGAAGTCAGTATCAGCTGCAGTGAAATTGGGATGCAGTTGTCACTGCAGCTTTCACTTAGAGTTCTGTGTTGAGTGTCATTATAACTGCTATAGGGGATTTTCTTCTGTTTCTTGTTTTCTCCCTTGAATGTTGCATTTCCATCCTTTTATCCTCTTGCATAAAGCAGTGTGGGTATATATTACAAACTAATGAATGCTATCAGTATTAACACTGAATCCTTCTCTAATTTTTTTCTTTTTTCCTTAAATATTTATCGTTATTAGACAGCATGTATGTTGTGACTGAGCACAGGCCATATGGCACTGTTTGTGTGGCACTTACTACAACAGGTAAGTAGTTGAGTCTTTTCAGAAATATTACAAATGTAAAATCAGCATTTAATTTTTTCTTTAAGATCTTCTTAATATGTGCATTTTCACTGTTTCCGCCAGAAAAAGTTTTCAGACTAATCAACAATAGCAAGAGATAATAAGCAATGAAAAATTCTTTAAAAAGATTAAGTTTTACCTGAATTTGCCATATCATCCACCTTGCTCAATTATGAAATATTTCAGATTATAAAATTCAAAGAGAAAATAATTTGTATGTAAAAAATTAATCATAACTTCTCTTTCTGTAGATGCCTATGGAAACATATTAAGATCAGTCCCTTGGAAAAATCCTAGAAATTCAATTTAAATTTGATAGAGAATGATTTCCATTTCATAGATTCTTTATAATAAACATGTATCTTACAATAACAGTATTGAAAATTCCAGATGGATTAAAAATCCTCCTGTCACACCCTGACCTTGCATTTGTGCACTCACACACATGAAATTTTAACAGGGTCATTTTACAAAACTGAACAGAGTTTCCCTTATGCCCCAATCCCCACCACACACACACACATCCTGGTTTTAATTTAGCTTTATAAAACCAGTCTGGCACTGTCTTCACTCCTCTCTGAGTCTGGGGACTTCTTATGTCTCCCATCCCACTCATCCCCATGCCAGATTCTCTCACACACTGTCAGTTTTATCTATTTTGTTTTTCATACGTGGCAGTGTGCTGTGTGGATAAATTAGCAGAAACATTGATTTTAGACTCCCCTTGATGTCATAAAGAGGGTTGCAGCTGAAAGGCTTTTTTTCCATAAGATTCCCAAGGCTCAGAAAAATCCATTTTTATCTTGCTGTCAGACATGCTCCAGATCTACTGCCCCCAGACATCAATACGTCAAATACCGTCGCTAAAGAAAAGCCTCCCCTTTGTACCATGAAATTCAGTTTCTGTAGGGTAGAAGGGTGTGGCTCTGGGTGTCTTCAAAAAAACAGTTACCCTTTTTATTTTATGTGTTTGGCAGCATCTTCACAGCCTGGTAAGAGCACATTGAACCAATATGAAAGTAAGTATAAAGTATAAAAAGTATAAAGTATAAAGTATAAAGTATAAAGTATAAAGTATAAAGTATAAAGTATAAAGTATAAAGTATAAAGTATAAAGTATAAAGTAAGCTGGTCTTTCATTAAGGGACTGAACTTTGTCTCATTTCCCATATTTTTCTTATAAATTAGGAATAATTTTAAAATAATTAAATAATTATTTAAGCAATAAAAAGCTAGATTCCTTGTAGCATCTCTCTTCAGATGAACAGCAGAAATATGGACCCATGCCAGTGAGGGGCAATTCTGTGCACTTCTTTTTCTTCTTTAATTTCTTTGTCTCTTTTTGCCCAGGCAAACATTGCACATGAAGTTGGATGACGAAGAAGGTACAGATACACCAGTCCTTCACCTTCTCAGCTTTCTTCACCTTGGGCCTAGGGGTGACCCAGAAGTTATTTGAGTACAGAGTTGGGCTCTGTGTATGCACAGCTCACCCCAAAGGATTTTGAATGACGCTTTCTCATTCAAACATCTCCTGACAGGAGGCTGTGGTGAGGTGGGGGTCAGTGTCTTCTCCCAGCCAACAAGCAACAGGACAAGGGCAAATGGCCTCAAGTTTCACCAGCGCAGGTTCAGATTGGATATGAGGAAAAATTTCTTTACTGAAAGAGTGGCTAAGCACTGGAACAGGCTGCTCAGGGAAGTGGTGGAGTCACCATCGCTGGAAGTGTTCAAAAAACAAGTAGAGGTGGCAATTTGCCATAGGTTTCAGTGGACATGGTGGTATTTGGTCAAAGGTTGGACCTGATCACCCTGGAGGCCCTTTCCAACCTTAATGTTTCTATGATTCCATGAATGATGCTATTACTGAAAAATAACACCAAATATTTTGGCATTTTTGGCCAATACCAAAGGTTCAGGGATAGTAGGAGTAGCTCAGATGACAGAACCCTGAGCTGTCTGTTGGCATAGGCAAAATGTGGTAAATATAAAGCAGATTTAAAACAAGGTGATTTGCTTGTGCTGTAATAATTCGCAGCTCCTCTGGGAGGAGCCTGTGTGCAAGGTACAGACCAGATTTTCAGTAGGAAAACATCTCCTCTGCATTATCTGTGTTCAGTACAACATTCAACCTCACATAAGTCTTAATAGCTTAAAAGCATCCATTTGGCAAAGCAAAATGAGCATCCAGTTCATACAACTTTTAAGCAACATGTAGTTGACTTCTAAATTCCAAGATTTAGCCAGGAAGGCACAGCTCCTGTGGTACTGAAAGAGCAGAACAGAGGTATGTTTGCAAAGCTGACAGCCACTAAAAAAATTCTTCTGTAGAAATCAGAATCTGCAGTGGAGGTATATGTCTATTATGTTCCTTAAAAAGGTAGATTGCAAATAATTCTGGGCTTAATATGCAAACAATATAGTTAAAAATAAGGAAAATAATGTTATCTTACATTGTTAACATCACTGAAGTGATTTATGTGGACATTTGAATTTTTGTGTGTGAGGAGGACTCTCAAGCCTACAGTCACCAATCAAATGTTTTATATTTATTCAACCACTTTTAAAAACCCCAAAACATTAACTTCTTTTATATAGAAAAATAGTCACATCTTTCAATCAAAATGATTGCTAAAAATCATTCTTCTACTGTGACAGAAGAAATACTTAAAAATTTGTTCTCCCAGTCTGGCAGTATGTGGTGTCAAAGACAGCTGACTCACAAAGCAAAAGCTTTTCACTGAAAGTTTGAAGAGGAACAGTTTTATTTAATTCAGCACTTTTCCATGGAAACTTCTTTGTCCTCTGACCCTGTTGTCAGCAAACAGATTTGCAGAAACTTTCTAGGGAAATTCAGCCTGAGGCAGACACCTGGTGTTCAAATTGCAAGTGTCCAGTTACAGTTTGGACAGGTAACGTGACTGAAGATAGAATTTTAAAGTAGAAAACATAAGGCAGATTGTTAAACTGTGTCACTGGCACTAACTTTAATCTGCAAATAGTTGAATGTCTGGAATGCAAAAACATGTGACATAGGTCTGTATGTTTGCATGATTAGTAAAATCTTTGCCTTGAAATGGCTGATCTCAGCATTAATTTTTAATCATCAAATCAAATAGAACAGGCCAGAGATGTGATCACTGCTGTCTGACTATCATTCACTAGCAAATCTGAACAATTTTTGATGTTTTGCTGAGACATCAGTAGTTTCAGAATGTCAATATTTTGAATATTCAGATGCTGGCTTGCACAGAAAACACATTACACTTTTCCCTACTGTTACTTTTTTCCATATAAGGAATTTCACTGTCAGATGCTGAACTGCCTTGAAGAATTATGAATGAATACAAAGAGCAGTGAAATATGAAGCTGTTGTCAACGCTGCAGAAGTTTGAGAAATTATATGTTGGAAAGTGCATGGCAAAATAAAAGTTATGCCATGGGAAGGACAGAGAACACGTGATCTCATACGTATTAAAATGTCAACTGTTGCCAGTTCTTTGCTGTTCAAGAAAGGTGCTCAAATTATGAAAATTTTCCTTTTTCTTTTCTTTTCTTAACTTGATTATATATGTTTTCTAAACTATGAGTTTAGTGGTTAAAACTAGTGAGGGAAAGCTATAACCAAACACAGAGTTGATATGCAACATGTGCAACTCAAGTTAGGATTTTTGGGGATTTAAATCTTTAAAGTCTCAAAAATACTTTTATTTGAGTCAAGAAAGTATCATACACATCACTTAAAAAAAAATAAAAAATAACTCCACAAAGAGCTTGAGCAGGCTTTGAGATCCATGGAAGCTGCTGAATACAACATTTACTGAAAAATAGGCCCAGGTTTATTCAGGCAGTAAAGACTCATCATACATCACTTTTCCAGTACTTTATCCTTAATATGTACCTCATAACAACATGGATCTTTAAAAGGGCCCAATTTGTGCTGAAAAGCTTGAATGCAGCTTATGGTAGGAAGGTAAGGCTTTGACTGATTAGAATGGAAGTCAAGAAAAAACCCCAAACCCCAACTAAAACCCGGTATAAAGCTGTAGAATTCCAAGAATTATACCCTCTAAAATATATCTTCTGTTCTAAAGCTAATTGCAGTGATTTTTTTCTTTATTTTCCTTTTTTCCCCCCATTCTTTCAAAATTTGCTCATGGACTAAATACATTTTTATTTCTGCAGTATACTGGAGTTTCTTGTAAGGGCTAGAATCCAAAATCTGTATCCCAGATAGATGTTTGATGTAGATTTGGATGCAGTTGGTCTAATTGTTCCATACGAGTTTGAGTTTGTTGAACTCTCTTGGCACAGATGTTGATTTTGGCAAAGAACAGAAAGTCTTTACTGCTTTTCACTGACAATGAAAATGCTTTTCTCACTTCATGATGAGAACTACTCCAGATGCCCAAACATACCTAAGTCACTAGTGTGGCTTTGGATAACTCGTGCAATTGTTGTCACTCAAGAATCTCATTCAAAACCTGTGGAAGTTAATAGAAAAGATTCTTCTGACTCAAGTCCTGATCTAGTATCAACATAAGTTAATGGGCCAACTCGTCCAAGTGAGTGTTGCAGGATCAGACCTTGCAGGAGTATTTATTCTTTATTATAAATGCAGTGTAAATAAATCTGGTTTGATGTCTTACAAGAAGGATGAAGGCAGTAAAAGGATTATTTTTAAATCATACCAAAAATGTAGAAGTAACCATATTTCTATGCCATAGAAAATTCAAAACTTAATTACATCCCATCCAAATGCAACCTAATTCCTGTTAAGAAACATTTGTTTCCAACAAAGAGACATACCATTGTTTGTGAAATATTTGTTACTTACTTATACTTTTTTAAAAATCACAGCTTCATTAACTTTGTCTTTATTTGAATTAATCTATGCTTGCTCTTATCCTGTTGCTCTAGCTTCACAGGTAATTTTTATTTAAAGTATGACTCTACAGCCAGGAACTATTGCTGGATTTTTACTAGTTAGAGCAAGGGAACATCTCTGGCAATAGATCTAAAATACTAAAATGGTCTCTAGCACGGTACTGGTCTGAGCAAACAGGGAATAAAATTTAACGTAGATCAGGACTGATTCCCAGCAAGAGGTTGGTGAGCAGCCAGTGGAGCTGTAGGCTGAGAGTGTAAAAGCAGAGGCACAAGCCAGCTGATGGCAGATCTCATGGTGCTGCCAGTGCAACCTCAGCAGACCTGGTCCTGGGTAAGAAATGCAGGACTTGCATAGGAACTCATGGAGGAAGCAGTTGCCAGGTTTGGTGGGAGAGAAGAGAGAGACAGGAGAAATTCACTGCCAAACACAGATCCACACCATATTTTGCTGCAGAGGATGTGCTGTGCAAGCAGTTGTTACAAGCACAAAAGCATCCAAATTTGTCAGTAAAGGAGAAAATTTTCATTAGCAGGCATGCACTGAGCTCGTTTTGCATCTGGAGCCTATCAGGCTTCACAAGAAAGTTATGTGTCATATTTAACCTTCAAGTAGTGACTGATCTTCATAGCTGAAATCTCAAGGGACAGGTTTGTGAAAGATGGCAGCATGAAAGTCAGTAGTCCAGCTTTTCTTTAAAATGCATTTTAATGGGAAATAATTCCTCTAGACAAGTCAAACTAGTCTCAACTAAACAATTTGAAATCTGGAAAATCAGATACCTTGCTGATAAAAATCAGCTACATTATTCTAATTTATCTAGGAGTAATGGGATAATGATTGCTCCTAGAAGAGATTACACAATGCCATGATCCAGAGAATAATGAAACAGAAAAGCATAAGGGTTGTTTGTAGATTATTCTACATTAAGCTTACAAATGAGTCATTATATTCTGAAGTTAAGTTTGTGTCTTCCTATCTAAAATACATATTTTGTCGTGAAAAATGCAGAGCTTCATCCAGAATGTCTTCATTGCAAAGAAAAAGTGAGGATTCATGACTATAAATAGTGATAACTTAAAGTGACAGAACACAGAAATCCATAGTGTTGAAAACTTACTCTGTGTTCTCTGCAAATGATGAATGCTTTGCTTCATAGTGACACTTGGCAAAAGTCAGTGGAACTGTTTCAGAACTTGAAATTGAGCATTTTTTTACCCATAGAAGTATGGGAGCTCTTATAGCAAATCCTGTCTCACATTTTTCCTTAAATCACAGCAGAATGGATCCAAAATCCAAACCTCCCAACCCTGTGTGTGCTTCCAGAAGCGAATCCCAAATACAGGTGCAAGTGTCGTATATAAAGTCATTTTCAGTCACATAGGAATATTGGCAGATGGATTAACCTGCTTTGTTAAATATAGGCTGATGATTTGCATGTTAACCCATCTTTGGATCTTCCTTCTTAAATATTTGTGGACAGAACAATTTTAAATGATTAAACAATTAATTAATCAAACAATTTTAACACTAGAGACCTGCCTTCACACTTATTTTCACCCCCTCCCCTCCC
>VZTJ01000487.1:4255722-4371872 GCA_013397795.1 Orthonyx spaldingii | reverse complement strand
CTCTCCTCTCCTCTCCTCTCCTCTCCTCTCCTCTCCAGTGGGACAGTAATTGCCAAGTTGTGAAAAGTTTAGGTCATGTGTTTCAAGACAGAAAGCCAAAGTCCCTTTTATACAGCAAAATTAAATAATGTTTACATTTTGGATTTTTAAGCTTATTTTTCCACTAAGATTCTGAATAATGGATGAACTTTCAGGTTATGAAATATTAATTCATTAAACAGGGATATCTAGAGTCTGAAAACTCACTTTTGATCTTGTTCTCCAGACATAGCTTTCCTGGTTTTCTAAATCTGATCCCATAATGAAAAAGACCATCTGGGTTTTTCTCCATAACTTCTTATTTTTGTTAAATAAGGGAATCATCCAAGTTTTACATGTTTTGATTACATACTGAGCATATAATGTTTCCTGAACAAGAAAAATACAGTCTTACAGTAGTAATTAGAATGTGACAGGTGCATTGTTTTGATTTGATAAAACCCAAGTGCTTGTTTCTGGCATTTAACATTGAACCATGGGTAGAATATGATGTTCTAATTATAGACCTTCATATTAAAATTATTAATGCTGAATCTAAATAACTCACCTGAATACACAGTGATTTTTGTGTTCTATTTCTTCTCCAGTTCTTCTTGGATTCTTGAGTGCAATTAGACAGCATATGACCACATTCTAAGAAACAATCTGTCCTTCAAAGTTATCATGGTCATTGGTCAAAAGAATGTCAGACAAGTGGATATTTCTGCAAAACTTTTCTTTCAAAAAAGAGAACAATGTTTGGGAAATGCAGCTAAAATACAAGAGTTTGGATGGAGTGCTCACAGTATGACTTAGGCTCATACTCATGAAGGATTAAGCACCACTGTGGCGCCACTGTAGGTTCCTGGTTTACTGTGTAGCACTACTGCTATTCACTTGAACATTTGTATATCTTATACACTGAACAGAAAGAGTGCTGCATTGGTACAGTCAATATTCTGAGCAAGAAACACCTGAACCACCCCACAGGATGTGCTGTAGAAAACCATTCAACACTTCTGTGTGTGCATTGCTTTTTATACTTATACAAGACGTGTGTGTTAGGCTTTTCAAACAAATCAGTGACCTCTACAAACTTATGCAACAGTCTTATATTTTTAAGATTTTTACCCAGCTGCTGCAAATTTGATGTGCAAAATTTCCAGCTTAAATCTCTTCCATCCCAAAAAACCCTACTAACAGCAGGTAAGAGCCAAAACCTAAAGATTATTTCTTGAAGTGGGACAACTCTGCTGAGAATCTCACCAAGTTCAAGCACAAGAAGTCAAAACAGAGAGGCTGAATTCAGAATTCGCTCTCTGAGGAAAGAAGTGAACACTAAGATGCTATTCATAAACTCTGTGTTAAAGTATCACCAGACAAAATGTGTAAAGTGTAGAAATTGTTGTATTGAGCATTGGATTCCCTTCCCTGGGACATGTCCTAACCTAACTTGGACTCAAGACCCTCTATTCCACCCAAGTTGCACATTAGGGTTGTAAGTGCCTGTCTGGATCTCATTCCTAACCTGAGGATATAATGTTATTAGCTCGAGCCTGTGTTGCCTTGAGTTCTCTGCCAGATCCCTCTCCTTTCCCGTTCCAAACACATGAATGACACGCGTGCTCTGCGGTTTGGCAGCAGTTCCAGCCTGACTCTGGGCCAGGAACACAAACCGTGCTTAAGACACTTCCACATGCCACTGGTTGCCTGGCTCATGGCCAGCTGGGCTGAGACCACAGAGTCCTTGAGGTGGCTGTGGGGAGCAAAGGATCTCACCTCAGTGCAGGGGGTTCTGTTTTGGTGTCAACTCTAAAGTGAAATTGTAGTCCCATTGCAATTAGCAACAAAACTTCCATTGTGTCAATAAGATCAGAATTACCCACACAATACCATGGAGTAATAGACAAGAATCCATCAGCCTGGGCTTTGAATTGTTGCTCTGTCATTTGTAATGCAGTGGCTCAAGGCTGAGGAGCATAAATTAGACTTCTGTTTGTGTGGTACATTCTGAAAGATGCCTTTAAAATGCAGGATAAATTTTTCCTCTTCCTAATGCATCACAAACACTAATCTCCATTTTTATGCAGTTTATCAATGCCAGTAATCTGTTGAATGTACAAAGCAAGAAATGGGACAAAAACTAGAAAAGTTGAAGGCATGTGAAAAGTTGCTTTACCTTTTCGTGAACTCTGTTTCATGAGCTTCATTTGTATGGTTGTCCTTGGGCCTAATTCAATGCAGAGAAGTGAAGTAATATTGCTAGATGGCTGTAAACCTCAGGGAAATCCTCTATTAAGGGAATGATGGCTCTGAAGGGAATATCAGGCTTTATTGTTACTCTGTTTCTTACAGCACCATGCTCTTGAACTCCCAAGCAGCATCAGCATGCAGGACTTTATTCACTAAATCAGGATTGGCTAGATAACTTGTTTGTTCTTTACAGACATGCACTATAATAGTGTGTTGAATTTCCATTTCAGGAGAATTATTTTTCTGTTTCAGTATTAATCCAGTGGAAAAAGAGAAACATTTCCAAAGGTTTGAACCTTGAGGGAGAAGACACAGAATTAGGGCTTCTACAATCGATATTGACAGTGCTGCACTAGTCTACAAGACAAGTTTAAGAGCCTCTCTAGACCAATTCAGAGGACAGAAAGGCAAATTTTTATTTCCGAAATTGTAATTCAGACAAAAAAAAATATACTTTGTATTTTAATTTTCTGCATCCCAGGCTAATACCTCACACTTTGAAATTCAGGGACTTCTAATGTCTTCACAACAACTTTTTGAAAAACAGATTTTACCTTTAAAATTATTTCATTTAAATGTTAAAATTTTTAAACGTTAAAAAATCATTTTTTTAACACAGGTATTCTTACATGTCAAATATTTTTCACAGATAATTAAAAGATTTGATGATAACTTCGTACAGCACTTAAATTCTTTGTGCATTTCAGTTAATCCAGATATTTCTTTAGCATGGACAACTTTACAGTACAATACATAATGCCTAAATGCAATGTTTATTAACAGACTTAGACCAAAATCCAGATATTTGTGTTAGTATCAAATACCAGAGATGTCCTCCATTTCAAGTCAGAGTCGTACAATTTGAAATCCAGTGAGGTATTTATCAGAATAGAAATACAAAAGGAGGCCTTAAAGAGAGCTGGACAAGACTTTTTACAAAGGCGTGAAGTGACAGGACAAGGAGGAATGGCTTTAAACTGAAAAAGGCTGAGTTTAGATTAGATGTTAGGAAGAAATGCTTTAATGTCAGGATGATGAGGCCCTGGCACAGGTTGCCCAGAGAAGCTGTGGATGCCCCATACCTGGAAGTGTTCAAGGCCAGGGGCTTGGAGCACCCTGGTCTGGTGGAAGGATCACAGGACATCATCTCCAGCCTTGCCACAGCCCTGCTCTGCCCAGCCATGAGCCAGGCCAATGTCCTATCCCCATGGAAACCTGAGGATACAGCTGTCCTCGTTCCCCCTGGTCTGTCCTGCTTCTGACCGTGTTGTCCCCAGAAGCCCCTGCCACACCCTGTCCCAGGGACCTGCCATCCTGCAGTGCCCTGGCACCATCTGCCTATGGAAAGGCACAGTGTTGGTGTAGAAGTAGAAATGTGATAGCTAGAAGCAAACGTTTCTGCTTTACAGATGTCAGAACACAGGCAGCTATTAATGGTTCTGGCAAAAACTACAGTTATTGAGTTTATTTTGAGTATAAAAGAGACCAGACCTCTACTTAAATTCTTGCCTTCCTTAGGTCTCACTCCTTTCAGAAACGCAGTTTTCTCAAGGAGCTTTCTTTTAGGACAAAAGAAGTGGATGGCTCAGTATAGCCATTTTTTTATTTGTTGCTGAGGATTTGATTTATACTTTGACTTGTATTTTTAATTTTTTATGGGAATTTTCTCCATATCCCTTCCAATGTTTGAATTATAAGGCAGTTTTGTTGCATTTTTGTCCCAACTTGCCCTATATGGTACATATCTCACGAGCAACACAAGCAATAACCACCTGCTCTCTCTGTTCTGAATGGTCATACACAAGTTTGAAGGGCATTCAGCAACTTGATGAAGCTAAACTTTTTGATTAGAAAATTTCAGGATGAGCGTCATTGTTAAAATTATCGGCTTCCACTGGGGACGGAGCCGCAGGCTGGCTTTAAGGTTTCCTGCAATAAAAAGCGCAATGAACTCATTGTCCTGGCTGCCAAACGCCAGTGTGAGGCCCTTGACAGCATGATGATATCAAACCTCCAAATAAAAGCAATTCTCCTAGCAGACTGTGGCTTCCGGCAATGTACATAGCTTGATACAGTCATTAGTTTTTATGCAGTTTTACAGCAAACATTTTACTAGGAACCCAATTTTCTTCTGACAGAAGAGACTATTAGGGACCCCAAGCATGACAAGTCTCAAGAGTCCTTCCAACTGAAACAGGCCATTGACAGAAGGTGATTTGCCATCAAAGATATATACATATACTTTGGTTGATTTGAGCATTAGAAAAAAGAAAATGGAAAAAGAGATGTATCTTAGCTTATCTCTACTGTTTATGGTTAATGCTCATCTTAAAAGTTTGCAGAAGGGGCTTCTATAAAGGCTGTATTCAGAGGATGCTTTGATTTTTGAATAGGTAACAGCCTTGAGTTTTGCATTATGCAAGGACAGCTGGCAAAGCATGTGGGCTGTGAAATAAGCGGGAGGCTTGATAAAATCCATCCTGAAAGAGAAAACAAGGTTAGGAGCAATGAGCTGTGACTGACTAGAGCTGTGGGAGCTTGAAAACCTTCCCCCCAAATGCAAATGCTTAAGGTTACTTATCTGGATGATCTGTTGAAGACATTGAGCTCTGCGACAGCACAGAAAGAGGGAAGATGAAGCTCAGTCCTATCCTTTGCTATTCTGCAATGGCCAGAAACCCCAAAAAAGTGCTCACCTTGCAAAACCAACTCAATTTCTACTGGAGGGGAACATGCTACATTGGAACACAAAATAAGTTGCATTCTGTTCTTTTAATTTCAATGTATTCTTCAGGCCGATTTTTTTTTAAATTAATATCTACAAAGTGATATATTCTCAGATAAAAAATGTTATCGTTCACTCAGGAGTTCATGTTCTGGCCCTTTGGGATGTTAGGGTTCAACAATGGTGCCTCAGAAGAGGCATTTTAACACAATATACAGGAGTTTCTGTTAAGTATGCAAGCCCCAGAAGCCAAAATTAGGTGAGGCAACAGCTTGTCCAAAGGAGTTGCTTCTTTCAGTAGCCATCCAGTCATGGAAATAACCCAAACATCAAATATTTTTTCTAGATCATTTCTGGAGTACTTTTCTGCTCTTCCTGTTTCTATTACTCCATCTATTGTGAATTTTTGTTCCTGAGATTTATGAGGTCTCTGAAATCTATTAACAATTTCTCGTTTAGATTTAATGAGAATGAATAAGGAAAAGAGGATTTTGTCTTACCCATTATCTTCATGAAGTATATCTTAGAGATACAATGTACAAAAACCACCCCCTAACCCCAGACACTATATTTATTTAGGATTAGATGGCAAAGATTGGATTTACTGCAAATGTAGCAAAAATTCTCAACTCTTAAACATTTTTAAATGTTTTGTCAGCAATGTGTGTCCTAGGGTGATTTTATGTTATGTATTTTATGCTATATATTCCCTATCATCTGCTAATAATAGATAATAAAAGACAAGAGATTTTGTTTCTGTTTCTTGTGGAGGTTTTATTTATCACCTCCACTTACCCCAGCACAGTTGTATTAGCTAGATATAGCATTGTTGTCCTGATTAAATAATTCGATTGCAATCAGACAAGCTAACCTCACAAAAAAATTAGGTGGATTGAATAAAGACGTAACATGAAATAAAAGCAACCCTGACAGACTGATGAAATGCCAGAATAAAATAACAAACAAAATTAACTTAATTAACCTTCAAGGAATAATAAAAGCAGGATGATTTCATGTGTTAAATAGCGCGTTACAACATTATTAAGCTTTGATGTTTTTTGGTGAGTGATCACTTACATGAACAATTTTACAGAAGCCAGGAGCTTCCTTGTGTACTGGGGGTTATTCAGTCATTTGTAGTAAAGTTTATTTTGCAAGCCATTCTAATGGTTTCAAAGTTACCTCGCAAGTTATGCTGCAAATAAATTATCTTTCAATAAGAGGTACATGATCAGTCGTGCATAGCAAGATTTAATTCATGGGAGAAAAAAACCCTAAAATTGTCTTTGGCTTTCTTGGGGCATTTCTGAAGAGTGCTAAAAATATTTCTTTGCACAGATACCGTGAAAATAGTTGAGATGAATAGACACAAAATAGTCACAAATCAAGAAGCCACAATATAGATGCCAAAGATCTGTGTGAGCGGATGTTAAATGATACACGGGGCCCAGACCAGGTCAAAAGCTGGAAGCCTGAAGTACTGAAAACAGGAAGCCTGAAGTACTGAAAACACTGAAAAAATACAGGAAGGTGCTGCTTTGAGCTTCTAACTCAGCTAAATACTGAGCTAGATCTGACACAGGACCTGCATCTTCCCACGGTGAGGTGTGAGGTAATCAATTGCATTTTGTCTCAGAAAGGAACATCTTCTGACTTTTGCTGAGTTTCTATCAGAACATTTAATCTCTATCCTGCAAAAGAAAAAATGTTATATCATAAACCTCTGAAAAGATAGAAACTTTTTCAAAGTTGTTTCAAAAGTGATTGTACTTTATATGAATGCTTTAGGGAAACCATGTGGAAAGATACATTTTTATTAAGCTGAGATTGATTAATCCCTACCACAGAAGAATGGAAGTGGTAGATAGTGACAGTATTAAAAAATAAACTGAACTGACTCACCAAAGAAGTATGTCATGGTTGAAAGACAAAAGCAATTTCTAAGTATTTTCTCATTCCAGGGATAATGGAAGGACATGAACAAGGTAGATTAGACTTGATTAGATTGTGTGACTTTGGAAAATATAGAGGAGATTTGTAAAATATAAATACGTGAAAAGTGATAATGGCATTTAGTACTTATTTAGGATAAAATCTTGTCTATAAGAAATCTCCCTTTAATCTGTGCCATTTAATTGGAAGAAAATATTTTTAAATTGTCTACAATACAGAAAAGGGTTTCTAAAGAAGACTTGGAATTTCATGGAATAATTTTAGCCTAATTTTGCAGTATGACAAAAGCTTTTTTTTTTCTCTCAAATGAAGTCCCTGTTGAATTCAATAGGGTACATAAGCACATTCCCATAAGTAAATTCTGACAAATGGAATAATTATCTATCTGTTAACATCTCTTAAAGTAATGGGCAGTTGCAGGCCAAATGGCTAAACTGCTGTGAGGATTTCTTACATTCACTTAGGAAAAATTTCCAAAAGGCTATTTCTAAACTACTTTCATTATATAAAACAACAGGAAAAATTGAAAGTTTGAGAATTTAAGTTTATGGAACAATGGATCTGAATATTCATAGTGCAATCTGTACACCTCTTAATATCTTCTACTCTAGTCAAAAAAGCCCAAGAGAAACTACTCCTGCACTAATGTCAGCAATTCTGGCTGCTGCACTGCACATGTCCATAAAATTCACTGCAACCCCCACCTTGCTGCTCTGATGGTGATCTCATGGTTACAGATCAGGTGAGAACCACGTCTACAGAAACCTGAAAAATAATTTCTCCATCACTGAACAGAAATTCAGTATCTTTCTTCAGAGCATGATCTATCTTTTGCTTTAAGTACCTGAACAATTGTCCAAACCATTATCCAGTTTTTTTCTACCAACACCTTTCCTTTTAGTTTTATGTTGGTGGCAGCTGTATGCTCATGTCTGCAGTTCCAAAGGTCGAATTGTACATATGGGATTTTCTACATTTCTCAAATTCTTATTATTAATAAGAATATACCACAGATTTAAGCAGTTGAATAAGCAGAAGAAATGTGCCAGCATGAAAATATAAAGGCATACAATCCAAGCCTGCTGAACACACTGACAAGTTTTCTCTTGTGTAGTCAGAGCAGCTGTTACAGAAAGAGACAGATTGTCATGGATTTTGTGAATTTTGGTGTGCTGATGTGTTCTGTATCAAGAGCAAATATTGCTGTGTATGAAGAACAAATATTACTTTTTGTCATTCAAATTTACTAATTACATTTTGCTAAATACATATAATATGCATTGATTTTTCAGAAAGTTATACCAAAACTTACAGCAAGTTTATGATATCTGACAAAGAGGACCCATAAATAACAACAGAAAGAAAAACAACAAAACCTAAGCTATCCATCTACATCTGTACAGAAAACTTTTCCAAAGGTGTCTATGACATCCTTGGCAAGCTCATTTCTCTAGCACCCCCAAAAGAGACAAACTTTTAAAACCATCAGTATTGTCATTCCCTCACTATTTAGCACAGACATAAAAAATATAGCTGTCTTTCTGAACTTGTGTACACCCTAATGAGAATCAAAGCTCATTTTTTATCCCTGTACATAATGTGGGGACAACAATAACACAATCTGTATGTAAGGAAGTTCTGGCATCTACAGATGAGTTTCCCATGATCAGTGGAAGCTGGGGAAAATATCTTCCATTGTTTACAGATTCTGGAAAAGACATTGGTTCAGGAATTATTAAATAGTTGAAATGGAAAACTGTTTTCTGGCTAATATTGTGCAAGAAAACCAGAAACTATAGCTGCAGAAAAACATACAAAGAACAAATCAAATTAAGACCACAGGAGTAATAGTGGAGTTCTTTAAAAGTGGTCTTGGAATTTTCACTATTATATCACTGAAGACAGAAGGGAAGTAAGAAGAAATAATGTTTTCTTGTTTCAGTATTTCTTGCAATATCCTTTCAATAGAACAGTTTTTCCACAGTCCATGAGCTGCTCATAACATCTGCGACTTTCATTGTGTCTACAGATTGTGCAATGGAGCTTGTATCAAGAAGACTCACATCCAAAAATTTGCCCTAATTATCGTTCTACCTGTTCCTTTGTGTAAGACTATTTCTAGTCCTTTGTATTCATATAGACTCCCTTTTCACAATGTCAGCCAGTATCTCAGTCTGGCTGAGTAATAATAAAATCTCAGTAATAATGAAAATGACAGTCAGCTGTACCAGACACATACCTGAGGGGTCTGTGGGAATGTCACATATAAAAATATCCTGAATTTGCTCCTAAATCTTTGAACTTTCAAACTGACATTAAACTCCCAGCCCATTATGAATTGAGTTTTGTGTTCACCTGTCCCTTTGTCACACTATTGATTGTCCTTCACCATCGCAACAGCAAGGAAAGGGGCAATACTGTAAATACCCAGGAGCATAATGGCTTCTTAGGACAAAAGAAATTTGCTGCTCCAATAGTAAACTCTAGCAACAGTCTGAGAATTTTGGAATTATTTTCCAGATGATAGGAATAATTTCATGTCTCAAACTGAGTGGTTCAGATGACAGGCATTTTCTTCCCTCCACTGTGTAATGGAATTTCAGTTGATATGCAGGTTTATCTTTTTGTAGAAAGAAATCATTCTTACAGTAACAGTTCAATGAACAGAGACAAATATTTTACATTTGCAGGTTATATAGATTTCTGTATTTTTTAAAGCACTTGCTTCCTGGAGAAGGAATTCTCCTAAGCAGAGCAGTGATTGAAAGATCATTCAGAATAAACACAAATAAATTACTTAAATGCTGTATCCTTTGTTTGAAAGGATGCTGTAGAAAGGGAGGGAGTAGAACTGCTGTGATTATCTTGCAAGGGTGACTTGTGAGAATACATTTTTCTTTCCCAATTTAAACTCAAAAATTTCCAGGAGATAGGAGAGATCAGTACTTGCAGCTCCTGCCCGTTCCTTGGCCCTGCTGAGCACATCTCTAGTACCTTGTTGATTCTTAATTTAGAGTTTACAGCCCAGAACTTGATCTTCTACCTTGGGCAAATCTCTTACATGGTGTCTCTCTGTCCTTCTGCTGAAGGGCAAGAACTATGTGTTTGGACAAATATTAATGATGTATAACAGTTAATCTAAATCATGCTGTTCAATTCATTAGAAGAAATTGTATATTCACCACACAGTTTCCTGTAGGGAGAATTATCTCTTCAAGGACACGACTCAAACTGATATGGTGTTCAAACTGACAAAGTCCAGTGCACCTCTTGCACTGGCTGGGCTACTCTGTTTTCAAGAAAAACCAGCATATTTTGGACACTTGCAGGAATATAACATTGCTGCTGTCTAACACAGTAACTCACCAAACCCACTATCTGAGAATCATAGAGTCATGGAAAGTTTGGGTTGGAAGTGACCTTAATCCTCTCCTTCCAACCTCCTTGCCATGAGCAGGGATGATGTTTACTAGATCAGCTTTTCCAGGGCCTTAACCCAGCCTTGAACACTTCCAGGGACTTTCTGCTCCATTGAGTTCTCCTGGGTGCCAGGGAGAAGATGGGACACGGGGCAGAAGTGGACAGAAGGAAGGGCAGCACTCTTTTTTGGGTTCTGAGGGCTTCAATAAATCTCCCAAAGCTGGGCTTGGCACCTCAGGGATATATTGCAGTTTGCAGTAAAAAATGTGTAACTCAAGGATATGCACACAGAGTTTCACAGGTGATATAAAGCACCTTTGGTTTTAATCTTAGTCTACTTATTTGATTCAATAGAGGGGTTTTATAAGTTTTATTTGTTTAAAAGTGTCTCCTCCATCTTCTCGAAGGGACAGCTTCTATTTATGCATGATTTCCAAAGTAATCATGGATATTTTGGAAGAGGTAAGAATAGCAAAAAGCAAGCTTTTTCATGTTTTTTGAAGTAGTTAGCTACTGACCTTCCAGGGATCCTCGTTTCATCAATAAATTGTTTCAGCAGTAACTCTTAGAAGTTAAAGATAAATCCATACTGTAGACAAATCCTACATAAGAGGGAATAGAATTACAGAGAGATGTAAAGTACCTTTTAAAACTAGCTGTCTTTGTTCAGTTTGGCATAGGAGTGAAAAAATACCAATCTCAGGAATGTAGTTACTTTATTTAAAAGGAAGCTGTGTCATTCAGATCAAGTAATTTAAATTCGTTGAGCCTTCTGTCTCTCTTTTAATTGAGAAATATCAGTAGACTTCACAGGCTGATGAACATTGGCAATTCACTAATTCAAGTTATTATGTTTAACAGCAATATCTTTCCTTCAAAAATCACTATTAAACGTGCCTGGGGATCCTGGGATTGACTGTGTAGCTAGAGGGAAGGACCATTCCTGGCTGCACAAATGCCAAGGGCTAGAGGTGTCCCCTCCACAGAATGAGCTTTCTGAGGAGAGGTTAATACATGAACAGGGAGAGTTTTACAGCCACGAGCCAGGCCCAGCTCAGGTGTCTAAAGCCAAAGCTTCCAGATATAGTGATGCAGACAAAAAAAAAAATAAAAAATTTAATATTCTAATCCAGAAGAGCAAAGCACTATTCATATTTGCCTGCAGAAGAAGGAACACTTCATATATTACACAATTTAACTTTATTGAAAAATACATCACTAATTTCAAGTTACAAAAGCAATTTCAATTCAATTATCAGTACCTAAACAAAACTTCAGATTTGGCCCATCATTTCCACATGAATACTGAGTTAAACTTTCTGAGAGCTCTTTTAAACTTTTATCTCCAGTCTTGTGTAATTTTACAGCATTTTTTTTCTATTTAGAACTGACCCTTTACATTTAAATTGGGAAAGGTACTTTTCATACATTGCTCTATACTGTGACATTTTAGTGATGAGAATGCCAAGGGACATTGGCTTTTATTAGAGAAAAACAGCAGCCTTAGAGCCTGGATATGTTTTTTTGGTGTTCCATTTTAGAAAATATGCTCATTCTGGCTTAGACATTCTGAAAGCAATTGTGATAGATCACATAACTGGAGAAAAAAGATGTTAGGCTGTGTTTCAGATTTATTTCTTCTACTCTTTTCCCCTGTTTTTGCCTGTGTCTGGCCAGAAAAGAGACAAGCTCTCCAGGGAAGCTGTGACCTCTAGTGGCACAATTCCTGACTCCATAGGGCTTAATTCTGTAGCATGTATTTACCTCACAGTTTTGAAATATTTGAGATATGTTTTCCCCTAAGATAATGCAGATCTTTTGCAGTTACAGTTTATCTCAGGAAACCAAAGCAATGCATTCATCTGGATCTCTGACAGATACTCCCAACTGTCTTCTGGAGAGAAGAGTAGATCAAGAAATAATGGTTCAAATATGATCCAACTTGATTCAATACTTCCTGCCCTAATTCCATGCCATTTGAAAGAAAAGAAAACAAAAATCCCTATTCTGCCCATTAAACAGCAGTGTAATTTGTATGAGGGCTTCACCATCCCACAACTGTTCTGGTGGATCTTGTGCATCTGAGGATGTAGTGATCTGCACACACTTACTCTGTGAACACCCAAAAACTACAATTATACATCCATTGCCTAAATTAAAAACTCAGCATGAATGCAGGTTTCAGAACTAGATTTCAGGAGTTCCATAGAGGAAGGTTCACCAGCCTTTGAAAAGTTTCACATCCCTTTTCAGTGTGAAAGAGCAGGATTCTGCTGTACACCTTTCAAAAGAGACCACTAAATTATAAGTGATATTGCCCTTGTTTGAATGATGGGATATTCCTGTTACCTGTAATCAATATTTTGAAAACCAGCTTCTTTATTACAAAGCTCTTCTGTCTCTCTTCTGCCCTTTCAAAAGCAAGCTGCAAACATAGAACTATTTGTTGTCAGAAGTCAATAGGAACATGAGATACCTTTTAATTCTTATTTTCATTGACTTTTATTGTAAATAATGGAGAGGGAAATCTTAGCTTATTCCATAATTGATTTTCAGGCTATGCAGTCACAGGAATAATAATTAATTTTAAAAGATATATCAGATAAGGTCAGTAGCAATTTTTAATTAACTGAAACTAAAGCAATTAATAACAATAATTTAAATAAGTACGATAATCATGTGTGAGAAAGTTCTGCCACCATTTGTCACATGGACTAGTGTCATTTCTCTCAGGAATGTGTTACTATGGGACCAACTACACTACAGTTATTCCCTGATCTGCATTACCCTTGTTGGCAAAACCCAAGAAAATATTCAATCATTTTTGATACACAAATGTAGGCACCTCTATGCTGTAATGCAGGATTTTAGAAACAACTGCCTCTACTTCTTACTAGGAAGCCTGTGATAGATGACAGGTTCAAATGCAGGAAAGGTGAGGAGATGCCCTAACTGAAGATCTTTGTCTGTTTAATTGTATAAATTTGTAAAAAGTGACAAATGTGAGAAGAGCTGGAAAGATACAGCTGCTGATTAAATACTGATGAGTTATAGACATCAGGTGTCTTAGAGTGATTTTATGTATGTATTTTATGCTATATATGCCATATCATCTGCTATGCTTAAAAATGAGTTTGTCCCTTTAATTCAGTCAGAGAAAAGCTGGCACAAGTTTTGTTTACTTCGGCAGAATTACTTCAGCAGAAACAGAAACAACGAGACAGAGGAAGATAAGGGGAGAGTTTGTGCTCTCGGAGTTTTTTTTTCCTCCTGCTCGGTTTTTTCTTCTGGCAGGGAGCAAGAGACAGGGAGTTTGGTCCCGTAGTTTTTTTCCCCCTCGTTAGCTAAAGCAAGAAGCATTTTACAAACTGTAGTTCCTCTCTGTAGGATTTGTTCAGCACCTTTCTGGTCCAGGACATCGGGACACCTGCCTGGGGGGTCCGTCCCCCACCCCCCCTCCCTGGGACCAGCAGCACACCAGGCCTGGCCACTGGGCCCAAACTCTAAAAGAACAGAAACTAACTGGACTGCAGCCAAAGAGGGATTTCTCTAACTCATTGACTCCTCAAAACAACTAGAAGTTTCCATCTGTTCTAAACTATTCATTTAGTTTAGTAAATAGATAATTTTTTCCACTTTTTTTTCTCAAAAGAAGTTTTTCCCATACTGGTGTAGGGGGAGGGGCTGCTTAAATCTGCTCTCCAGAAGGAGACTCTCTTAAAAGTCCCCTCTCCAAATTTAATCTAAACCAACACATCAGGTAAACAGAAAAAATAATGTATTAGAGCAGGTCAATTTCTTCTATTTCTGCTGCCTCTGCAGTGAAAACCAGACTTTAGTTCCCACTTGGATATGAGGAATGGGACAGGAGCTCAATCTCATGGTTGAGGCAACATCTGTAAGCAAAATTTCTAACTACTTATTATGAATGTTTAGATATTAATTCTTGGTTTTCAAGGTGAAAATAATTTTTGTTTAAGGTAGGGTCATTTTGCAAGGGCAGTGCCTGAACAAATCCCAGTGCTTCAGAATTTGTCCTGTATCCCTACTTCATAAAGAACTATGGTCCCTGGGAAATGAAGACCAACCAAGAGATGTCTTTCACGGATGATGCATGTTGTGAAGAACGGTGCATTAATAGAAAGTATTCCCTCCAGTTAACATCATTACAAATACACTGAGATTGCCAGGTATACTTCTTAAAGCCAAAAAGTTTTCATCTGAATCACCTCATTTTCATTACATTTCTGCTTGTTGATAGGGTTTGTTGGAAAAGTCTTTTCATACCTTGAAAGGAAGAGGTTGTAACAGAGTTCAGAAATAGCTTATAAATAAGATACTGAAGTGCCTAGGCCCTAGCAAAAAGGAAGTATTAAAGCTCTTTTCAGTGAGTAAAAAAAATCAGTTTTGTCAAAAAAAAAAAAAAACCACCCTTAAAAATTGCAAAATCTCTTCTTTCCATATGGCTTAACATCTCTTGTATCCAGACATACTCAATATGTGTCAAGAATTACTGTTGTGGGCATATTATATAACTTGGTTGTTATATGTTTAATCTCAAGAGAAGAGACTTCCTGAGGATGAGAAATGAATAAGAGCTTCACATTCTTTTGAGGTACATCAGCCTAAGTCAGAAGACACCTGAGAATGTTCACACACACACATACACACACATACACACAGAGCCTGCTCCAGAATTACTGCTTTGCAAAGTCCAACTGCCATGTTAGAAACACCACAATGAGCACTGAATTCTTTGTGCAGCCTTCCTTGCTGCTTTTGGACAATGTGTGTGTTAGGGAGACCAGAACCCCTCTGTAGCACTTCAGGGTCCTCACAAAGAATTAGGATTTACTTTTCTACTTGAGCAGACACCTTTGCACCACACTTGGTGCATGCAATAAAGATCTCCTCAGCTCTTGCTGCATCTTGTCCCAGGTTCTCACCAGCAAAGACAGTTAAACATAGTGTGACATTTCACAGAATTGCAGTGCAGTTCTTCCTCAACTCCTAACACACTGTCCGCTGAAATGATGAACTTCCCACGCCTACCCCAAAATCTGCTGACAGGAATTCTTTTTGAGATATATTTGTACCACCTCCTCCATCCTGTTCTTGTCTTCAAAGTGGTGGGGAACAGGCTAGGCTTGCCTGCTTCACTCTGCAGATCAGCATCTACAGTGTCTGCCTCCAACGACTCTGAGACACCCTAATTAAACTTACATAAGTGCCTTCAAAATAGTTTTACCAAAGATTCACAGTTTCTCAGTTGCAATTTCTATTGTGTCTGTAGCACAGCACAACTAAACCCAGCATCCATGCGGGTTTTGTTCCAGCTGCAGCTCTCTGGATCTGCTTAGGAGCAAGGCAAGCAGATATCAAACTTTTCAAACAGGGATTGTCACCTGAGATATGCTGAGCTCCTCACTGCTGCAGTACCAGCTCTTTGCAGCAGCACTGGCTAATCAAAACTTGTTTGGATAAAACGACATTGTAGTTACTCCTGTGGAATTCTAGAGCTGTGGCTGGCACAAAGAGTTTTGGTAAACTTTTCCTGTGACTGCAATAGAGGCACTTTGATCTGACAGTATAATGTCACTGTCTGATTCACATAATCTATCCCAGCCAAATGCTGGTTTTAATCTTTAGCCATGATGCAAATGGATAGTGACTAAATTCATCAATATAATGAGTCTTGCTATTGAGACTACAGAAAGTCAATCACCTTGGGTTTAATATTTTTTCTGTGTTACTTTGGATATAATATATAATATCTTACAATATAAAGAATACTTTATAATAATTTGCAAATAGATTCCCATAGACTCAAGGTTATCCATCACTAGAACAGTCCTACCCTCAGAGCCAAGTGAGTAAAGATCATGCAACTCATCCTTTCTGCTGCATCCAGTTCAGGGCTACCTGTGTAAGTCAAGGTTTCTGCACTACCTTAGCTCTGCCCATTTATAGGCAATCAAAAATAGCATAATATTGTATCAGTTTTTAAACCAAGGGGCTAAGCATTAACTGAGTGCACACTGTGGGATCTGGTATATCAAGCATTAGCCTTTATTTTGCATTCTTTGTATTCTCCCATTTAATAATTTCCCACCACACTAAGGCATGTTGTCTTAGATTTAGTGCCTGCTCTAACGTGGCAAATTCAGGAGTTCTGGACAGGTTACACGTAAAGCAATGGCTGTGTCTGAATGGGTGTGACAAGTGCATAAAAAGCTTGAAGAACGATTTGTGCATACCAGCTTAATGGCCTATCCATTCAATTCGATTAATTTGAAATTATCAAATCTGAAATTTGACCTATTGGCCTTAAGTATTGACTACTCTGGAGAAAGCACATCAGTAACTTATCCAGCATATACTGAACACGAATATATGGAGAAAAAACTCACTTATAAGTAAAGTTATATTGCTCTATTTGCAGATCTGTTGCCATGCCACCAACTTTAAAGCAATTTTTTTATCCAACCAATAACTGTTATAGGAAAAGTTTAGTCTGTGACTGGTGCACTTGAATGAAAACTTATTTTTAACAGTTCAGACCATAGATTTTCTACTGGTTTTCCAATTAAAATGCTAATTACCTAAGTCTTTGAGAATATCTTATTTAATGCTAACATTTTATAGTATGTTATCCCCAGAGAACTCTGAAAATTGTTAAAATCCTGGTACAAATTTATAGAGAATCCATTACTCCAATCTTCATCTGTTTTATATATTCTGGTTTGTGTCACTATTACATAGGCAAACATTTACAGTAGTTTTCTTTAGGTGATTGCTGCATGTCAGCTCTTGCCTTTTAATACTGATGCACAATTAACTCTGTTCTCTTCTTTACTGGAGCCATCCCTCAGAGCTGTTATCCACGTTTTAGGCTTTCTTTGAGACTCTGACTTCTCCCAGTAGCCTTCCCTTCAACACAGTTTGTTCTAAATTGTCACTACCAAAAGCAAAGACTGGGAAAAGCCCTTGATGAAACCAATTGAAATTATGAGTCCATTTTAAAAAGCACACTGAAAAGTGGTTAAGCCATTGGCCAAGCTAATTCATAGACCACTCATGCCTGGAATTTGTGTGAGGAGCAGCAGTCAGATACCCTGGATGTAGCATACTTGAATTTGGCAGCAGTTTTTTTGTTGTACTTTGGCCACAACACTTAATTAAGAAACTGAAATCTATCTTCTCTGGATAGTCTAAATTTTTAGACTTTTATCAACTTTTTATTTTTGTCGCTGTGCATCTTGTTCCTACTTTCCTCTTTGGACAAAACTGATCATCTGTGCTTCAATTTCCATAAAATACAGTTTTTGTTTTTTGAGAATTCTGTCTATTTAAAGCAAAAAGTACCAAGGGGATATATTATCTCAGCAAGTCACTGTTTCCAAACCATCACATGTGCAATAGAGCCTCGCAGTTTTCTGTATGTCATCAGCCATCCCATGTTTTGTACCTATTATGATAATGACTAAGTGATTATTAAACATTATGACACTTCATTTCTCTAAGAAGTGCTAAATTATAAATATAATGATTCCAAAGGAAATATCACTTGAGAACAGCTTCTAATAGCTACAGTTGACAATATCCTGTGACATGTCGATGGAATTTTATGCTATACAAAGCAATTATCCAAGAAACATGCAATGAAAATGCAAGTTTGTGGCAGAGGCAAACTACAATATTGTACACACAATGTTCACCAGCCATGTAAGGCACGTGTTTGGCTTTCAAGCTGCTCAGACAGGGGCTATTGTCAGGTGCTCATGATCTGATTTTTGGGACTCTTTTTCCCAGCAGTTATTTCAATACCTGCACAAGTGTTGAAGGTATTAAGGCATCTACTTAGCTGCTGAATATTTTTTAGGGAAAATTTTGAAAAGCAAATATGTTTCCTTTCAATATTCTTCTATAAATGTGCTTGTTAAACATCATGTTATCCACTCTGCAGGTGTACTTCTCTAAGTCTGTTTAGATTATCAACTAATGAGGCTGGGAACTACTTTATGTAATTCTTCTAATGCAGATTTTGAAGATTTGAATATTTAATCCATTGAAAAAATTCCTGCTTGGTTTCTTAGACTGGGATTTCTAATGTTATTCAGAGTGACACTAAAGAGGTAAAAAACAGCTGTGCAGTACTTTTTCAGCTTTTTGCATAGAATAGAATACAGTAAAAGAAGGAATTTTAAACAGAAGGATAGCTGTAAATATGATGCTCTATATTTAAGTAGTTATCATTATTACTAAACCTATTGTTTGAATATGTAACATGACCTAAATATGCCTCTGGAATGTACTTTTATGAGAGTTTATACAAAACTGCTGTGCCGTATTTATGTTAATACAATACTTGAAGTTTAAGGCTCTAAATAATCACTAAAAATTTAACTTGCTCTTGAAAGTTATCTGCAAGTGAAATACTGCTTGAATAAGAATACTTTCATTACATATTTTACTCTTACCTACACTGAAAAGGTTCATCTAATGTAGCTATTTAAAAGAGGGGGTGGAATATTGCACTAAGTGGTTACTCTACTTTGCAAATTCCTTTGGATGCAATTACACAGGGATAGAGGTGCCTCTTGATCTGCTAGTAGAAATAATTTACTTTGAACTAACCAAGAGGAAAATAAGACCAATAAAAGTTTAACTGTATGAAAATGTAGCTCTGGAGAGGGGAGGGAAGTGTTTGTATAATTCAAATAGTACTAATACAATTTATTTCTAGGATAGATTATACTCAGCTTACTTTCTCTCAGATTGGTACAAAGCAGCTCTTTCTACTTTAGGGTTAGATCTAGGGACCTTTTCCTGAAACAAATTTAGATATGGATGCAGTGTTTCATATTTCATTTCTTTCAGAAGAGAAATGTATTCAGCAATATTGAAACATACAATATACATATAATACAGAAAATAGATCTTTCCAACATATATTAGATTTTACTTTAAAATTTATAACCTTTCACTTAGAAAACATGAATGAAACACCTTTTTCTTTGATTTTAAAAATAATTTTAAAATAACTTTTTTTTTAACCTTGAATCAAAATCTATTTCTGCTTATTTTGAATTGACAGAATTATCCTCACTGAAACAAAATATTTGCACAACTGCAACATTAACCCTCCAAGCAATACAAGTCTTAAGCTCTCAGTGAAACTTTTGGGTTGTAGTACCACCACAGAGACAGCAGGTCTCAAGATGCACATTCTGTCTGGAAGCTGAACCAGAACTTGGATATTGTATTTCCCTCAGCTTACCTCCTCATCTGCTATTTATTTATCCTTCCGTACTCCTCTTTTTGCTCCTTTCATTTTCCTAATTCCACCTCCTCTTCCCCACTGCCATTTTCCTCCTTGACATTAAGATCTCTTGCATTCACTGCTCATTTACATGTTGCTAGAATATGTTAAATATGCTATATAACATATTCTAGGCTGTCAGGAGAAGCTGTGAGTGCCAAGTCTACATCTTACTGGACGTGAAAAGCCCTGAAAGAGCTTCAGATCATGACTCTGTGGAAAGACTGTACTGAAACAGCTCCTGGATAAATTAGAATCACATCAATCTCTGGAGGAACCCCAGCTTCCTAAATTAACCACCCTTTAGCTTTGACTCATTAGCTACAGCCAAGTCAGTGAAGAAGGTTGAACAAAGACTATTTTCATGTTGGCACTACTTTGAAAGCTTCTCAAAGATCACCAGACTTATTTTAATCTTTTGCTTTGTTGTTATGCATTTTAAATTCTGACAACCTGTAAGTTGTTCTATTGCAGAATCGTTAACAAATTATTGTTTCTATATTAAAGCTGCAGACAACCCCATGAATTTCTCCTGAACCTTGGAGACAAGCCCATGACCTGCTGAATTTCAAGTGTTCAAAAAGTGAAAGCAGAAATAAAATGCTATCACCTCTTGTTCTATTGATCATCTCCGAGTTATAAGTCACTAGAAATGTGGAAAATGCAGAAGGGATGTCTGAGCTACAGCACTCGGTTCACATCCTGCCAGTGCTGAGTTGCCATGTTGCAACTCTCTGCCTTTTTATATATATATTTATATATATATATATAATTTCTTTTTTATTTAATGTCATCTGTGGGTGTGATTTTTAAACCTTAAATCCTGTAGGTGCCAGTTGTCTCTGTCTCACAGTATTATTTCTCCTTTAGCTGGCCCTGGCCTGTGAAATTTCTCAAGGCTCTTTGAACTCTTTAGCAATGTCCTCTAAGGTGTGAGCCACGGTTCCCAGCAGTGTTGTCTCACCAGCAGCTGAGCTGAGGGAAGGTGGCAGGGGACCGAGACCCTCATAGCACAGATGGTGCCAGGGGAGGCAGAAAACTTGAAACATAACCCTACCCTAGAAAACCAGACGTGACAAATAGGGAAATTAAATGAAAGTTATGGTTAGGGAACGGAAAGCAGACAAGTTTACTCCACACTCCTTTTTCCTCAAGTCATTCTTCTTGAGTCTATACTTGTATTAATCCACTAATAATAAATATTGGTTTGCTCAGAACTTAAGAAACCAGTCCATGCTGGATTTCACAACTGAATAACATTAATGATATAAGGAAAAAAGCCTGTAGACTCCACCACAAGCCTCTCAGTTCAGTTAGACAGTAGCTACAGTATTTGTATAGGACCTACCAAAATGGAAGTGAGAGCTGTTTGTTTCTGGCAATCACAGTGCAATGAATGAACAATAGAATCAATTTTAAACTTTTGGTAAAACTATAAAAGCCATTACTTTAAAAAAAAAGAGTATCTGAATTACATGATTGACAGTAGACATCTTGGCAGTACATTCTAGCTTAATACACTGGAACCATGCAGATATTTTCAATGATAAAAAACAGCTTGAAAGTATCATTATGGGTAAATTAACTTTTATCACCTTTCCTTAAAATCAACTTAGATCACCTAATTTAGTAATGCATAAAAATAAATTTAATATTTCTGGTACAGTTTGGTCTAACATCCAGAATTTGCATTATGACCTCGAATAACTAAGATCATGACTAGCATATCAATCTGCTTTTAATTTGGAGCACAAGCATATTTCACAACCATGTAGAAACTCTGCACAAACCATCAGAAGTTCTGCAGAAAGCTGAAGGTTTAATATCATTCCCTCTGCTCAGTCATTCCTACTAAGGGGTTTTCCTTTTTCTGTGAAAACATGATAAATCTCAGAGAGAAGAACTTAAATGAGGCAAGATGAAGTGGGAGTTTGCGGGGGGAAAGAGGGCAGGAAGAAGAATACAATCCATGTTTTAGCCAGAAAAGTGTAGTCAGAATAAATATAATCAGTATATTTTTCTTTTTTATTGAGATGGACATCTACATGTGCATAAGAGATTGAAATGTTTTTTTTTTGGACACATCACTCAACAATTCTTGCCTCTAAACACAGCCCCCTGTTGGATGGAGTTTGCCAGCTCTGCTGAATAATGCACATATTCATTCAAAACACTGAGCAGATTCCTGGGAAAGATTTTGTTAGGTCTGTTAACTTTTTGGTTTATTGTTCTGTGCATTTGCTGGCTGCAGTCTGCCATCTGGCAAATGTCATTCAGAGATTGCTGCATGTTAGTAGTGCATGAAATTTTGTTTGTCTGCAGCTCATATCAGCTTATTGGTCCTGCAAAATGATTGGGATTTCTTGAAGATGAAAAGCAGTACATGTAAGTGATAGTCTCTTTTATTCATCTAAAATACCAGGTCTCTTGAGTCCAGTTATATCCTCTATTTGACTACATCTCTGTTTAAAACTGATTTCTTCTCAATTGCCATAATAAAAAATTCTAGCATAATTTACTGAAAATGGCACCTGACAGAGTGTGATATCACACAGCCAATTTCAGCATTGTAGCCCCTTGTCACGAGGGATGAGTGTTCTCTAAGCCAACATTTAGCATGTATGGTCCTCAGGCTTGTAGCTCCCTTGGCTCAAACAACTCCTGTTCCAGTGCGTGCCCCACTGTTTCCATACTCACATCCTAAGGACAAATGCTTGCTAAACTTTACTAGTCCCGTGTGGGCTCAAATGTGGTGGAACAGATGCAGTTCTGCTGCACTGGAACAGTCCCTGGCCGTGGCCAGGAGGATTGCTTGTGCACATCTCTGCTTTTGTAAATCACTCATCCCTGGAATGGACTGCATGACAAGATGCTTGAATCCGGGAGGCCTGGCGGAGGGAGAGAGGCAATCTGTTTCAGTAATGCAAAAGTGGAAAGAACAGATCTGATGATATTCTACAGATGTCCACAGAAGGGGAATGTTTCTCTTGGTGGAACTGTCTGATCTAACAGATGAGATTGGATGGGGACCAGAAGCAAATCACACTTTGAAAAAGGAGTAATGGACCGTTGGCATAAACGGTCTTGGGAAAGAGGAAAGGTGAGACTCCACAAAAACTGAAAGACTGAATGAATACATTTTTTTCAAAATAACTAAATCTACATAAAAAAAAACTAGCTTTAAAAAAAATTCTAAGTTTGAAGCAGAAGCTCCTTTAACTTACTGTTCCAAATAAATTGACTCCCTTTGTAGAGTCTGCATAACGGGTAAGATGATGCTTACTGGCCATTTTCTTTTCATTTATCTTCCCCTTGAACGAAAAAATGCCATCGATATGGTGGCTAATGTGATACACTTCCATCACAAGAAGATTTTACACCAGATTTTGTTTATCTTTTCAAGTTATATGCATTAGTACAAGTACAAATTGTGAAGTGAATGTAGTAAAACGTATGGGTATCTTTGGAAGGATGGAATTTGTCTTTTAGACAAATTGGTCAAGTCTGGCATAAAAATGTAGGGTTTCCTGATCAGCTTTTTGTTGCTCCTCTGTCAAACCAAGCATGGCATGGCACTGAGCAGAAATGTCATCCTTTAATGAATATCATTCAAGATACTTCACATGCTTATTATCCTCTCAGTTCTCACCATCATGGAAAACACTGTTTTATCCCAATTATTACATATTCACAGCTTATTTATTAAACTGAATAAATGGGTTCTATCAAGTCAGGAATGCAACACCTGAGATGCATGATGATACCTGACATGCTATTTCAATGTCAAACGTCAGACAGAAGTCCTAAATCTACTTTGTGTATCTGAGAAATTATAGAAGCTTCTTGCCTTCAAAAAATTTGTTCCTTTATGTGTTCTAAGGAATTCAGTTTTCATTGCTATTTTTCTAATTTCTGACACATCATTTTTTTAATGCTTTAAGCCTCTGAAGTCATGAAAATTCTTCATTCCAAAAACAAGAGCACATTATAATTATTTTTTGTTATCTAAGTCTTGTTTTGTGTCAAAATGATAAGCTTGCTTTTGTGATCACATTGAAACTTCATTTATCATAACTCCCCAGCAACAGATGGGAAAGCTGGAAATGACAAGAGCATGCAATTGTAAAGCCTTGTGCTTGATAGGACAGAGAACAGATTTTTTTGGGTTTTAAATTAGGAAATGGTGAATAATGAGCATGTAGAATTCTAATCTGTCTAAAACATTTAAGTGCAATTCCGTGCTGCCAGGATTTTTGGCAACTATTTTTACTAACTGCTATTTAATGTATAAGTAAGGTGACATGGCATTTCATAGCATGGCTGAGAACATAATAAAATGTCTGCTTGAGTTCCTCCTCCTCTCCTCTGCCACAGTGGAGCAAATAAACAACAATTTTTTAGGTTGTTTTGTTGATGTAGATATTGCTTTCACTCAAACTTTCAATAACAAAATCAATTTACATCAGAACAATGGTAAAGATCACTAGAGTAGCTTTTGATTATTGATCACACTATCTGGTTTGCCTCTATACCAAATTATCAGGGCCCAACACACTGGTTCTCAATTGTAGCAAACATTAAAACAAAATTCAATTATTTTTTCACACAGCTGTGTATTTTCTTAGTGGAAACTTTTTTATTTACTGGTTTATTTCACTTGCCCTGCAACAGATATGGAACATCCACAACATTCTATTCTGTTCTACTCCATTCCATTCCATTCCATTCCATTCCAATTTTTTATTCAAATACATTAGATTTAATCCCAGAGATTCACTTCCTCCTCAGGTATGTTTCATACAGAGACAGATAACAGATCGTCTTTCTGCTTACAAGATCTTTCCTCTAAGAACCTGTATTAAGAGAGTAATATTTTTGCCCATAATGAAGTGCTGCTCATGGGAAATAAAATGTACATTTGTAACATCCACCTCATGCATCCTTCTATAAAATACTGACACTTTGGGTGTTTCACTGTGTGGTTACAGTGCAAATGTAAAAAGGGTTAAAGAGAGAACACTGTGTGAGCTGGGGTGATTGAATGTCACCCGTGTGTGTGGTAACGTGGGAGTGTGAGTGAATGTATTTACAAACTATGCTATAAATTACATATAGTATCTATTATTGATCACAAGTGTACATACATACACACACACTATAGCCATGCAGTAAAAACCATTCACAGGGAAGGGTAATACTCACAGTAATCTTTGCATCAGTCAGGATCTTGGCTTGCAGCTGGCTGGACTTTGCTCTTTGTTTCGATTTGCTGTCAGGGCTGTGCCCAGGAGAGCCCTGCTCCTTCAGGGTCCTACTGGCTTCTGTGGCAGAGAGACACCCTGGCACAGGGCTCAGGGCAGGGTGAGCATTCAGATGAGCTTCCTGACAGCAAGGATAGGTTCAATACCTGGTAGACACTCTCTTCTCCCTGCTCATCGTACACTTGTTTTCAGAACTGATTCTTTACTTGTTAATAGTCTGTTGTTTTTCTTAAATTCTAGACAGATCACCTCATTGGGATTCTTTTATTTATAGTGAAAGGTCTTGGAAGAAATTCAAAACCTTCTTTCTTGTATCTGTACTCTCCATGGCAAGCTTTCCCCTGGCATCCAAAGCCAGCCTTTCAAAATTTTTTTACCCTGTTGTTTTTTGTCTCAATAGTCCACAACAGGGAACAGGAGGTTTAGAGGTGTAGAAGTAAACAGGCACCTTCTTTGCATACAGCAGACAAACATAACTGTTGTCTCTAGAACTGCATGTAAAAAAATTATATTTTCCCTGTGCAAGTAAATTTAATGCCAAGAAGGAAGCATGCCTCAGTTGACATGATGACTCAAAGGACTTTGCCCCAAGACATCTGCAAACTGACAAGACAGTGAGAGGTTGGAAATGTCTGCCCAATTCAAAGACAGTGCTGCAAATTCACTGATGATGGCAGCATGTGTATCTAGATGGGTAAGTCTTCCCTTCCCACACTCATCCATTTCATAAAACAATAGCAAAAGAGAACAGAAAGTGGAAACCTCCAGAGGAAAATAAAGACAAAGAAAAAGAAAAAAAGAAAAAGAAAAAGGAAAAAGAAAAAGAAAAAGAAAAAGAAAAAGAAAAAGAAAAAGAAAAAGAAAAAGAAAAAGAAAAAGAAAAAGAAAAAGAAAAAGAAAAAGAAAAAGAAAAAGAAAAAGAAAAAGAAAAAGAAAAAGAAAAAGAAAAAGAAAAAGAAAAAGAAAAAGAAAAAGAAAAAGAAAAAAAATCGGAAAAAAAAGAAAAAAAAAAAGAAGAAGAGAAGATTTCTGCTTTCTATATTGTCAATGGTTTGAGCATAGAGGAAAAGATAATAATTTGGATGAAGGAAAAGAGAGAGTAAACCCCTAAGTCAGTTCCTCAGCACTGATCAAGTGTGATAGTGATCAAGTGTGATCATTAACCTCTTTGATGTTAAGAGTACTTTTTGTACCTATCCGCAGGCTCTGCATAAATCCAAACTGAACCCAGGTATTCAATACTATCATAGAAGCTATTATCAATAATGTGGCTTTATTCATGTAAGAAATTTGGATGTAATTATCTCTGTATCATTTAAGAAAGAGACTATTTTGAAGTGATTTTGGTGTTGTCTGTATGTGTAAATACCTGTCAAAGAAAACACTTGCTTCTAGTTAACTTTGTACTCTTCCACCACTGATATTTGGTCAAGACTGAGCACATTTGATTAAATCTGTGCAATAGCATTCTTCCATTCTCCACAGAGAGAACTGGAATAAGTAAATTGAGTGGAGCATCAGGTTTGGATGGTACAATCAACTTCCAAGAAATGGAAAGAATGAAAGAGAAATCAGCACAAGTTGAACATTTCCCTGGGTTATCAGTCCTTCACCAGGCTTTATTTTCAGGCGGGGACAAAATACCATTTTTCTTGGGTGAACAAATGTAGCATAAAAATGGTTAGAAGCTTATAGAAACCTCACTCCTGCCTCTGCCCAGCCTGGCACATTTAAGCACATTACAAACTGTTGGCAGAGGATCCCATACTGGAGTTCAAACCACAGGCAGAGGGCACAGGCCATTTACTGGACTATGGGAACTGGGAAGAATTGTCTTGAGCTAGACCTTACAATGTGGATGTAAAATGGTTTATAGCTCCAGATTTATCAGTCAGGGACTGAGGCCATCTCCTTCCTCTGTTAGCAGCAAGGCTTTCCCTGCCAGCTGTCCCACCCCAAGGTGCAGCTGCACCACCTCTGCTCTGTTCCAGGTCTTTTGGCACTTGACTTCCACAAGGGATCGTTCACCCTCGCAGGTGGTGTCAGTAATCCCCAGGCTACCTTCCTAATGCCTGTTGAAGAGGAAAAGGTGATGGATTTCACAATGAATACTCCGTGTGTCAAGAGATGTAGTTCAGTGGGTTTGTGGCAACTGCATATCAGTGTGTCATAATGCTGAATTCTGATTTCGAACTCATTGTTGTAAAGTAACTAAAACAACCTCCTCTCTTTATATTTTCTTCATCTTTCATTTTTTTTTCTCCTCCCATTTATTGAATTCAGGAGTACAGTAAAGGGAAAAACATAATGTTTGCTCTTCTAGCACTACAAAACAGACCAGTCACAGTTCTCTTTACTTCACAGAAGAACACGTATATGAATCCTACCTAGAGATAATAAAAATGTACTCAAGATACTGCTCAGTTCTTCAGGAAGCCAATAAGTATTAAACTCATGGATGAAGAAACTGAGGCTTAGATCCATACTTCACTCCCCCTACAGTATAAAAGTGCTCTTAACCAGCATCAGCCACTCCCTTAGCTATTGCTATATTCTCCTCTAACTCCTCACTGGGATGCCACTGTAACAGGCATACTCTAAACATTTTTTGTTGAAACCCTCCCCACAAAGCCTTAATGATTCAAAGACCACATTGCACTATAGACGTTTTGTTTCGAAATAACTTTATTCAATAAGCCCTAACAGGGAAACATTTTTTCTGCTCCTCTGTGTGGTATCTTAAGGGGCTATTGGAGGATGGGCAAAAGGTCCTGCAAGATTTTTTCTTTACAGTATCACCTATAGCAAAGTTGTGGGAAGGAGAGAGGGATAATTTAATTTTCCATCAGAGCAGGAGGAATATGACACCAGCTGGTGTCTCCATACTCCAGCAGCAGCACTAAGGTGGTGCAGACAGACACCAAAGGCAGTGGCAGGAAGGAGTGATTCCCACCACGGCCAGATAATGGACAAAGATGAGAGGCAGTAAGGCAAGGGATTTTTCACATAAATCTTTAAAATCAGGATCAAACTTTTTCTCCTGGGCAGATGGCATCCCAGGTCTCTGCAAGCAACTTTTTTTCCCCCTTCCCTTTCTACAAACACCCTTTCATTACTGTACAAAGTACCAGGAACAGACAGGTAAATGCCTGGCTGAATGTAGCACAGCACAGTAGAGGCCAATGAGGATCCCTTCAAACCTTGTGGGGACTCCCATGAGGCTCCCCTGCCTCCCCTTGCAGTAGGGATGCTGCTCTGATGCTCTTCTGCCTCACACTTGAGACAGCTTGTTCTTATCCATCCTCATCATAACCTGCTGAGATCTCGTGTCTCTCCTACTCTTAATTAGAGTCACATGTGCCTTCAATGTCCATTAACCAAACTCTGTTGTTTCCAAAGTAAAGTTCTCACATTTGTTTTAATAGTCCAGCCATATTCTTCTTAAAATGGAGAGAATCCCTCTGTGGCACACCCTGTGCTGAGAGCGATCAATAACCAAAAGGAAGGGAAATAGGGACTGCATTTGCTTTCCTTTAAGGCAGGAACAAACCGAGCTCGGCTGCTCAGGCAGTGGAGCAGCAGCTTCAGGTACCCTGTGCTGTCATCACTCAACCCATCACCTGTCAATCACTGCCACTTTGGTAGAAGCCATGCTAATTTGTTATACCATGGGCTGCACCCTGGGAGTCTCATGTAATACTGAGACTTTCGCAACCATGACACATCAGAGCCCAGGACTGCGCTGAAGCTCATCAAAAAATAATTTAAAATAAAGTTTTATCGTAAGGGTATGTCTGCTTAGAAAAAGTTCTCTCACCCTTCTTGGAACAGGTTTCCTTTTCCTTCACTTTATCCATGTTCCTCGACAGTGACCCTAGAGCAGTATTATTTCTTGGTTTGAGTTTCAGCTCTTGCAC
Source organism: Orthonyx spaldingii (assembly GCA_013397795.1). NCBI lineage: Eukaryota > Metazoa > Chordata > Aves > Passeriformes > Orthonychidae > Orthonyx > Orthonyx spaldingii. Next base: position 4,343,003 of record VZTJ01000487.1, on the reverse strand, counting down.
ATCCTTTCAGTGTGCAGGGTCTGTGGCCAAGCAGAAGCCAAGGTCACGCAGCAGATTGGGTTAGGTAATCTCAGTGGGGTTAAGGACATTCCTACAAGACTGAACTCAAGTTCCCATCTTTCATCCCGGCATTGCACATCTCTTGTTCTAGGACCTATTCCCAGTCCCATATCTCATTCAAATGACGATGAGGAGAAGAAGGTTTTGCTGCAAAGTGTTTGCAGCTGGATCCAGGGCAAACCAAAAGTAGCCCCAGAGATTTATAATTCTCACCGCAATTTCAGGAAGGTGTCTCTGCCCTTTTTAGAAGAATATTTTATGGTTTTACCACACATTAGAGTAGGTTAAAATAGGAAATGAATTCTTAATTTCACAGCCATGTTGAAGATGAGTTTTCCTTTCCTAAACATGGGAAGGATACAGACAATAAAAGTGGTATTTTCCAAGCTCAAAAAGTCTAGTGAATTGTAAAAGGAAGGAATAGCTTGAGCCCTGCAGTCCAGAAAAGCAGCACAGCTCACAGAATGAACAGACTTTGTAGAGCTGCATTTCAAACTGTGTTGCAGCTGGCATTTTACTTGGATTAACATTGCTTTTTTTAGCAAAATTTGCAGAGACTCCTTTGTCATTGCTGGACTCTGCACATTGCTGCAATGACCACTCTCCTGATGTACCAAAGAGCAGAGCAACCCAGGCTTTTCATTAGGACCTTTACATTAATTCTTTTGCATAAATGCTAGCTAAAATAAACTTCAAAGGGCTCTTGAAGATGTAGGCACAGTTGTGGTACAAAAGAAACTACATGTGGTTTTGATTACTCTTTTAGTACATAAGGAACATGGATATTTGTGTACAACAGTAGGTAGGAAATACATTTCATGACTCCTCTCCATGATGTACAGGGTTAAAAACTACCTGCTCAGGCAATCTTAGGAATTTGACCACGATATCTTAATGGTCTCACATCTCTGCTTATGTTTCTAAATGTGTTGGCTTCACAGATCTGTTAGGGAAAAAAACCCCCCAAAACCCACACTCCATAATGTAGGACTATTGACAAGTTATACCTATATATCTTTATAACTTGCTTTTTGTGTCATTCCTACTCACAATGAGCCTAATTGACAAGTTGAAAAAACTATATAAAACTGATCGAAAAAGCAAAGCTGAAATTGCTCAGGGACTTTTAATACACCAGTGCCTCTTATTTAAATAAATGCTCACAGATTTAATGGCAGAGACTACTAGAATGTCTTCTTTCAACAGACATTGTTCGTTCATTTGAATTTCAGGCTGTCATGTGAAAGGATTGTTCATAATCCAGTTGATCAGGAGGGGCTCCTTTGAAGGCTATGATCAAGAAAATGGACTTAAGCTACAGTGACTTTGATAAGGCTCCCACAGAATGATAGGCTGCTGTTAGGTTGTGGTTCTTGTGGCTGTGAAGTCCCATGATGATTTAGCTACTGAGGAAAAAAAAGTCTATTAAACCCTTCTATGGGTAGAGCTTAGGTGGCCCAGAGTTTTTTGATGGCATTATTAAGAGACTGACTGAATGCAATACAAACTGTGCTGTCAGGAATGTCAAACAGCCTCCATCTAGCATGCTCTGATTCAGCTTTTCAAGAGACAAGGCAGAATGACAGAAAAATGGATTTTATTTTCTGTACCAAGTCAATTAGTTTGAGGCAATGAGAATAGACCATGGTAGATCTACCTTGCATCATCCTAAAGGATTTTTCCATTATATTTCACAAAGATCATCTTGAAAAGAGCTATCAGGTTGGCAGCTGAAATGCCAGTTGTATGTCTTAGATTTGATAAACGGTATTTGCCAGAGTACAGGGAATTGCTTATTAACCTTAAATTTGGGTTCATCGATGAGGGGTCAATTGTCTGCCAATCTTGTTATTTTCAAGATATTGAGAAACTGAAAGGATTCTGTGTATAGTGGCTTTTTAACAATTTCTGTGGAAGAGGAGACAGACAGAGGTCCTCTGACATGACATCAGAAGTGAACTTGCAAGAGGTATTTGAGCTACTAAGACTGTTTTTTCTTCCTAAATTACCATGGGGGACAAGGGGGAGAAACACTGTGACATCCTTCCCTCATTCTGTTTTCATTCAAGACACTGGCAAATCTTGCAAGTTTGGTATTCAATTCAAAACAGTATTTGGAAGTGAATAGAGTATTTTGATGAAAGTTTGTGAACTGAAATAAGCTGCTTTGTAGATGCCAGAACATTTCACACTACTTTTGGTAGTGTAATTTGCATTGAGAGTGATTTTGAAATCCCTGGATTCATTTCTTTCTAATAAGACAGAAAGATGGAGACTGGAAGAAGAAAAGGAAGGAATAAAATTCCTAAATTATCAACCTGAAAAAAAGCAATTTTGACACATTTCGGACCTACATGGTGAAGCTTTAAAGGACCTTGGGAAAGAAAAAAAACCTTCTTTCCAATAAAACTTGGTCCAATAAAACCTGGTCTAATAACACTCAGGTTTATTAGACAGATGCGCTTCCGTGATGGAGTTGGCAAGAGGTCACATTAAAAAGAAATCTCAATTAATTGTGATGGCAAAGGTGGTTTCTTCATTAGGCTCCTGACTTTTGGCTTTCCAGCTGCCTTTTAGCAAAAGCAGGAGTCATGGAGTTTTATACTTTTGTTTTTTGAAGAGGGAATAATAGCAATATGTCAGAGATTAGGAATTCATATCCAATTGCTCTTTCAATAAATTCTTTATTTCTTAGACATAAATGTGAATGAACATTGGATATAAATGTTGACCTTCATACTGCTGTTATTTATAGAGCTGGCTTTTCACCGCATCAGGTGTTGAGGGAATCAATTCACTCTGTCATGCTTGAACCTAACAACATTGAGGTAACTGCAGTAGAGATTTTAACTGAATGGTCCTTTCTGCGGTTTTTTTTCACTTGTTTTTCCACCGAGTTTTGACCTTGTGTTTCTATCAACACTCTAAGTGAATACCTGAGTTCAACTTGTTGTTGTTTATAAACTTCTCTGAGCAGATTTGGGATAGAGTAGTCATTTTTTAAGATCTGAATTTTAAGAGAACAGCTCCAGCATGGACTTCCGTACATTACAGTAAACCTCTTTAAAATGCAATTTTCCACAATGACCTTTCCCAGTCAAACATTTAAAATTACTGACTTTAATGCAGATTATCAGGTATGCTTAAACAATGTAGTGACAGTACCAGTAACCAGCTAAGACTCTACTCTTTATGAAAAGTCAGAGAAAAATATCTATCTTTATTTTAGGTAAAAAAGAAAAGGGAAACAGTTTTGTCCATAAATCTTCAATCCCCTGTAGACCTCATATCACATTCCCATTTTTATAACAGAGAACTAATATTTCCTGCATGATTAAAAAAAAAAAAATTAATTAAAAAAAATTTAAAATGTAAACTTTTTTTTATTGTAAAGAGTCTGAAATAATGGAAGAAAATGTTTTAGCTTCAGGGACTGGAAACTGGGGGCATGTTTTGCATATGTTGAGGGTGGTACAAATCTTGCTAAAACATTTGGAAGAAGAGCATGACGTGAAGGGAGCCAAACTTCGTGCAGTCTTGTCTCTACTAAAAAAGGCCCTGACACATGAAGTTCTCTGACCCACACACAGGAACTGTCAAGCAGAATGACATTGATACCAGAGCATCTTAACAATTAAATGACAAAATTCCAAATTTCTGTCTCTGTTTATGGGGTTAAGTACAGTCACCCAGAAAGCCACTCCTTGGGATACTCCAGCCACTTGTCCCCATTCTCCATACCACAGCCACGTTCAAGGCTTTTCTCAGGAAGGCAAGAAACAATGGCTCCCAAATTATAGAACTGTTTCATTCATATTTATCTCTCTCCCTGCTTTTTCCCAACAATTCATATGAACTCCTTTTTCTCAGTTTTCTATCAGAAACTATCTCAACAGATGGTTAGTCCTTCCTCACTTATGCTAGTTCATTTTGTAATAGCTCTGCAATTTAACACTGATAATCACATCTCAGTGTCTGGCTGGGCAACCTTTATTATCTTGACATCATTTTTACCATCCTTCACTGAAGAATGTATCTTCTTGATGAGACAAAGAGATCAACAGATATTAGCACCACAGTCGATTGCTTTTCTCATGCTGTTGCAAGAAATTGGATTTTTCTCCTCCAGTGCAAATAACTTTATGGATATTCAGCTGATGTTTAATTAATAAGACCTTCCTCATTATGATATTCTAGGTTAATTCCTACTAAAAGATGAATAGAGATCCTCAGCCCCTTTATGTCCTGCCTTTTCCTGTTCCTTCCTACTAAGCTACACAAGATAAGATCAAAAAGTGAGTTTCTGAAATATGGTTCTCCCTGTATAACAAAACTGGGTCCTAAAATCTGCGAGGAACTTGGCTGTGCTTTATTATCATCTTAAAAAATGTAAATGAGTCCCCTAAAAGTGGGGGATATAACGTGCCTTTTTGTTGTGATACAAGGATTGCAAAAGCTAACCAAAACTGATTGGTGCTAGATTAAAGAGAAAATTTCCACATCAATTGGCCACTTTAAGGGTATTCTGTACATGTTTTGAGGAAGCCAGTACATTACTGTTGGGTTTGGGGGTTTTTTTGTGTTAAGTTTTTTTTCATTTGGCATGGTTTGTTGGGTTCTTTGGTTTGTTTGGGTTTTGGGGGGACTTGGGGGTTTTGTTGTTTGCTTGGGTGGGGCTTCTTTGTTTGGTTAGTTGGTTTGGTTTGGGTTTTTTTGTTTAGGTTTTTTTTGTTTGGTTTTTCTCCCAGTAGGCTATCTGGAACTGAATATTGCAGACTTGAATTAATTCTAAATTGGATTATTCCCCCATCTAATCTTGTTGTTCTATCAAGCCCATAGCACCATCCACTACTGTTAAACTGCTCAGACCTGATGTAATCTTTCCTATGCTGCAGTAGTTGTTAATCTGTAAAGGAAATTCCTTTTGCTCATTTAGTCACTACAGCACAAAGAATCTTCTTTCAAAAGGCTGCCTCCCAAATCTGTAGTGTTCAAGAGAGATGTAAATGGTGCCTGAAGCTTTAACTTTCATTAAACCTTATAACCCTGGAACAAAGACACTCAGGAGGAAGCTATTGATAAGAATAGCAAACACTTTTCTACTACAAATACTGTGCAATAGAGACAGAAAGAGACATTAAATGATTTTTCCAGTAAAGTCTAAATTATTTGGAGACAGAAATTACACTAGATAATAAAGGGATACAGAAAAAAGGACATTCTAATTTAGGCATAGCCAGCATGTGATCTAATATAACAGAAAACTGAAGATTGTTTTCTAATATCCTGGATTATTACTTCTTTAGTGCAATAAGGTGACTACATAACAAATAAGAAATGGATTTCCACTTCATACAAGGCACTTCAATAGGAGGAGCCTGATATAAGGTCCACTAGAATCCAGGGACGGACAGAAGGACAACTTCAGACAGCACTCTAGATCTTAGAGTCCCCTTTCCTAAAATGCCTACAAATGGAACTCATGGAGCCTAAATCCACAACTTTTGTTAGAAAATCCTTGAAATGGTATTTGTCGGTCCTCAGCACTGAGTCTTAAAGCTGCATGTGTCAGTAGATAGGCAGAGGCCATAGTGAGTTAGGTGATGTTGGTATGTCCTGTGACACCCACGTTTCTGAAAGAAAATAAAATGGAATAACAACATTCCAGGGTGGGGTTACCCATAGAAGTACTTTAATTACTCATTCTAATACATCCAGACTCCCCTTCAAATACTGTTTTTCTGTGTGATGATAAGAGTAGCCCACTTAGGTGAAACTGCACAGGAGCATCAGTCTTGAAATTCAGATCCAGATAATATGAGGAAGCAGATTTAATCTCTAAGGTAAACACATTACACTTAGCAAAAGCAGAACAACGGTTGTCAGAGAGAATGAAGAAAAATTGATAATCTGAGAAACAGTTTTTGAATTATTTATTACTGAAGAAACTTTTTTTGCAAGATCAGCCTGGAAGAAGGGACTTAATGGATGGTTTGGAGAATCCCAAGATATTTCATAAATATAGGTGCAAACATTTGATCTATTATTCTTATACACATAAATCATGTGAAAGAAAGAAAGATGAAAGAAAGAAGTCAGAGACCAACACAGCTACAGCTTTCTTTGCTAGCACTTTTTTTACAGAAAATTTCCTGGCTACAGGATATTATTCCCCATGGGGACAGCATCCACTCTGTAAGGCAGCAAGGGAAAAAAACCCAACTAATTGAATTAGATGAGTTTATTGCTCTTCCATGCCAAGGTCCACAGTCAGACCCTGGTGTGAAAACCTCACACACACTGACGTGCATTGATAACTCGTTGCTAATTCATTGGTAGCTGGAGAGGCCTCAAAAGAAGTTTCTTTCAGCTGGTGCACACATGATCCTTTCTTTAACTAAGCATCAGCCAACACAAACTCTGGAAAGAAACCCAGAACTATCGATTAAAACTGAATCAAAGCCCCCAGCACTGCTCAACTATGTTTAAAGCCCAACACTCAATTTGTCAAAAGTGTTGAGAAATATTGTTGCCATATGTTCTTCAAGAATATTATAGATCCAGATCTTCAGACAAATTCCAATCTAACTCTGAACTCTTAATTTTTGTTGGAGAACACATAACAGAACCAGGAAAACATATTACTGGACAGATCTGGTTTTTTATTTCTTGGAATCTCTCTTCAAAAATAGCAAGAAGGAAGTCGAACCAGTATTTTATATGGTTTGTCTCCTGAAGGAAAAAGTTTTAAAAATTTAAAAGCAGCTTTTTATTTTTAAGTATTTTATTTTAGGACTGGTCAGTCTACAGTTTATAGGCAATGCACAGTTCAGGTACTATGTAATAAAATCTTTATTTATAGACTGCTTTATATCCTGAGATGGTTTGAAATGAGTTTGTCGCAATCTGGAACAGCCACCAAAACAAGTGAAGTATTATTAATATCTCACAGCCTATCAAGCTTCTCATCTCCCAGAAGCCTGAATAATGTTATTCATGCTGAATATTATCCAGCACATTAACACACTGCTATTTTCACACAAATTGTAGCTACTGTTTTGTGACCATAAACCTGCTGGGTTGTGAAATGCATTCTAATGCTATTACACCTTGGGAGGATGAATGAATTTTTAAAAAGAATAAAGAAAAATATTTCTAGCTAGTCATAAAGCCTGGGGTTGTTTTCTGTTTTGCTTCATGTGTCTATGTGTGGTGCTGTAAAAAATTGCTGTGAAAAGTTCTGTGCTTTATCTCATTCTTTTACCATGACATATATTTTTTGTACCAGCCTAAGATGGTTAACCATGATGTACATATTCTAAAAGCATTTGCCAATTATCTGATATAAATTTGTTTGATGGGTGTAGTAGATCTGCTCTCAAACTTTGGCCCACTTTCCCTGGCAGAATGCTACACAGGTTTTCCAAAGTTCCCTGGAATTCAAGAGATTAGAAGGAATAGTACCTACTCCCTGAAAGAGCAGTTGCTAAGGGCAGAGTTCTACAGTGTGAATCTGCAGAGAGGAAAGTGCACAAGAGAAGATAACCATGAAGAACAGAATGAGCTTCAAGCCAGAAGAAATGTATAAACACATTTTATTATCTGATGCTGAGGAAAAGAAGTTAGAGATCAGAAATACTGATATACAAACCAAATAACCTTAATCCTCTGAAGTTTCCAGATGTAAAGTGAGCAGATTACAAAAAATTCAGGTGTAAAGGTCCAAGAAATCACATGGGAACAGAAGCAAAGGATTATTCTGTATGAGTTGGACCAGAGATCAAAACACATTTTTTGTCCCTTTGTCAGAAGTGCTTTGGTAAAATATCTGTCTTTATCATTTAACAATTCTGGAAAAAAAATCTGCAGAAATTCTTAACATGAAGTCAATCGTATTGATTGTGATACTTCTTTCCGATCCTAAAGAATAGTGAAGTTATCTCAGAAAAAATTAAGTAAGCTTAGCTTAAGTGGAGGTTGTGTAAATTTAGCTTTGCCATGTCCTGTAATTTCCCAAGTGCTGAAGAAATCTGAATGAAAAAAAATTAGCTATTTTTATTTATTTGAAAACCATAAATGGAAGTCTGAAAGTTGGTCAATCTACTCTTGAAAATAGATCTTTTTCATGCATTTTTATTGGGTTTTATCTGTTTTTTCACTTGGCTGCTCTACAGTTATTTATTGAATTTTATTACTGATGAGATATACTGTTTAATAAGAGGTGAATTGTTTGATGGCAGAAATGTTTCTTCTAGCTTCTCTGTAGGAACAATCCCTGGCTTTTTTCCTAGGGAAAAATGATGAGAAGGACTGTGATGTGGGGCTCTGGTATTTGCTCTTCCCCCAAAAGATATTTCTATATTTTATACTCACCATGTTGGAAGCATATTAACCATTCCACTGACATTAAAGATAATGGCTGTATGTTACTTTGCTTTAATCTCTACTGTAGTGAGCCCCAAAACAAAGGACAGGCAATAAATTATAAAGAAAATCACTCTGCAACTTCTTCCTTGTGATATGAAGGAAGTTCTTTGTGTCCATTTGCAGTATAACTTGCATAGTTGTAAAATTAATAGATTTTCAGAATTTATTGCACAGTGAGGAGGTTCATCACCTCTTCTGCCATTTCTTCTGTTTTCATATAGGCCAAGTGTCTGGTGACCAGCAAGCTGTTTCTCCAATTCTCCCTGCTCCCATATTCACATGATTTCCGTATCCCATAGAAGTTCTGAATGGGCATAAAAATACATCTGCCTGGGACGTGTAAGAGAGTGACTGAGATCTGTTACTTGTTCTACTTTAAAGAACAGTCTGAAATATCCAAATTATATCTATAGATAGTCTGTGCAGCCTTGTACTCCAGTCATTGATTCCCCTGCTTCTCCTCTCTCTCAGCTTACATCAATAATGAACAAAATCTATTAGTTGAGGAAATATTTGTCTCTCTTCATAAAACCAGCCTGATAGATCTTAAAATAGATTCATTCTTTAATATATTTCTGGAGGTTTCCATTTGAGAAAAATATATTATTAATATTAATAATTAATATTTAATTAGCCAATTTTTGCACACGATTCATATTTTGGATCTAAGCCATTTTTAGCTATTTATCAAAGTCCAAGTTGCAGCAAATTTTAGCAGCGTATGTGTATCTTGTGATAAAACATGCACCCCTGACAGTGATCAATCTGATCCTAATAAATTTACTGAAGGTAAGGGGGAAGATTTGCCTTCTGAAGTTACTTATTTCATTCCACTGTCTAGGAAGGGACTCTAGATTCCAAAAGATCTTATTTCTAGATGTAGATACATTTTTAGCTTGCAGATCTTCCATCTTAAGCCCAAATGTCATCGACCTGTTGGAGCAAGTCCGGAGGAAGCCACCAAGATGATCAGAGGGATGGAGGACCTCTCCTATGAGGAAGGGCTGAAGGAATTAGAGTTTTTCAGCCTGGAGAAGAAAAGGCATCAGGGTGACCTAATTGCAGCCTCCCAGTACCTGAAGAGAGCCTACGAGAAAGGTGAAGAGAGACTATTTATAAGAGCCTGCAGTGACACGACAAGGGGGATTGGATGCAAACTAAAAGAGAGTAGGTTTAGGTGGGATATTACGAAGAAATTCTTTACTGTGAAGGTGGGGAGGCCCTGGAACAGGTTGTCCAGAGATGTGGAGGTCCCATCCTTGGAAGTGTTCAAGGCCAGGCTGGATGGAGCTCTGAGAAACCTGGTCTAGGGAAAGGTGGCCCTGCCCATGGCAGGGGGTTTGGCACTTTCCTGGGCTCCAAAAATGATGTCTGGGAGCTAAAGCTGTGTGACAACTGTGTGGAGAGAAGGAGCAAAGCGGCACCATCTGATTCAGCTACATGTTGGCATGTCTGACCTGGGATCATAGAGTTCCTGGCCCTTCACAGCATCATTCCCAAGTGTCACATCCTGTGCCTGAGAGCATTGTCCAAATGCTTCTTGAACTCTGCCAGGCTTGGTGCTTCCCTGGGGAGCCTGTTCCAGAGCCCAAACAGCCTCTGAGTGAATGAACCTTTTTCTAATATTCAACCTAAAACTCCCCTGACACAACTTCATGCCATTCCCTCAGGTCCTGTCTGAGGAGAGATTGTATGTTTAACAAAGAAATGAAGTTTCAAAATTCTATGATGTTATAGACCACTCAAATGATGCAAACAAAACATGACATGTTAACAACCCTGCATACTGGAGTATAAAATTGCCCTTTCTCATGGAATCTTATGAGTTACTTAGGTGTATTGGAAATCTCAGTGACTCTGAATGATGCAAGTGTAGGGTTCTCATCCCCTGTGCAATGCAGACTTCACTCCAGGGTACTAAAATCTGCTGTGGAGGGAAAATATCTTTTCAATAGATAGATGAACTGTCCATAACAGCCCGAAGGGAGAGTTGTCTGAACGTCAGCAATGCTTGTTCTGCTTAAGCAGCTAAAATATGTGCTCTGGTTGCTAAAATATCCCAGTGTGTAAGTGACACACACTCCTCCATTACAGAGACAGAAAAATTGGATCTTGTTGCATTGTCATTCCCTTGAGACTTCTCTTTTTACTGGAGAGGGGGATTCTGTCAGCAAAGTTTGTTTCCTTCTTAAACAGCTTCCTTTCCAGAATGGATCAACAATTCTCCCACTGATTGTAAAGGGCTTTGGATCACACTTGGACATTTTGAAGGAATTTTCATTGTGTGTAAGTTTTGGAGGACGCTTGTCATAAGTGATGTTTGAAAACATCATCCTAAAATCATGTTGACTTTTGGGGTGAGACATATAAGATCTGTAAAACTGAGGTGTCTCATCTAAAAGCTAGGTGTCTCATTTTAGCAATTTATTTATGGGGAAATTGTATAAAAGGTTTAGACCACAAACCTGTGGTGGGATTCCTCTGATCTAAAACAGACATGTGGCTCAGATTGAGATTCAGGAGATTGTTTCAGACAACTAAATTTAACAATCTGAATTTCACCCTAAAAGTAACTCCCTAACTTGTAGCTATTTCAAGGTAATTGAGACAAATCTTGCCTTTTGTCTCAAAACACTATCCAATTTATGAGAGAGTATTTGCTACATATGAGGAACGATAGCAACATTCTGGGATAATTGATTACCTCTTCCTTTAGAAGTGAGGAAAAAGGGAAACAATACAAAGAAAAACTCAGTCGTTTGACCATGAGATCCCTTCTATGATGTCCAGGAATTCTGATTGCAATTGTTTGCAGATCTGCAATGCCAAGAAACAATTCAACTCATGTCTTTTAAATTGCTATTATCCATGACTTACAGAAAAGTTTTCTAAATGTTGTTGGGGTTTATAACACGAAGATCTGGAAATCAGCAAAATGAAGCAATACTTCATTTTTCTGTAAAGACTTTCCAGAACCATTTTAGACATAAGGGAGGATCACATGTAAAAAATAAAGATTGTTACAGGTCAAGGAAACAGCAAGTCTAAAACAACTGACAGGAATATTTAGTTAGCAAAATTCTCATCCTCCCCTGAAATGTCTTCACCGTCATCACCTCCATTCCAACAAGGTTTTAAAGCAGCACAATAATTCCTGCAACAGGAGCCAACTTCAGAACCAGTCTATTAGAAGTGACATTCACTCTTCCTCTCATGTGTTCTTTCCTGGATGCCCACAGAGGAAAGCTGGAAAATTAGACTGGACTTCTAACAGTCCAACAGCTAAAGAAGCAGAAGATACATTATGTTGTGAAGCCTAGAGGGATATCTGGAAGACTAATTCAAAGAGTCTTCTTCACACACTTAAATTTCTCTCAGATCAACAAAGATAACAGGTATTTGTAAGGGCTGCCCAGGTGAGACACCCTTATCTCCTTGTTTACTGTATGTAAGGCCTATAAGCCTCTAAGATGATTTAATTTTCTTGCCTGCTGAGAAGGAAGCTGCCAACAGTTGATTAATAGGAAATAGGAGGCTCAAGGGTATATTTAAAATTCCAGACAGTGTGTCCACTTCTGAAAGTAGCCAACACTGCAGTAAACAAAGATCTCTGATGGGAAATCATCTGAAAGGGTTCAGAGGCAAGCCCTGTGCAGATCCAGCGTTGAGATCCAGCATACTCTTCCAGGAGACAGGAAGACATTAATACAATAATGATGATTTTAAACATTTTCTTTGGGGAAGATGTGGAATTGCATGTAATGTCTTGCTGAAAGTCACACAAGTGACAGGACTAAAGGCAATACTGAATTTAACCCCTGAATTCTCCATTACAGAAGTTCAATTCCTCTTTGTGTTAGTCAAGTAAAATATTTTGCACTCTGTGTCAAAGGATCTGGCCTGTTTCCATATTTATCCATCATTAGAGCTTTAACCCTCTCAGTGGATTATGGCAGAGGAGGCCAAAATATGTCAGATGAGGTTTGGTTTTAACAGCAACAGTAATTGATTTTACATTTGTAATTGGCATTTGATTGGCTGATTAGTCAGTACAGGCTGTAATCTTTAAGGAGTGGAAATGCCACCCCACTGAAGTGCAGAATACTGAAAAGGTCAAAGAAAACTAGAATTCCCCCTTTAATTCATGAAGAAAGAGACATTAGAGCCCAGGGAGCCCACACACATGACAAAGGTTATAATGAGAAAAGAAAATGGCAAACGGATAATCTATTTTTATGAAAAAGATCCTAAGGAGACTCTAAAAGGGCAAATGTCCCATATTTATCCCTCTTGTGAGTGTCACCACATTGAGCATGCAGACAACCATCACTAGGGAAAAAAAAACAGTGCCATGTTTTCTGTTAAAAGAAAATATATATCCCATATATCTATATGCTTATGTAGACAAGAAACACTGAGATGTGATATTTTTAAACAGAAAAAGACACAGTGGGAAATATGCAATGAAAAGAAAGGGGTGTGGGTTTGTTTAAAAAATTCATACATTTCTTGCAGAATTCAGGAACAAAGACCTGTCAACTGTGCTTATGCAGTTGGAAATACTGAGGTAGAGAAGATGATTGTGGAAGAATTTTTTTTCTAAATTCCAGATACAGATGCTTGGACCAAATAAATATTTTCTGCCCTTTTTCCCCTAATTTCTGGAACTCTTCATTCATATAGTTTACTTAGTATATAAGCAAACTTATGCATAGGTATTTATATGCTGTGCAATAAATCAAATACAGAGTGTGTTCCTATCATGCTATTGAAGTCTGTATATCATTGTGTGTCGGTTAAGGTTTCTCAGAGAAGTCTGATTTGGTCATTAAGAGATACACAGACAAATTAAACTTCCTTCTCTACTTTCTTGATAAATACTCATATATATGTATGTGTGTGTTAGCATTTGTATGCAAATATATCCATAAGATTTCTCATTTAACCATCCATATGCATGCACACAAACAGAAATAAGGACATATATACGGATAAGAAAAGCATTATAGAAAGGCATTCTATAATTTTCCCATTCCCCTGATCTCTTCCCCCAAAGCAATTACCCAATGTATATATTCAAACATATGCTAGTTCTATGAATAGTTGTTTTTAAAATTATTTGGACTTTTGCTGCTAAAGCTGAAGACCAACATTCTGGAACATTCTGCTTTGACAGCTTTTAAACTGAAAATTCAGCTTTATGATAAGCACTTCTCTCTGTCTTCCTCTCCTTCGCAAGCTTTTTCATACAATTTTTCGTTTTCTTCTTTTCTGTTATATTCCAGCCTATAAAATCCATGCAGAAACCCTGAGCATTCAGTGGGATTAGAAGTAGATGCAAGATATGAAGACAGGTGCTTGAAGAGAAGAAAATGATGGCAAAATAGGGTAACATCTTCTTGCTATTAGAGGATTCTGTAGTGTTATTAGTTTGCATCTGAAATTGTCCAGGAAAGCCATACATACACAAAGAGAAAATATGGGTTTTTTTCAAGGTAGGATACAGAACTACTGAAAACTAACACGAGCAAAAGTTTTCTGTTTTCCCCATTTTACTGTGTCTGAAGTGCTGCATTTGTTTAGCAGCCTGCACTTACAGAAAGAAGAATGAACTGTTTTCTAACTGTTCTAAAGAGATTTGAAATAATATTGTACTTCTAGAGAAAATAAAGAACTGCATCAGTTTCATAACAGATTAAAAACTGGGAGAAATTTTTGAAGCATTTATACCACCTCTGAGGCTACTAAGCCAGACATGCAATTTTGAAGGTTTTGTGGAATCCCTAATTTGAGAACAGATTATGACGATGCTCGGAGACCTGAGATAGAACATCCCAACTCAATCTTAAAAGAAAAACAATCCTGTTATTTTCCAGAATGTAGTCAAGAGAAGATTACGTATTTAGAAAAGTTGTGGCTGAATTTCTGAAAACGTGGGTCTGCAGAAGTATCAGAGGCAAAACAAAAGCAGAATTCCAAGAGTCTGAAGATAGGTGAGAGGTGGGAAAGAGCACATGGCCTGCAGGGGAAACTGGCAGAGGTTAGCAATGTCCCAACATCTCATACAACTGTCAAATTGGCAAGATGCAAACCCATTTTCCAACGGGCTGCAGAGAAGGACAAAAATTATTCATGAAGAAGAACATGTGTTTTATAGAACAAGAAGCCGCTGTATTCAAGACAGAGGTGTTTGCAACACTAACAGCTACTTTAGAGAACATTTCCTGGTGGGATTTGCTCAAGAGTAGCTACACGCTGTGACTGAACTATTACTTTAAACATCAGGAATGTTTCTTTCTAATTATAAGTTTAAAACCTGCACAAATCACAGTGATAGCTGAAGATATAGTTAAGTATGTGAAAAGAAAACTTGGTCATGTGCAATATAGGTAACGGTCAGATTACATCATGAAAAGACTATTTCTACTCTGAACACTCAGAGCTAGGTGCAAAAATCAATATGTCTTGGAAAGGTAAATTTGCAAGTGTTAGGAAATGCAAGATCTGTCTGACATTAGTAACTTGATTCAGTTGCCCAAGCAGAGAGATCTAACATCTCCTGAAACACCTAACAAGACTAAATACCTTATTATGTCTACCTGGCTGGCAGATTCAACACAGGAGCTGTGGGACATCTATGGGACACCTACAGGGTCTTTTGAGTGACAGTCAGAGGACAGAATAACACAGTGAGTTCTGCTATTTTCTGTTGCTCACAATGTGAGCTTATGCCACCTTCTATGACAAGGTAGAAGCCTGTGGTATAGACACCTCAACAGTTATCTGCTGACAAGTGAAGATGTTGGAGCCAGGTGTCTCTGCAGTGACTTCATTTTCCAAATGATTAGCAGTGAAGGCCACTTAAGTGTGCCTAGGTGTTCCCAGATATTTCTGTGGAGTTGATAGATAAAATGTGATCAACAGGGCAAATTTATGGATTAGCAGAAGAAGTCAGCTAAGAAAAAATCTTAAATCTGAGCAGGCACTTCCATGTTATGTCACAAACTGCTCTTGGTTCCTGTGAGGACAATGGAAGGGCATGATGGAACTAGTAAAAATAGAATAGTAATTTTGAAACTACTAACTTTAAACTGTTTAACTTCTAAAATACTGTTCAATACATAGCTTAGAAACAGCCTAGTTGGTATCAACACAAAGCTAACAACAAAGACACTGCAAATGCCTGCAAGGAGATTTAATGAAACAGAAAATGTGCCATGATAGGGAATTGTATTTGTGAAAGCCTGTGCAGCCAAAAAGTAGAGGACATTTGTTAACAGTAAAGCATGGGTTCAACAGCTTCTCATGTGGTTGCTGTTAGGAGTTAATTACTGCAGGAATTCAGAGCTATAGTTGAAATTGCAATTACTGGCAGCAGGAAGATATATAAGAATAATTGGACCTGCAGGTCCTCAAATCATAAAGAACCACCAGATCCTAAAATACCAATAGGCAGGGCTGACCTGTACAAAGTAGATAACAAAACTTTTCAGGGAAATCTAAGGTGTAAGAATTGAAAACAGCATTACCTGCCCTTAATTTGTCCTTATGGCATGAAAGTTATTTTGGGCATTCTGATGATGTTCTGTGCATGTATTTCTGTAAACACATCTATATTTTAGAAAGTATAAACATGTTTATTTAACATGTTTATACTTTTAAATAAACATGTTTATTTAAATAACAATCTCTTTAGCAGTTAATATCTAGTTAAACAAGTGTGTACTCTTCTTTTGAATTTGAATTTTTTCTAGATTTCTTCCTTGAATGCATCATATAGCTCCAAGCACATAAGTGCCGTTAAGAACCTGTTCAGTGTCACTCAGTAGTTCAAAACAGGATAAGGCTGTGATTACTATCACGTCACTATTTTTTGCTCCCTGATTTTTTTGTTTGAATCCTCAGATAACCTTTTAAAATTAATTCACAATTTTTTTCCATTTCTACAAACACTGAATAGATAAGATGACATTTTGTTAACAGCTGTATTTCCTGGTAAAAAGCAGGTTTCAGTAGAGCCCAGACTGTGCATTCTAACACTATGGTTTTAAAACATCTATATTCTTTAAAGCTGTCTCAAATTTAGGTGTTTTCACCTTTCAGTGCTGTCAAAGATATCATAATATCATGGAATTTATAAAATTTAATTTAATATTAGGGAAAATTTTAATTTATACTATAATAAAATAGTAATTTGTCCTTGTAAACCAGTCACCTATGTACTCTGAAATGGTTAGCTTAAAATTTTTCTCTATAATACTACACAAAACAAACATCTGCAAAGACAAAGATATGCCTTTATAACAAAAATTGATCCCTACACTGAAAAAATTGTAAAGGATCTTTACATAACTATGTGTCCTAGAACTATATTCCTTTCACAAACTAGTTATTAACTTTATGTATATATCCCGACCATCAAGTTCAGCAGTATATATCAATTGTAGAGCACAACAAAACAAATCTGTGTTGGTGCATAGACTGGGAGTGCATATTGGTTGTCTTGAGAATGATGAATGAGAGTATGAAAACGGCCCTGGTAAGGTCTGATTCCTTAAAAAGGATACCATGATGATATATGCTCAACACTTTGCAACTGCAGATCTCAGAGCAGATACCACCTGGGATCAATAGCACTGTCCCTGTTTACAGAGGAGAAAATTGGGGTCCTTGATGATGGCTTCCTGCCAGACAAACAAAATTCAATCACTGAATCCCAGTCAGGATTTCAGTTTCTGGAAAACGCAGCTTTCCGTTGTGAAGTTCCATAGAAGTTTGGTGGGACCAAGATTATGCTTCAAAATTAGTGAATGGCACAGTTGGCATTGTAAGGGGATTTTAGGAGATCATAACAGAAATGCTTTACTATTAGTGCTACTGCAGCAGCTGCAAACTCTATTTATGTGTCCAGCCAGGAGGATTATCCACATGCATCATGAAAGGGAGACCCCTGACCAGAAGATCTTGTACTCTGAGTGCACAGAATGAGGCAGAAGCAAAGCAACACTGAGCTTGCAATAACTTATTTGAATACCAGGCATAGTGCACTCATATTCAAGCCAATTTTAAGCACTTTTTTTGAAAGGCATGATAGAGACCATGTTAGAATTTTCTTCTTCGATTATATTTATAAGAGAACTCATTGCTTGCTTCCTGAGTGAAAAAGAAGAAATACTTACAGCTTGAAATATTACCTTGGTTGAATAGTTGCTTTCCCCAAAATTTAAGAAGGTGATAATTTTAATAGACCACCTTTATCTATGAATGTCTGAGTGTTTTGCATGCTGAAAATTAAATATTTCATTCCTTTCCCACAAAACAGTTAAAACAAAGAGCTTCTGTCAGAAACTGGCTTCTCCCAACTTCAATTAAACTTCGGAATGACTTGCGCGCATCAGAGCCTGCACTGAAATGATCAGTCAGTTCTATCTTCTCCACAGCAGTTTTGTACTGCCACATATGGTCAACATTGATTCTTCAAGCACTGCAGAGAATTTCCCTACATTTTTCAATTTTCTGGCAATTGCACCTTTAACTGACAGTGAAATTATTATGGCTTTTGCTGTCATCTTAACTTTATTCAAAGCACTTAATATATCCCAATTTACTCAGTGTTAAAAAATCTTGTCTAATTTTGTCTTGACACTAACAGATTACTTCCCACATGCTCTTCAGTAAAACAGTCCACACAGTAATTTATTTTCTTTAGCTTTGTTATTCTAAAAAAACACGGTTAGTCTGGATTTAAAGTTTTGTGTGCAAACCTCTTGATTAATTGAAAAGTAACATTCTTCTTTGACTTCGGATTTTCAGCAGTGTCAAGGCTTGAATGCATCTGGATGTGACTTTGGTGTTAACATAAGTTTTAAATTCAAAGAGTAAAAAACTCAGAAGTGAATTTTACCAAAACTAAGCAGCAGCCTTGTTGCAAACTAAGGGTGTCCATGCATTATACTCTTTGAAAACGGTTAATCACATACAAAATACTTTTCAGACAGATCCAGCAAGAACAGAAGTTCTCTCTTGACACATTTATTCCTACAGTCCTTTGCTTCCCAGGGAAAAGCTATCAGTCAGTGACCCTGAAGTATTTTGTCATGGATGGCAGATCAAACACTTGTTCACCTCTGTTGTGATAAGGGTTAGTCATATAACAGCACAGGTGATGATATGTTTGCTCTTCAGTCCCCACTTTAAGAATATCCCTGAAAGGCTGAATGGTGATAATTCTCAGGGAAGTGAAGAATGGCTGTAATAAGTGGCTATTGAGCAAGTCCTGTTCTTAACTCCATTTTTCTAACCCAGAGCAGACTCAAGTCCAAAGGACTTACGTCAGTAAAGGACAAACACTGCTGTGTTTACTGCACTAAATTCAGCTGATACACAGTTGTTCGATTTCTGCCGTTAGAACAGATCTCTCGCGTGGTTTTGGGCAAACACTAATAGGGCTTTGCTACAGCCTTTCCTCTACACAATGATAATACTTCTTCACTCTCTTTTTCTGTCTGTTTGTTTGGGAGTTTTTTGTTCTTTCTTTAAGCCCAGAGCAGGAGGAAGCCCATGAGTCCCTCAAAAGTGTTGAGTAAACGCCAAGTAGACAGCCCACACTGTGTTCTCCAGATTCATATCACACCACTTAGGATCCTAGGGCTGCTTTGCCTAAAGCCACATCACCACCTCTGTTTGTGTGGCCATTCTCAGCCTGGCTGGCAGATGATTTCAGGCTGGGAGAGATGTAGGCTGCCTGGCTTCGTGGTCTTATATACAGCATCCAGAAGTGGAATGCTGCTCGGCTGTCCCTTTAGGTTCCTTTTACGGGACAATCAGCAGCAATCAGCATCCAGGAAATAGAAATAAATACAGCTGAGAACGTCAGATCATATAATCATAGAATGGTTTGGGTTTGGAAGGACCTTAAAGATCGCCTAATCCAACCTGCCTGCCATGGGCAGGGAAACCTTCCAGCAGAGCTCAGAGCCCCATCCAACCTGTCCTTGAACACTTCCAGGATGGGGCATCATTTACGTGCAAAAAGAGCAGTGGGCGCAGCTGGGGGAGCCAAGGCGGTCGGCCGGATGGGATGGCAGCCGCGGGGAAAGAGTTTTCCCTCAGCATTCCCGACGGGAACACCGGAGCGTGCCGTGCCGCTTTCCCTCAGCATTCCCGACGGGAACACCAGAGAGTGCCGCGCCGTTTTCCCTCAGCATTCCCGACGGGAACACCGGAGCGTGCCCCAGCTCCCGGCGCCGCCCCAGCCGCAGCCGCGAGGTGGCGCTGGCGCCCCTCGGGATCCCGGGCGCTCCCGGCCGGGGCCGCCGCTGCTCCCGGACACACGGGGGGAACCCCGGGCACACGGGATGGACACCGGGGACACCCTGGGCACCTCCCCGGGCACACGGGATGGACCCCGGAAACACCTTGGACGCCTCCCCGGCCTCCCCACAGAGCCTCCTCCACGCCCCATCCGTGTGTCACGGCTCTTCGGCAAAGCCTGCTGCCCGCTGCGCTCTGCCCTCACGCCAGGACGAGCTGTGGGAAACTTCCCTGGAAAGCTTCTAAGGGAGTCTAGTTAAAATAAAAAAACCGTTAAATACGAAACCAAAAATCCCTACCATCGAAGTAGTCTATTGGGATGTTTTTTAAATTAAAATACAACCGTGTTCTGGGGTGCCTCGGGCACCAAGGATGCCAGCTGATCAAAGGACCTGATTGTCCCTTTCTGCTCTGCACTGCAACAGCCTCTCCAGCCAAGTGTGCAGTTTTGAACATCTCAATAGAAGAAGAGGAAGGATATATCCTAAGGAGCTACAAAGACAGTGAAGGGTCTAAAAGAGAAGCTGTTTGAGGAGTGGCTGAGGTCACTTGGTTTGTTTGGCCTGGAGAAGAGGAGACTGAGGGGACACCTCGTTGTGGTGTGCTCCTCATGAAGGGAAGTGGAGGGGCAGGCACTGATCTCTTCTCTCCTGTGACCAGTGACAGGACTCGAGGAAATGGCCTGAAGTTGTGTCACGACAGGTTTAGGCTGGGTATCAGGAAAAGGTTCTTCACCCAGAGG
The DNA here is from genome assembly GCA_013397795.1 of Orthonyx spaldingii. Taxonomy (NCBI): domain Eukaryota; kingdom Metazoa; phylum Chordata; class Aves; order Passeriformes; family Orthonychidae; genus Orthonyx; species Orthonyx spaldingii. Next base: position 4,322,461 of record VZTJ01000487.1, on the reverse strand, counting down.
GTGGTTGGGCACTGGAATAGAGTCCCCAGGGGAGTGCTCACAGCACCAAGCCTGACAGAGTTCAAGAGGTGTTTGGACATACTCTTGGGCACACGGAGTGATACTTGAGGTTGTCCTGTACAGGGCCAGGAGTTGGGCTCAATGATCTTTGTGGGTCCCTTCCAACTCAGGCTATTCTATGAATCTCTGATCTTCAAATTCTTATTTAAGAAAGGAATTCTAATTCCTCATGCAAGAAAATCTTTGTCATCATATGTGCCAATAATGAATGTGAGAGATAGGTGAATAAACAAAAATCAAAGCAGCGGAAGTCATTGTCCATTAGACCCTGCAGAACGACTTTGCCATCTGCATTTTCCATGCCTGCCTAATGGAAAGTTTGTTAATATGAGCAGCTGGGATGCAAGGCTCCCTCCCACCTCAAGCATTGATGAAGGCTGGGAATGATGCTGCAAACAGGGTCAGCGAGTCATGGCATTCCCACATTAGAAAGTAATAAGAACTAACTACAAACTATTGGGAAGTATTGCCATTCTCCTTCAAACCCAGGCTCTTTTGATTTGGTGTACTCAGGCACCAATGCACAAGGTCAACTTTTCAAAGATGCTTTCCTTTTGTTGATCTGAGGACAAAAGCATGGACCCTTGGGAGTGATATTCTGAGCTAAACTGTATCTCCTGACAATATTAATAACAGTCTCTGAAATGTCATTTGATGCTCACCGAGAACGTACCCAAATATTAAGCTGAAACATTCACCCAATCTTTCATTCATCAGTTCCAAGGAAATGTCATTGGTGAAATGCTAATGGAATGTGACAAAATACTTAAGCCAGAAAACTCATGAGGCAAATTAAGGCCACTTGACTTTTCCCAAGCGCTTTAATAGCTACTGAGGCACTGGCAGTGCCAGAGGAAGATTTTGTGTTGCTCCAGGGACATCACAGTGTGGTCTATTGGAAATAGCTGTATGATTCCTGTCTGACCTCAGGTTTCCAACCTACTTTGTGAGACAGTATGAAAAGTAAAGCTTCTGAAAGGGAAGAAAATTGAAACAAGTACTGGGGAGATTTTGTAAATGATCTGTAAATCTTGCTTATGGCTCATATGGTCGTTCCCAATTTCCACAGTCATTTAAAAGTAGGAGAAACAGCTTCAGTTTGTGAGATGAACTTCAGATAACAGGCGTTGCAAAATCTCCCTCAGCTACTTTACTTCTACAGTCTCCTCTGGGTTTTTTTTCAGGCGTATAACAGATCTCTTTCCACATCTAACATTAAATACAGGTGTATTTCAAAGGAATAACAATTTTCGGTTAAATTTGTCCTGAATTAGAGTCCAGTCCACTGCTTCTGATCTGATACAGGACTGGAAGTACACCATCCACCCCCAAATATTCACATGTTGTAAAAGCAAATATGAAGAAAGAAAAAAGCACTTTCCCCACAGCATTAAATTTTGAAAGGAATGATTCTGAAAGATGTCCACAAGAAGCAGAAACTGCCTCAAAGATTAAAGCCAGCACTGTGTGCATCTATACCAGGTACAGAAGAGGTGGATCAGAGGCAACCAAACAGGAACAGAGACCTCCATTTATCTCTTGCAATGAAACAGAATATAGATGAGACTTGGCATCAGTCTGAAAGGATGGTTTGAAGATAATCTATTCAAAGTTCAGAGAAAAAAAAAACCACCCCAAAACCTACAACAAAAAATCCACAGCAGAAACAGATCAGGTTTTTGTGGTAAAGAGGAAAAACTCCACTTTGGAGTCTGGTACAATTTGTAAAAATCATTAATTACAAACTGAGATAACTTGAAAGATGGGAACAATAGATACTGCTAAATCTACACCTAAAAATACAAGTAAAGACCTCCAAACACACAAGAAAATGGCCTTCATCTGTATCTCTGAAACATTTTATTGATGTAATAATGAGAAAAAATATTTCAACATCATTGACCTGAAGCACAAATAATCAAAGCCAAGAATAAATAGTTGTGGGTACTGAGGTGGTCATGAGATTTGTAAAGGAAACAGATTGTTCACACACATAAAAAAGAAACTTTTAAAACCCTAATATTATTTAGCTTAAGAAGGAAACAGCCATGAGTTTCTTATCTACCAATTAATTTCATCTGCAGAGCTCTTCGCTTGATGCAAACCACTTTTTTTTTATCCTCCTCTGACTTTGGAAACAAGATTCCTTATCAGTCCCCAGTGCATTTCCCCAAGGTGTAGCATAGATGTAATTAAAAGGCTGTACAATTAAAAAGGGATTGCATCTAAATCACTACACTGTAACCATTTCTCATGCAGAGCCTGCTTTACAGACCTGCACAAATGCAGCTTCATTCTAATCCACGTCTTTATGCCCATCTGTAGTATGTCAGGGAGCGAGATTTTTGTCCCCATAAAATTCTGAAGTACAAGGAGCTAAAGAAATTATGAAAACTCCTTTCACTTGAGGGAAAATTTTTCTTTCAGGTCACCTAGACAAGTTCCTATTTTTAGCTGATTAAATTATTTGAGGATTAAGCACAGCTGTTTGTCTACAGATTTGTTATGTATCTATAGAAGTCAATAGGAGACTGCCCATTGACTTAAAGGGACTTTAAATCAGAATTTTTAAGGGCCAAGTTTTAATCCCACTGAACATAAACGAAGGCTCTGCTGATTTCAGTAAGGTCAGAATTCTGCCTCCGTCACCCATACAGTGACTGGTCCTGTCACTGGGCAGTACCAAAAAGAGCCTGACTCCACCCTCCTTGCTCCCTCCCTTTTGTTATTTATATACATTATAAGAGCTCCCTGAGGCTTCTCTTCTCCCGGCTAAACAGTCCAGCTCTCTCAGCCTTTCCTCACAGGTGACATGTTCTTCTCCTTTAACCAGCCTTCCTTTTATTATCTATGCACTTTGGGAAGCCCTTCATGTTGTCTCTTATATCCCTGACCAGACTGAATTCGGTTTGGGCTTTAACTTTACCAACTTCATCCTTACTTCCACCCTTGTATACTTCCCTTTTGTGTGTAAGTTTGGGCAAGAAGTCAATTCCACTTCCAGACAGAGTTTACAGACTATGCAGGTGAATAATTGAATTGCATCCACTTATTACCACAACTGAGCTTAGGATTTTGTGTATTTGAAGTACCACCACAACTGCCACTAAAATATTAAGTGATTTGAAAAAATGTCAGGTGTTAACATGAACATCTGCAATGCACAGGTAAAGTGGTAGTTGCCTTCTACCTTGGTAGATGCTAAAAGCTGGATTTCTTTTATGTTTCATTCTGTGTTCCTGAAGCAGGTGGTGTGCCGAGTTTATTGTTTTAAAACTGTACCCACATGAATTAGGCTGCATGAAATAAGCATATATGGGGTTTGTCATTGTGCTTACTAAGCAAAATCAACTCTTGCAGGCCATCAGCAAAGGATATTGCTGTATAGAATTTAATGAAATTTAATGAAATATGTTTCTTTTCCAGTTAGTTATGAGTTAATATAAAAATAATAGTCATAACTACAAAAGAGGCCCAATGTTTTTTAAAGGACGTTTCAAAATTTTTAAATCATTCTTTATAAAATATCATTTCCAGTACTACTTGCACTACGCACCTTGAAGTTCACTGTTCAATTGCTAACATCCACAGTCCAGGCATTTTGTTAAATGGGACTGTTATCCACAGACACAAGTGTAATTACTTTAAGTTCTTAGGAACAGCTTGCATTGTTTATAAGATCAATTTTTTCCTATCAAGACAAGAAATGAAATTAATAACATTAGGGGCAGTTAGGACAGAGCTGCGTATAGAGATATTAAGAGAAGAAACACTACCTAACAAAATTATCACAATTAATAGCAAAAATTGATCACTGGGAGAAAAGAGTGATATAGGAAAAATGTTATTGCTGCAGATGCGTGCCCAGTGCAATAAAACAAACAAAAAACAAACCAGGGAATGCCCAGCCACACTATTTTGCATTACAGAGATTGTGCTAATATGAGCCAAATGAGGTCTGGGAATGAAAGCCCACTATAGAGTAAAGGGAGTTTCTGTCAGCTAAGAAAAGCCCAGAACCTAATGTAATTCTTAAATCTGATTTACCCAGTTCCTTTTTCCTCTTGGGAATGTCATGTGGTTTCCTGTTCTTCACTGATCCATACCAAAACCACCTGACAGCGAGCATGTGCACAGGTTTAGCTGTGACATCTCAGGTTGGATCAAGACAAGTACAAAACATCAGATGCAAACTGCATCCTTCATGCAGACCCTTCAGACTGATGATTCAAGAACATTCTTCAGGACCTGCATGTGTGCATATTTAAGGCAATCATATTTTCCTTGTCTGTCACACAGACATGAATTGCTCCAGTCACAAACCAGCCCACAACAGAAATACTGACTGTCAAAAGATAACTGAAAATTTGTGCCTGCAAGACAAAAGCTGTTTTCCCATCTCCATCACTTGTATTGAGCAAGATAATTTAAAATATTTTTCTTCCTTTAATTTATTTGCTATAGTTTCTGCTTTTTATTTTATTTGAAACAGAGAGTTTCTTGAAAGTTTTAAGTTTCTTTTAAAGATATCTTTCCAAGTCCATATCAAAAAGAAAACAATTAAATCACTCTGAAAAATGGAAGAGGTTTTAGCAATAAATCATTGAGATTGAAAAGCTAAGGGAAAAGACCTTTACTGCTTATTTGCATTTTCCTAAGAATCAATCTTTAAATTGTAATGAATCTTTTCATTATAAGGGCTGGGCAAGTGTAACACATCAAAGAAGACATATTTATACTCCCCTCTGAATTTTGTTTTTCAGTCCCTGGCTATCTTCCACTGCAAACAGCATCTGCATCAGAAATGGTTGTAACCCAGCAGTTATTCATTAATAATTTTTAGCACTTACATTTCCAACCATTCTGCCAGCTATGGCATAACATTGGTTCATAACATATGGCAGTGTCTGCCCTCGGTTTGACTTTTAAGTTCATATTGGCATTGCCTTGTGTTGACTCCCAATCTACTTATCAAGGAGCAGACATACTCTCTGCTTCTCTCTCTACTGGGAGGCAGGGATACATCAGAAGTTGAATTCAGGCTGTTCTGATGTATATATGATATAAATAGAGTGAGGATCATGATAAATGATAAACTATAAACATTTCCAGGATTAAAAACCTTGTATTGGGTTAAAAAAATAATAGATGCCAACTATATGCCAAGCTAATAGATGCTGTCGGATTCTGTTCTTGTTCCTTGCTTATTTTCTCTATTGTCTCTGTGTGAACTGCAGTCCCTCCTTTCCTTCTCCTATCTAAGCAAACCACCAGGGTGGTTTGCATCTGTAAAATCAGAGAAGACGTGCCTGTTTTGAACTATTTCTAATTCTCTTTGACTTTGCTATTTTTCAAGGAATTTAATTACATCCAATAAGGAACAAAGGTTTAAGGAAGCAAGAAACTGTGGATATCTTTGATGCACAATTAATGATTCCCTGTAGAACACATTTGAGCTCATGAAATGAGTTCAAACCTGAGTGACCAAACAGATGACTAACAAAGGCAATTCGTAGAAATTGGATCTACAAGCAGAAGTGTGTGGAAAGGACAGAGTAGAAAAGTTGTGCTATAGCTCTGCAAGCCCCGTGTGTAGAATAAGTAGTTGATCACTGCTACTGTCATTAAAGCAAAGTTTACAAAAGGTACAGGTAAACCTAAGTAAGTGAGAATAAGGATTAAATACTCAAAACGAGCATAAATGTATATTACACTGAGAGAAAAAAGGGAAGAAAAGGAAAAAATAATGCTCTGGAGCTGACACAAAAGAAAAAAATATATGAGAAATGGAGCCCTAGGTTTAAATATCCTGTTGTCCTTCTATTAATTATCGTCATGTTCCTATAGAAGTTTTTGCATTCTCTGCTGAGTGACTGAAATACGAACATGCATTGAAGTCTTCCACCTAAAGATGCTCATACTGACATCCTTCAGAAAAGACAAAGCTATGAAGTTGAAGGAGTGTGAAGAACACATCAGATGCGTGAATTTCTCATCTTTCACTTGGATTTTATAAAAAAAAAAAAAAAGCTACATTGTCAGGGACAATAAAAGCAAGGGAAGGCTTGAAAAACAAGCCACACATTGGGTCGATAAAACTCTCATAAAGTGTTATCTTTATGACTACTAGAAACTTAGGAATTGTCATAGTGGACCAGGTGAATATTTTTTCTCAGTCAGTAGCACTTTTCATGTGTTTCAAAGAGAGATAAAAGAAAGCCCATGAGGAAAATTTCTTGATAACATTTTCCATTAGTGGTTGTCTCATAGGCATCTCAGGTCATTTAGTTTTCATTATCCCCATGATTGTCCAGTCCTTGTTTGAACTCTGCTGTTTTGGACAATGATTTTCATGGGTTTGTTGTTCCCTATGAGAAAAATATAAACATGCTTAGAACATTTAGATTTTTAGTCTGTAATTTGAAGTCTCCTGCTTTTTGATCAGTAGTAAATAATGGGCTGAAAACTAGAGATGGAATGAAGTATCATTTAAAGTAGAAAACTAGGATTTGATATTCCTGGCACTTCTAAAGGTACTTTTTCTGGCCTTTGCTAAGTATTTAAATTTCTCTGTGACTTAATATTTAAACATCCACATGTTTATTTCGTTACCTTTAGCTATCTGTTAATTTCCTGATTCTGATGCAATAATTACTCAAGGATTTTCTCCGTTCATCTCATATATCTTCCATATTTAATTTTTGTGTTATTCTCTGCCTCTTGCAAATAGATGAAACAATTTCCTAGCCAGGAAATTCCCCAACATAGTATTTGTTTCAGGAGTGAATAATATGACAAACTTAAGGAAGAACTGGTCTCTGTCGTAAGCAGTGACAGGACCTGAGGAAATGGCATGAAGTTGTGTCAGGGGAGATTTAGGTTGGGTATTAGGAACAGGCTCTTCACCCAGAGGGTGTTTGGACACTGGAAGAGGGTTTCAGGGAAGCAGTCACGGCATCAAGCCTGACAGGGTCCAGGAAGCATCTGGACAATGCTCTCAGGCCTATGCAATCAATTTTGGGGCCATCCTGTGCAGGACCATGAGACGGATTTGATGATCTTTGTGGGTTCTTTCCAACTCAGGATATTCTATGATTCTAAAACTGTTGCAAATGCAGTGATGTCTTGCCTCAGTGACACCCACCAGTAAAGTCTGCAAAACTTAAAAGTGGCACATCACCTATTCTGGATGGAATGCACTTGACAAATCTTCTACCTGGTTGTTTTAATTGATGTCTCATTTTATGAGCTATGGAGAAACAATCACTCAGCATTCCCTACGCAGCACCCCATCCCATTCATGGTTCTGTAGTCACTCTCATGCTTCATCCCTCCTTCCAGGATAAAATACTTCAGCTGCCTTTCACCTTTTCTCATTATGATTACTCTTTTCTAGACCTTCCAGGAAGGTACACCTGGGCTCATTTCCATTAGCAGAAACTATGTGGCTTGTATTGTGTGTGTTTTAAGGATGACCTGTCTCCTATGGGACTGTGCCTTGTTTTCTAGGGCTGTCAAAATTCTGTGAAAGTGAATTCTTAGCTGGAATCATCCATCAAATGTGTTTTCCCTTCAGTTTAGTGATTTAAGGTTGTTGACGTTTGTGCCACTTAAAAAGCTCTGTCGGCTTTCATTCCCTCATTAAATAAATGTTTTTCTGTTTGTGCTTTATTCTTTATGAATCTGAGTAATGCGTGTCTAATAATAATAATAATATATTGCTTTGATTTGTACTAAGTAACATGAAAGAGTTTTGGTTTAGTTGTTTATTGATGGGTTTTTGCTACCTGAAAGGGTTTGAACAAAAGAAATGCCTGCCAGAGCCAGGCTGAAACATGTTTGAGGTAGAATCATTCAGATATTGAATGAAGATTTATCTTACTGTAGGCAACTAAAGGGTCCCTAGCTGAAAAATACAGTAATTTAAAATGTCTTATTAGGGCAGCTGCACCATCATGTCAGGTGTCAGGAAAAGCAAGAAGAAGGCTGCACTAAGAAGAGATAAGTCAGGAGCCACAGGCATCCTGATTGAGGGGGCACAGTTCTGTGACATCTGGAAGGAACAGAACTGATGACAGCCAGGAGCTTTTTAGAGCAGTTGGGAGAAGCTGGGAAAGCCCAGTCTCCATGTGAAAGCACCAGAGAACGGTGTCCTCTGGAGGGGAAAAACGGGGAAAATGAGTGTTTAGGGTAAGTGCCTGCAGCTGCAGTCAGTTGTGGTGCTGTGTGTGAAGAAGCAGCTGCAGTCAGAGCAGGGTCACCCAGCACAGCCAGCTGGGTCCCCCCCCCAGTGCCACCACATGTTCCTGGTGTCCCCACAGCTAAAGGGGGCTCAGCACAAGCCCTCTCTGGGAGGCTGTGGCTGACAGTCAGTCCCGGGAGCACCTGCAGCCCTGGGAATACAATAAACCTTTTGCATCACCTCGTGGTTTGGTGTGTTATTTATCTTTCCCGTCCCCCCTTTGTTTTGATTTGTTTTCTCATCTGAAAAGGTATCTTAGAAAGATTAACTTAGAGACCACTTTTCTTTAATTGTGATAATGATCACAGAGAGAGCACTCACCATTTTGATGACAACAATGCATTGAAGATGGTTCTTACCACAAAATATATGTGACCTAAGATGCATTTTAGCCAGCCTGAAGTGCCTATGAAATATTCCATAGTCAAGTATTTATAGATACTGCTTTGGATGCTTTAAAAACAAAACTGTAGAAATCATGATTAATTTGTACTTAATTAAACTGTATAACCAAAACTGGTGAAAAGGTTGCTTAAGCTTTTTATAGTCTTGATCTACCTTAGAGGAAAAGAGACAACTTACATGATTGTAAAGGATGTCAAGTGGCCTGTGCTCTCTGCATCTCAGTGTCACTGATATCAAGCCCTTCAAGATCTGAGCCTCTCAAGACTGGAATCAAACTTTGCAATTTCTTTTTAAATGTTAATCACTAGCTACAGCTGAGCAGTTAGGATTAAGCAGTTGCTCTGTGCACGTTGTAACCTTGGCTAATCTTTTGTTTTAAGGAAAAGAGAAGACAATCCCAGGATGAATGGGCTGTCTGGATAACAGCCACATAGAGTGAAATCAGCAGAACTGAACAGTAACTGGGGGAAAGGTAATTCCAGCAGTGGGAGACTGTGGCCACTGACCCTTTGGCCACCTATTTAACCCAGACCCCAGACTCAAACAGAAGGAAGAACTGCACTCTTGTGGACTAGCAAGAGGTATAAGTAGCAGAGGTTTGAGTATTAATTAATGAAAAATATATGCAACGTGTATGCAGCATCCAGTGAATGTTGATGCCTTTGTTTGTTAAAATGTTTAAATAGTGTAAAGGTTTGATGACTGAGGAGGCAGCCTTTTGTGGGTAAGCTGGCTCCCTACTTTGTGCAATCTAGAATGAAAAATAGAAATGCCTTGTCTCAGTGTGTGAATTGGTGCTCCCCACCAGGTAATGAGCTGGTTCAGCTTGTTACCCAAGAGAACAGCACTACCTGAATAACTGAATCATTTCACTTTGAGGAGCTGATTGCTTTTAACATAACCTTCAAAAGCTAAAAATTGTCTCTGCTCTTCCCAAGCCAGGCTCTTCTCTGCAGGCTGTCCTGCATTTCCGTGGGAAATAAGAGCAGATCAGATCCAGCTCAAAACACTCTCCTCATCAGAGGAGCCCTGGCTTGGAATGAGGTTTGTCTGTTCCAGCAGAACTCTTTCAGGAGTTTCAGTTGTAGGGATGTAGAATCCCAAAAGATATGGGGCTGATGTATGTGTCAAACTCCGATGTCTGGGTGGCTGTGGAGCCAGCCAAGGATTGCTGGTAATAACGAACAAGGATTGTTGGTAATAACCAAGGATTGCTGTTAAAAACACATTGTAGGAAAGAACAAGGTGTGACTGGAGAAGAGGGCCATGTGGACACAGGGCAGCATTTTCTGAGACAAACATCCCTGTTCTAGATCCTGGAGATAAGCACAACACAGTACAGCACAAGTGCAGGAATGAGGCGAAGAAGTGGGCATGGACTGTAGGGAAAACAAGACCACCAAAGGCCCCCAAAGGCCTCTGACTCATTTCCAGAAAGGTCTGAAAGAACAGACTGTGCATGATAACTAATTTTTATAGAAAGTAAGAAACCTTCAGGGCAGGGAAAACTTATCTATAAAAATTTGTCTTTACTGAAAGATAAACACCCCTCTCAACTACAAATAGTACTTTCAGTGCTCCTAACAGGATGGCCTGCTGCAGTAGAAAAACTGCATATTACAGGCTAGGAAGGGTCAGCTACACCTGTACTGACTGAGAGAGCACAGGGTGAGTATAACAACTGTGAGAGACACTTGCTGCCCTTCAGTTAGCAGGACTGCTGTCCTGCTTGGGCACAGCTGTAGAGACAAAGAATGTGCCTAAAGTGCTAAGCAAACTCGAAGTTATTTTACATGGGGAGAGGATCTCAAACTAATTGTTCTGCTTTGCAGTTTATTTTGATTGTTTTGAAGTTGGTTCAAGCTAAAAAGAAAGGTCTGTCCCACAAAAATAGAAACAGATGTATTTTTGGAGCCATGAAATACACAAACATATAAAAATCATATTGGGGTTGCCCTCAGCAGAATTCCCCTTTTCACTCTCTAAAAATGAGGATCTTTTTTTCTGGGTTGGGCCATAATCCTGATGAAATCACTAATGTAGATAGTATTTTGTAGCAAAAGTGTTTGGGCTACTGTGAAATTGAAATCACACTCCTCCCAGATCAATCCTTCTGAGATTTTGAAAGACCTCACAGATCTAGTGGCCCCAGAAAAGACACTAGAATAAATGTTATCACAAAATCCTGGACAGTCTTGGCATGAACACTGATGAATTGAACCAAACCCTCTCAGGAAAGCCTTTTCTGCCTGATGTCCCAGAACTGATGAGATAATTGATAGAAAAGGAAGCAGAGAGCATACAATTCTGAAGGAAGAAAACATGCTCATGGCTTCTCACCCAGAAGCTGAGTTGCTCTGAAACCATTCCTTCAAAAAAGCAATATGAATGGGAAGTTCAGCATGCCTTGTGAGCTCCTATGTAGCTGTTTTCCCAAACAGAAAAAAATGAGGCAGAAATATTTACATGTGGAGATCATTTAGGGCTGACTTCTCCAGACAATGGTAAGAAATCAGTCAGCAAGCCCACATCTTGCAATTTCCAGTTTGGTCTCTTTAGTAAATTTGTGGTGCAATGCATCTTCTTCAGGTTAAATGCTCTTTCATTTAAAGGATATTAAATGTCAGACTTGCAAGGGATTTTAAGTAACATATTGTCAAGGGTGAGGTGATAAATCAGATTTTACAACTTGAGGCACAGAAGCCATGTTTGATCAATACAATCTCTTGCTTCTATGGATAATGATAATTCATGGTGTCAAGTGGGCAGTGTTCATCAGAGCTAAGAGTCCTGGATCACTTCAACACTTAACAAAAGGAAGAGATTGTGGCAGCTGCAGCTGAGAGGACACACACATCTCTCTACCAGTTCTGCCACAGACAACAGCCATCATCATAGTATTTCCAATCAGTAAAAATTCGGTAAAACACAAATAGCTATGCAGGCAGAATGACTTCGGTGGACACTTGGTAGAATACAGGACTAAGAGCATAACACTCCTTCTATGAATGTAACCCATTCTTTGACACCCTGAGGCTTACCAGAACGTCTTCTTAAGGGGAAAACCAAACAAATTATTCCTTCCCTAAAGTATTCACTATGTGACCACTTCTTTACCAAGCACCAGTTTGTTCTCATGCTCTTGTCAGCCTTCCTTGCAAAGTCATCCCTTCTGAAGTGTCTGACCATGGAGCCAGGGAGTGGTTGTCACTAACTCAGTCATCTCTGCACAGATGTTTTCTTTAGATATTAATCAAAACAGAAAATGAAGGCAAGCAAAACTCATACAGCCTTTGGAACAAGTAATACAGAAAGTGACTGCAATCCAAATACCACTCTACAGGTAGACTTGGCCTACAAAATGTTTCTGTGAGCCCAAAGCTTTTTCTTTCATAAACATAGGATGGTGACTATTGCAACAATGATTTCTACTCAGATAAATTATTTCTGTCTCCTGTATCTTTTTCATCTGTTTAGAAACAACCAGACTACTGCTGTTGCTGGTGTGAGAATCACAGAAGATTCTGAGTTGGAAACAACCCACAAGGATCATCAAGTCCAATTTTTAAGTGAATGGCCCATACAGGGATTGAATCCACTACCTTGGTATTGTTAGCACCAGCTGAGCTAATCTCAGGAGAATGGGGATGACAGCTTCTTCTGGTGAGCACTGACCCTTGTTATCAGCAGTGGCTGCTGTGGTCACTCCTACTGGGCTGGCATCTGTCATATCCCCTGTTCCCTTCCTCCTCATCTTCTCCCTGGCAGAAGCTTGGCTTCCTGTAGTAGAACCATATTTGACTGAAGTGGTTGTACGTCCTTCCTTGCATTTAAGGGCATGAAGGAAAGAATTGGTCCTGATACAAGGGAGTAATAGCAAGATTCATGAGCAGGATGGTTGCAAGAAAGGCAGAAGAGGAAGACAGCCTGCTGCTGGTGGGGAGTGAAGGTGTTGGGAAATTTCAATAACTGGCACCTCATTTAGCTGCTGGGCAGATGGCTGTAGGTGAGGATAAGTGCAGTTCTATCTAAGGAGAGAAAGACAAAGGAAATGAAAATCTTCTGCTCTACTGAGAAGGTGGGGTTTGGGGGTGAGAGGGCAGAAGTTTCTTTAGCCATGCTGCAGAGAAAGGATGAGACTCTGGGTATATGGGCTTGAGGTCAGATCCTGCCTTTGCAGTTTGCCAGACTGCAGTGGATCACACGGTCTAAATTGCAAAAGGTGACTGCATAATAATGTAAACAGCACTTATCAATAGGAATGCATTAAAGCCCCTCAAGCTCAGCTTTTCCATTTCTTCAACTCCATGAGCTGCTCCTTCTTATGGATGAATTCCTGTGGGTAGCTCATCTAAGTACAGCGTTTATACAGTTAACGAAACTATTGGTTTAAATCACTTGGGTGCTGTGTCATTTATTTTAGAAGAGGTTTAAATCAGACTGAAGTTCTGTAAACCTAATTAAGAAAAAACAAAACCTTCTCCATTGCAAATTTGCATTAAAATGCATAATGAGCTAAAGGCAGTTCAAAACCAGTATTTACATGCCTTCAGTGAAGCCTAGGCAGAAATTATGTTCCTAAAGTATGCATTGTTAAATTACCTCAAGCAATCTAGAAAAACACGGTTTGATGATAAAACTAACAAAACATTTTTCTTAGCCTCCAAGATCTCTAGACTTATGTTGCAAGTCTTGAAAAAATGGCCCTTGGAGGCACCACAAGTAGTTCTCTAGTCAGAACTTTGTAAATAAACCCAAAATTAACAAAACCCCCAAACCACACCCTCCTACACATTGCTGTCACAATGCTTTTCATCTAGAAACACAGTATAACAGGTGTTCCCAGGGCTTCCATTTTTCTAACCATGAAAGACACTTAAGTCTGAAGCAGAATGTTGCCTCTCCCTAGAAAACCTTGTTCTACAATGTCACAGCTACACCACCACTATTTGTGTTACATTTCTAGCAACTCTGTTCCTAAAACCACTTTAGTAATGAATGTATCATAAACTCAATGTTTAATCATAGGGGATCATCACACTTAAAACTGAACCATGCAGTTGATTTTGATCCCAAACTGAAATACAGTATTTTTAAACTGATCACATTTTATTAACTGGCTTTTGAGACTAGTGGGAGAAAGAATCAAAAACCTTACTGAACTCAGCATCTGACAGAGTGAGACTCAGATTAAGTCACACACATTTGAGTGTCTCTCTGTAGTTGTCCAAGTGTGATTCAAGTGCTTAGGATCTCGTTATAGATAAAGAAGATCTCTTAGTATGATGAGTGGAGCCTGTTAAGAAATGGAACTGGCCAAATATATCTAGTTTAGAGAAAATTGAGCCGTTCTTTTAACCTTGACTTTTTAAAGTGAGACTTCAAAACCAGCCATGCACCTAAGATATCTTCTGCAAAATCTCCTCATGGTATCATGATATCTGAAACATTCAGTCTTTGAAAATGTTGTAAGGACCTATGGAAGACCACACCTTTAGAGCAGCAGCTGTAGGAAATATCCTAGGACACCTCAAATGTCACAAAATTTCTAAGTTTGCTGTTTGAAACAGTACATCAATAGCATAAAAGGTCAGGCACAATTAATATCTATGTTCCTTATCTTTTTCTGGACTCCTACATTGTTATGCAAGCATTCAGGTAGGAGCTAGCTGGGAGTCAGATAATGTGCAGATGTACAAAATAGGATTTTTGAAAGAAAATATATTTTCCAAATATTTTCCAAAGAATATGATATAAATATTGTAATTGCAGTAAAGCCTAGGAGCTTTCATTAGCATGAAGGTCATGTAGAGCAATGACAAACATAAGTAAGAAATTTTGTCATGTGGAGTTTACCACCTTATGTTGTATTAATGCAATAGGTTGCCCATACCTACAGTTTCCTCCAGTCATTTATGGGACTAAGAGTTTCATCCTGTCATATCCTGTCTTAAAATTTAGATCTTGATAAAATTATTCTAACTTAGATATTTTAGAAGGTTTAAACAGAAATTTGGAACATGCAGGATAAAGTCAGTTTGCTACAGGGATAAAATAAAAGGTGCATCATTTATTTAGGCTTATTTGGAAAGTTTCCCAATACAGTGAATAAAGGAGTGTTTTGCTAAATCAGGAAAACAGGAAATCAAAGGATGAACTTTCTACGTTCAAAAATCCAGAAGAATGCAAATCCTCCTCAGAATTGCTGCTCTAAAGAGATTTATTATTTCATTTATGAAAGACTTGAAGCTACCTCTTTCCCCTTGGGCACATGGGAAAGGTTTGTGACCTTGGAGTTAGATTTCTCATCTGCTGACCAATATTCAAGCTTCTGCAAATAGTTTAGTCTTGATACCACTATCGTCTAAAGTCTTTGTAGTTGGAGATTTGCTTCTTTACATAATAACTTATCTCTGATGTACTTTGCTATAAAGTGAAATTGCTAGCAGAGCTTTTGGGGGGGAATAGGGGAAATATGTTTTAGTTTTTAAAAACCTTTATGCATAATAAAGAGTGCTTTTATATTTGCTTTTGTTTTAACTGCATACCCTCAGTTCTCTAGTACTCACCAAATGGAGCATTCATTTACCAATAGATTGTGTAATTGTGGTTATTTTAAACACAATAGAGGTGTAAAAAAACCCAATCTTTTTTCCCTGCTAACCGTATGTTACTTCCACAAATTTCAATTAAAGCCATCAGTTTGTAAGGGCTTTCAAAGACAGTAATTAAGGCAAATGATTCTCCAGCACCTGGGAACAACCTTCTTTTGTATTTGATATTGTGTTATTGTTCTGTAATGACAAAAACATTTGCAACCTTGATCTGAAAGTGAGATGATTTCTCCAGTGGTGGCTCAATTCAAGGTGATATAACTTTACCTATCAGGTCCACACCAGGACTCTTGGACTTACTCCATGCAGAGTTCACAACAGTGAAGACCCTAATGACTGGGAATGCACACAGGTAAGAACCCCTCATATAAGAAGACTCCACTGTAGGTCAGCAATTTTGATTTTAAGTACTGTCATTTTGTAATGTTACAGTTTTCTCTGAAGTTAGATATTGCTGATACATGTAAAATTTAACACAGGCTTTAACTATTTTGTTTGCCTCTCTTGCTGCCAGAGCTGAACCAATAACTGCAAAGGCCGGGGATTTCCCAGTGTAACACTGGATTCAGATGTGACTACGGACGCTCACACCGGGATGCCAAGGAGTGCTCATGATGCTGCCCTCTGACATTGAACAGTGCAGGCAGAAAGGTCACAGAGGCTGAAAACCCTTGCACTGTGTGACAACGTTTTCCTCCACAGCATGGCTTCATGGTACAAGATATTGACAGCTGAACTGCATCCGGTATCAGATGCAGCCTGGCTGCAGAAATCAAGTAGTTTGCCCAGGTTCACCACTTTGTTAGGAGACTCATCCATACTTATCAATATCAGCACTGACATCTATGAGAACACATTTGTTTCCATCTATTAGTTGCATGTTGACAGGAAGCTGAAGGAGAGAGAAGCAATTGTTTTATTTGAGATGAAGGGAAATTAACTAAGCATGTATTTTAGGAGGAATTATATTATTTTATGCATATTTTTAATGTATTTGAAATGTGAGAGTAGATCAAGGACTACATTTTTTTGAAAGCACTGTGACAAGAACAGTAACAATGAAATCACTCCTTATAAATGAACTCACCTGTCAACGGGCCAGATTATGAGCTCAATTACATTGATATGAATCTGTAATACCTCCACAGAAAGCAATTAATCTTCTTGTTATTTTCACTATTTTAATTGCAAATAGAAACTGCTGTGACATGCCCAAGCATCTGAATTTGATGACCTTCAAAGTCTTGCCAAGACCTTGAAAGCATCAGTGTTACTCTAAGCTGCTTATCCACATTGTTATTAGTGACCCTAAGACAATTAGAAATAGCTACAAAATTCTGAGAACAAAGGTGAGGATATCAGAATGACAAGAGGCGCTTCTGTTTGTTCTCCCAAATTCATATAATGGTACAGGCTTATACAGTCAGGGAAGAACCTTTTAGAGATGCTTATGGAAGATTTTCTTATGGAAGTCACAGAAAGTTTCTGACCCAGATCGTCCTTGCCAGTGCTCATTGAGGAAGGTCTATGAGGAGCATGAGATGTCCAGCTGACAAAACAAGGGAAGAGTACCTAAGATCACCACCATTAATCATCCTGGTAAAGATTGTTTCCTAACATTTGACCAAGATGCTAAAAACATGGAACCTGGCTGAAAACTGCTAGAGGAAAATGAGAGTTGCCTCATGAGCAGTTGAGGTATCTATACAGGCATATCCAGATAACAGGAGGAAATTGGAAAAATTTAACATCCTGAAACACCATAAATATTGTGTATTATCTTTTAAGAGACATATTAGAGCGAGTCGTTGAACTGGAATGTTTACACACAGGGAATTAATATCTGAGGGAAAATTAAGATGTATTTTTTCCTACATATATAAGAGGTTTTTTGCTCTCTTTTGTGAAGAAGTGATAGCAAAAGGTGAAAGACGTAGTATTTCTGAATAAATATAAAAGGAGAAAAACATGTTTGGGATGTGCTGCAGACTGCCTAGTAAGAGGGCAATATTGAAAGGTTTTAAACAATTTCAAGAATAGCTATGCATGGTGGCAATGAAGAACCTGAATTACATATATTTTTTGAAAAATAATATGATAGAACAGAAATATGTCATTAAAAATTTATTAAGACCAATGTTTTCTTTAGAAGATGAAAGAAATTATTGAAGAACCATTCTTGATATGATTCTGACAGGCAGAGAAGAGCTGCTTAAGTATTTGGTATGAAATGATGAGATGGAGTCACTATCAGCTGAGTAAAAAACATCCTCACACCACAGTTAGTGATTCGTTGCTGGGCTATGCAGATATTTCAGGTATATCTGTATATTTCCTGTATACCTATAAGGTGGCTCCTGATCAGTACAATATTTCTTTTAATGACTTAGGTAAAGGAATACAAAATAGATTTATCGATTTTCAGTTTTTTAAAATAATTTTTGGATGCACCTTCCAGAGTCTGCATCTCCTATCTGTTGATGTTTGCTATCTCACAGCAGTCATCTGACTACAGGCTCTCAGGAGCTCCAGAATCCCTGACCCACTGTTCCCAACACAGAAGACAATGTCCAAATTGAAAGATGTTATCTACAGATTTACATATAATTAATACACTCTTTATCCCTTTTAATATCCTTTTTCTTTTTGGTTATCTCCCTCAGTCAGGCAACATGCACTCTTTAGTTGATTATGTTAAACTTGTACGCAAACTTTATTCTCAGCTGCACTGCAGTTCAGGTTCCACATCTTAAAATGGGAGAATTTGCAGCCTATGTATAATCCTTGATAAAAGGTGGGAGGTGTGTTGTGCAGATCTTGGGCTGCAGACATTGGAGTGTTGTCTATGTGCCTCCCACCAACGTTAGCAATGTCTCAGATGCAGCAGTTGTCCTGCTGAAATAGTCAACCTTCATCACTTTCTAACCTGCATGGCTTTGTCCTAGACAATGTTTTTTTTCCTTTGGTGTGACTCCAACACACATTTTTGCATGTCCCAAGTGGCCTCCCATCCCAGGATAATCACCCAGTTGAGACAGACTCATCATTTTGGCACGTAGAAGGCTGACACAGGTTCTCAGCACAAATGAGTAAGATTAAGCAATTAGAGACTTTAAAGTTATGCTTTGTTTGCAAATCATAATTTTCCTAAGCAGGTACTAAATATTCTCGAAACATGCAGTATCAGGAGAAGCATCATGTAAGAGTTGATATCTCCTAGCTGGCAGCTACCCACAAGGCATTTATTCCCAACTAATTCCAGCAATGTTTTTCACTCTTTACCATTGCTTTAAACTTTCCATTTCACATACTGATTAGCTCAGTAATATTATCAGTTTCCTTGCTAATCTGTGAGGCACAGATGAATTCAAGCAGGGCCAGGAGGGAGGTCACAAGCAACCTACAAGGCGGCATTAAAATTCAAAATGATCTTGAGGAACTGGGGAAATAAGATGAAATCTAGGAAGATGAAACTCAGTAATGAGAAGTAACCGGCACTGCGCCCTGAAGAAGAAATCATATGTGTAACTACAAAATGAGGGATAGTTCACAAGGCAGCAATGTGCCACATGGGACCTGGGAATGATAGTACATTCTGAGGAGAAAGAAAGTCAACAGAGAGATGATAATTCAAAACTGGTGAATCTCATTCTGGTATTCACTAAGACCACATGAGAGGTAAGATATGGGAAATAATGATTAAAGTTCACCTACCACTGTTCCATTGTAAAATGTTAAGTTTCACTGTAGTTGAAGACAGACATAGACCAGAAAATTTGAAGGAGGAACAATAAGAGAAAAAAGTTTATAAAACATGAATTACAGGAAAGGTTGAAAAAGTTTTACTCCTTTTGTCTACACAAGGGAAGAGAGAGACTGAGACAGGTTGGCTATCTTTAATATGTCAAATTGTATTATAAAAAAGGTGATGATTAATTGCTTTCTACATCCACAGGGGATAAGGGAAAAACAAATTAGTTTAACTTGCAAAAGTTAATAAGAAAGCACGTTCAGATTACCAGGGAGTAAAGCACAGGAACAGATTACCCAAGGAAGCTGTAAAATCTATCCCACTGGATATTTTTAAGAAAATGTCTTCAGAAAAGCATCTGACAGAAATGGTTAAGATATACCCATCTTAGCTCATATCTAGGAGACAGATTAATACATGCTCTCTTGAGATCCTGTCAAGGTTTATGTTTCCATGGTTTTTTATATATTTAAATATAGAAGCAATCGTATTTGAAAATAACTAGAAAAGTTGTAGGGGTGGTAAGGGTGAGGAAAACACTGAGACTTGAAAAAGAAATCTGAACTCACTAGTCCACTGAAGTTGAATACATTAAAATACAGCATGTATTTTTAAAATGCTTCAAGGATACTGAAAGGATATGGGTACCCTTGTTTTATACCATAACTATAAACTCTGAGTGGAAATAAACACTGATTTTGTTTTGGTTTTGTTTTAAATAGGGCATTTCTAGGTCTTCGAGAGCACATTTGTCTTCCTGGGTGTGTTTCAGCTCACTAATTTTAGCCCGCAGCAACTTCAATATTTATATCTGAGTTTATTACCACGGCTACGTTTTATAGTCCATAAAAAGAAATACGCAAAATAATGCATGATTCCTCTGATCAATTTAGAAACCTGCTTTAGGATGAGATTAAGTGTGCTGTGCACACTGTGTATGTAAGTATCTGTTTTCCTCGAGGCTGTAAAGAAAAGTCTAGACTTAATTCTACCTACCACCTCTAGTTGGTACCCACCATCTCAGCTACCATCCTCCTTCAGAAACAGACAGAAAGCTGACCATGGGACAGACTTTCATCACTGATCTGGTACAATCCCAGATTTATTCTGAATGAGACAATTCTCCATCCTTTATTTTAGCCTTCAGTATGGGAAAAGGTGACCTAAAGACTGGACTAATGTCTGTAGTTTAAAGAACCCATAACTTCTTCATTACCGGTCTTTCTACCTGTGTTGCCGTATACAGAAAATTATGGTGATGATACTTCCCGGATGTGTCAAATACCTTAACTGATTATTATCTGGGTAAAAGTTTGATGTTTTCTGATAAAAATCACTTTTCACACTAGGAAACCAAGAAAATGCTGCTGCCTGCACAGGCTGATGAATTGATATTTGGGTCTGTCATGCAAACTTGTTCTGTTTCACTTGTTTCTTGCCCCCATTTCAGTTTCCAGACAGCAACAGTTTCATTGCCACTTATTTTCTACAGTTCATCCTTATAACTGGAAATTTGCCTTAAATACAAAGATGCCATTTTCCTAGTAGTGTTTTTGACAAATTCAGTCTCATATCCTATCCTATTCACCTGGAGGACCAGATTATTCATCTGTATGTTATTACATGAAGACAACACTGCTTTTCTTTTGTGCATTCTTAATATTACCTGAAGAAGATGCAGAACTTAAATGAGGCTAAACCTTACAAGTTTTCATTTCCAGTATATGAAACAGATACACAACCTCTTTCTACAGGCAACTTTCTTCAATTCTCTGAAAATACAGGTAGGAGAAAAAGAAGCAAAATGTTACAGAGTCCAGTATTTCTACCTAAATCAGTATGTAGAAATTAACCTCTACTGATAAGGAAAAAGGATGATGTTCTCCCTCTTTTCCCCCTTTCTCCTCTAACTAGAACTGTGGGAGTACCAACTTTATGGAAAAGAGGTTTGGATTAGAATAGGAGACACAAAACAAGCTTTTATTCCCAGTACAGAAAATACTGAATTATATTCAGCCACTTACAATATTCTCTGGTTTATATTTAGAAATGCAGAAATGAGACATGGGGCTGAGAGCCCCATAGGGTGTCAAAACCTGGGCGCCCTGAGGTAGGTACGTGCAGGTTGCTGTGAGCTTACCTGAAAGAGCAGGACACAGGCATGTGCATAAAAGCTTCAAACATAACTGTATGTTGGAAATCTGTGTGGAAAGCAGCATTCTCAAAAGTTCAGTCTGGTCTCCAGAACTGTCCCATTTCAAAGAGAAAAAGAGGCTGCTTTTTGGCAGGAGTTGTGTGAAGCTCCTGCTCATAGACCCTCTACTACTCTGCATGTTCAAAGAGGTGAAA
This sequence comes from Orthonyx spaldingii, assembly GCA_013397795.1. NCBI lineage: Eukaryota > Metazoa > Chordata > Aves > Passeriformes > Orthonychidae > Orthonyx > Orthonyx spaldingii. The sequence continues at coordinate 4,301,040 of VZTJ01000487.1, read as the reverse complement.
ATCAGTCTATCAGGTTTGATTATGTGATTTTCAGCTCTTGTCCATAAAAAGTAATCTTTATAACAACATTATTAGTGACATTTTGATACTCAGACTTGGCACCAGTCAGCTCTTAGAATATTGTATAAGGAGACTGAAATGACATTGAAAGCTGAGCAGCGGGAAGGGGATGAGCTGTAACAAAGTGAAATGCAAGGTTATACATTGAGGCTTACAGAAAGAGCTGATTACAGCTCTGTGTTTGTAAACTGGAAATAACAGAGGGGGAAAGTAATCAGTGGATCAGCTGGAAACAGGTTTACTATGGGCCACCAGCATGGTGCATCCTTAAATATGACAGATGTGATCCTGAGTCAACTCAGATGAGATAATTCCAGCTTCCTAGAGAGCATTCAATGAAAATGTAGTGCACAATTCTGGAGAAAAAAATAAAGGTTATTTAAACTGAAAATATTATATTAGCACAGGAGCTGTTATGTATAACCTGAACTTAATTACATTTAAATAGGAAATTAGAAGAAATATTATTACTATTTTTGGTGAGTTTCTCAATCTTAGTAAAAGGACTGGAAGAGTCATTATCTTTATGAAGGGGAAGATTGTGGTTTGTCAGTGATGTGACATGATGATATGGATGATAATTTTTCTTATGGTGACATAGTAGAGGTGATGTAACAGAGAACTTCCACTTGCTGTCACAGAAATCTCCAACGAAAATTTCTGACTGTTAGTGAGCAGAGATTCCACACAAAATAATGGTTTCTATTAGGCATTCTTTTGAAAATTCTTTCTCCTTCCTCTGTTTTTAAAAGCCAAATCTTACCTTGTCTTCAATTATCAGCCCTATCCTCATGGCTTCCTTCATGGGGCTGTTCAGTTACAATCCACATTCCTTCTTCTATGGGCTACTGTTTTTTTAATGCACATGAAATCTATTAAGAAAGTAATTAGCAAAGAGTTTCAAGAAGGGAATATGATTTTGACATGAAGATATCCCATGTGCTAATTAGCCTAATTTCCAACAAATGTAACTGTGAACTTCTTAGGTGCTTTTTTCTTTAATGTGTTCATTGGAGTAGCAGGAAGAGAGGGTAAGATTAGCAAAGCTTTCTCATTTATTATGTTCATTCTGCGCTGTCACGTAATTATATCTAAGTTAATCTTTTAGTTAATTGTAAGTCAAGTGATGAAGAAACACAAAAGCACTAGCATATCATCTTGGTAAGAATGTTTCATTTTGAGAGAGAAAGAAAATGGATATTTTATTCCCTCTTAACCTCATTTTTGAACAGTTATTGACATTTTACTGAATATGAAGAAACTTTAAAGAATTGTTCTTGATATTAACTCCAATATTTGTATTTCTAGGATGAGAAAATATTTCATACACATTCCAAGAGAAACAATTTTAATGGCTAAAGATGTCACCTGGAATAAGTATTATATAGACCTGTGTTTGTGAGTCTGCTACTTGAAGTGCTTAAAAGCTTATTTACATGTAAAACGATTCCTTCTTTTAGCAGCAGTATTGGCTTGTGCAGCAAGATGCATTGAAATTATTTCACATATAATAGCTGTTTTTCCACAATTTGTAACATTAAGAACACCTGTTCTTCTTCCCAGTGTTAGTGAAATTGTGGTATTTCTTACTTCAGCTGAACTCATGAATAAATTTTGTGTTCGCATGTTTAGTTCCAGTGCATAGTACCTTTCTAATAACACTATTTTATTATGTTCAAAAGCCTGCTGAAAGTGTTTTTCAATTGATTCAACTTATTAATCATACATCAAATTCTGCAGCTTCTTCAAAGCCTTCAGTATTTGCTTATACACAAATTCAGCCATTCCTATACATCATGAAAAAAAAAAATCCAATTTTTTAAAAATACTCGGTTTGTTCATCCTCTAGAGATGAATAATTTATCTTTCCAAGTATTGCCCAGTATTGTTCATTACAGTGTGTTCAGTTCAGTTGTTTAGACGTCAGTCCTGCTCCTGAAGGTGTGTATCAACAACCTCAATTTTTGGGATGTACCCTTAATAGCTGAGAAATTTTGGGGTTGGAAATTTATGTTTCCCATTGTTGAGATATACAGTGCTGTGGCTAATATGTGAAGGAATGGCTTCAGTAACATCACAGGTCCCCCCCATAGTTCTGTTCCCCTGACAATGGGCAAAAATGTGGAGTTAAGGTCTTATAAGTCTTGGGCTATGTCCCTATTCATTTACTAAAGTTAGAAAAAAACATTCATTAGAAAAAAATTATCAAAATAGCCTACTTTACATATTTATGTCAATATTGTTGCCCTTTCTGTTTTACACTAAAATTAGAGTTTCTGGCAGTCTCAATGTTTTAACATGAAACACACATATTCAATTCTTTCTTCTGTTTCATTTTCTAAAGTAATTCTTTTATTTAAAACAAAAAATCAAACTTTCTAACATTTAAACAGACATTTTCCCCTGACTTTTGTTTCATTCATGTTTTTTAAACTGTATCATCTTTTAGAAACAGGTCGATGTTGAAACCTTGGCATTATCTTTTAAATGAAATTTCTGGTTTTTCCCAAGCATGGACAGTTGCTCATGGAATATACTCATGAGGTCAGAAACTGGTACATTTTCTATTTCATAGGCAGGACATTGCTGCACTGTGAAATTATCATCACGTCAATGCAGGCAGGTGGGTGCATATGAAGGATACAGCCGGAGATCTTGGGAGGAGGAATTGGGAGACTGGTGAGTAGGTCATTTAGCCTGCTATTTTTAAAACTAATTGTAAGTAGATATGAGATTTTCAGTTTATGTTTTAGCTGCCATTCTATGATACTGTGAATGAAGAAAAAAGGCAGCTGCTGCATCCAGCTCTGGGATCCCCAACATAAGAAGGACATGGACCTCTTGGAGCGAATGCAGATGAGGGACATGAAGATGACCAAAGGATGAGAGATTTGGGGGTTGTTCAGCCTGGACAAGAGAAGGCTTCAGGGAGACCTTAGAGCATCTTCCAGCACCTCAAGGGGCTGCAAGAGAGCTGGAGAGGGACTTTTTACAAGGGCATGTGGTGATAGAACAAGGGTAAATGATATTAAACTGAAATAGATTAGGTTTAGATTAGTTATGAAGAAGAAATTCTTTACTGTGAGGGTGGTGAAACACTGGAACATGTTGCTCAAAGGAGTTGTGAATGCCCCATTCCTGGAAATGTTAAAGGCCAGGCTGAATGGGGCTTTGTGCAGCCTGGTCTAGTGAAAGGTATGCCTGTGGCAGGGGGGGTCTAACAAGATGATCTTCAACATTCCTTGCAACCCAAACAATTCTGTGATTCTATGACCCTTTTATATTAGCTATATATTAGCTGGGCATGCACAGCCTAGCAAAGAAGGCTGTGTATTGCCTTGACACCAGGTTTTAGTTAACACCAAACCACAGCTGCCTCAGAGAAGGAGTGGATCAGATGATGTGTACCTGACCTATTTCTATAGGCATATTTAATTGATCAGTCACTTGGTGCTTCAAGAACTCTGACCATGGCATTTTTTAGCATTCACTGAATGTTTCAGAAAAAAATATAAACTTAAGTATATATGGCATTTAGAGGACACTAATTTTATTCTTATGCTATTTGTACATGCAGGGTTCTCAGGAATGTTTCTTTTTCTTCTGCGCTCTCCAATTAAACATACAGCCAAGAAATGGGTGAATAGCACCATTAACAGTAAAAAACCAAAAACAAAACCAAAAAACTATTCTCTGTTTAGAATAAAACCAAAAGCATTTGCAAAACAAGAACCTCTCTTGTAAGCGACCAGTTTGTTCCTGAACACAGTGTGCTGAGACCTCACAGGTAGCAGTGGAGCTGCTCCAGGCCTCTTGCAAACACTTCTGTGGTTCTTTTATGTTACTTTTCTTTCTCTTCATCTTCTCTTGTGTGTATGCATGGGATGACTGATTCCCAGTTCAACAACAACTCCCCTGCTGCTCAGGAGATGCAAATATAAGCACAGTGGATACAGCGACCCGGTGAGCAACAGAGAAAAATGCCTTCAATAATTAATGAGAGAATGGGATGTGGAACCACTAAATCCAGTCTGAAGTTGATTACAGAGCTGTCAGTCATCTGCAGGGCAATGTAATGAAACAGAGCAACTCAGCAGTCAGGATATGTATGAAAGTCATTTCCTATCCCTTCTGCACATTTTTTTTATGGACTATAAAACTGACAATTGGATTATTGAAAGGAAAAACTGATGAAATATGTCTGTCTTGAATGGGAATGTATCTCAGTAATATAGCCCACACACACTCTGTCCTATTTTTATCCAGACTTCAGGAAATAAGTTATTCAAATGTATTTAAATAAGCTTTCTACCCCATCAAAATATAGTTTCATACTGTATCATCTGTTGTGTCATGAACATAAACCACCCTAGATTAAATTTGTATGTAATTATTTTGTTCCTCACATGTCCTTCTATCCAAAATATGTCCCTAAAATGGCTGTTGTGATTTTGAAACCTTGCACTGTTCTTTACCTGTAGCAGAATTCAGATCAGTTTCTCAAGGCCATTTAAAATAAGCCTAGTATCAGACAAATTTTTGTTTAGAATAAACAAGTACTCAGTTCTAAGTTTTTTGTGATTGTTTCTTCTTTTTTCTTCCAGATGATCTGATAGAAGCTTCAATTTCCTTATGAATTCCTGTTGAATTTCTCAAATATAATGTAGTTTGAAAGCAGATGACTCCAGAAGTGCAAGGTTGCACAGCTATTTTGTCTTCCCAGAGCAAGTGCCCAGTTATATTCTAATAACATACCAGAATAGGCCTGTTTTGAATTGTCATCTACTATATAAAGTCTTCTGAAGAACTGAGAGTATTTCTGAGGGTTTTGTCTGTTTCTGCTAACACTTTTTAAAAATTTCTTAATGGAAGGAAAACTTACTGAGGCTCAATCTTACATTTTTCAAACATGGTGGGCAAAATTTGGATTCAGGCTAAGCCTACTGCAATCTTATCACTGATTTTAACAAGTTCAAGGCTAGACAGAATAAAGATTATCTACTGGGAGGAACAATCTCTACTTCAATGACTGCAGCTCCCTCTTTGCAGGGACAGTATCATCCTCTCTCTGCTGTGAGGTGTTACCTCTAAACAGACCTCTCACAGGCACAGGGCCACAGCTCTGCACAGGAGCCACATCAGCATTTGTGGTGTTCCCAGGAACGAGGTTCAGATGTGAGACCTGTTGGAGAGGACAATCTCCCCAGTGTAGCACCATGGCACTTGTCCATGATTTAAGCTAAGGGTTAAGGGATATCCTTGACATACAACTCAAGCATTTAGCCCAGGCCCTAGCAACAGGGAATGCACACTGGAAACCTGAGAGCATTAGAACTGAAATTTCTCTGTAAGAATTAGGGTGAGGAAAACATGGAATTGGTATCCAGCAGCCTTCACTTTCCTTGGATAAACTCTAGTGGGCATACCGAGGATTTTGCATCCCTTAGAGGCCCATGCTGTGTTTTGCAAAGAGTCCATTAGTGTGGGGATTGTCCCTCAGCCTAATAAGGCAGGTGCTGGAGGGAAAGTCTTTGGAAAGGGAGGTGGGAAAAGCAAGTGGGAGAGAGCAAAAGCAAGTGGGAGAGAGCCAAAGCAAAGAGTTGGAGTCATGGCAGCTTGGGAAATCCACGGATAGCTTATGTTGCTCTGTGGAAATAACCTACAGCTCATGACTTATGAAACGGATAATGTGTCAGCTGGAAACAACAGGGAGAGTGGAAACAAGAGATTAGGGACAGGAAGCAGACCATGAGGTAAGTTTGAAAAAAAACCTCAGGGGAAAAAATGATCAGGAGTGCATGTCTAAGCTTGATGGATATTTTATGAAGTAGAAGAAACAAAATATTTGTTCAAATTGCTTGTACACACAGCTACATGACTTGAGCTGAGTATGCAGAACTGCAAAACAACCTGTAAAAGCCAGATCACAAAACTCTGGCAGTTTTTCAAATGTGTGGAGGTAAGGTAGGAAAAAGCACAGTAAATTTAGACCCTGAATTAGATATTCCAAAAGGTACAAAATTTGGAAATAGTGTCCACTTTATGGCCCAAACAACTACTAATTTTCTGATGCTGTTGCTTTCACAAAAGGAAGACATCAGTTTACTGATGGCTACTGGGGAGCCAACAGGTGTTGACACAGAGTTATGACCCTATTTCTGCCTATCCTATAGTCCATATGTTTTACTCCCAGGTAAGCACATTCATCTTTTCTACAGGGCGTTAGGAATGCACACAATGTCTGATTAGGGTCTTTTATGCAGAAAAATTGCTGGAAAGTGAAATAGATAAAGCATAGACCTAACCCCAGTGCAATTAATTCCCTGTTCCAACCCATTCTGCAGCAGCTTTTACAGATATACTTTAGAAAAGAAATTATCTCAGAAGTATTAGTAGGGGAATTTTCTGAGATTTTTTTTCCCTCTGCATTAAAAATCCCAAATCCTCCAAAAGATAGCCCTTCCCACAGCACCTTACACAAACTGTCAAGATAACTACTTCTCATTTCTAATTCCTTATGTAGAAATTTTATCTTGCTGAAAGTCAATGGAAAAACACTTCAAAAATATATGAAGAAGTACCTTTCATTGCAGCATTGTAACTTGTATTTTTAAAAATATGAGTTTATGAGCACCTTTTGAAGCAGTGATAGTTTTTATGCTCTGTGGACTAGAAAAATGTTCAAATCTTGAAAATATGACAAAAATACTCTTGAATTACTCCTTTAAAAATGAATAATATTGGGAAAACAGACCCAAAGTAGAAATATTTTTGGAGCACAACTCTGTTTTATGAAATTTATATGTCTATAAATTGAAAAATACTGGCTTTTCTTGAATCTAGTCAGTAATTTCTTAGTAATGCATCTTGGTGAAGCTCCTATCCAGCTTTTAAGGTGCCATGTCAATTTCTGCAACTGTGGCTATATTTCTGTGGACCTCAGGAAAAACTTCTGATATTTTCTTTATTTTTGTAGAAGCTTGAGGAAGGAGTGTATATTATGGTCCTTTTGTAAACGTTTCAGTGCAGCATTCCTGCGTCAGGGAGTGACTGGGAGGTGCTAGGAGGGATCTTTGTCATCATTCCGTGTAAGAAGCAGGAATCGTGTCCAGGTGGAGATGATATTACTGCTGTAGGATATTTCATATAAACACCTTGTGTTGTGACCTGCATATTCCCACAAGCCTCTGGTGAGAATTAACTTTGATGTTTACAGCATGACCCGTTTTCCCCTGGCTTTTTTATCAAGGAGCTTGTCAACATCACCAGCTGACTCTGCCATAACCAGCTGTCTCTTCTCCTTGAGCCCTTATACAATGCCGTGGTGCTAACACAGGGTGAGCCAGAGTAAGCACAATGTGGAGAAATGCAGAATATGTTAAAAAAGATTAATTTTGGAACACATAAAAATAGAGCGTTGAAAGAGCTGTGACAAAACCATGTTCTGAGTTCTTTTCAAATATCTCTCCAGGAAATTCCTCATACATTCATATAATATTATTATAATCATTATACATAATAATAAACTCCCATTTTAATATTTCCAAATTGTATAAAAGTTCTGTTCATGCATTATGTACAAAAGCATGACATCTTTTTTTGCCTTTTCTCTTTTTTTTTTCTTTTTCTTTCTTATACTTAATTGGAATAAGACCCATGAAAGAAGTTCAGAATGAAAAGCCAGATAGGTAAAATTTTCAACTGTGTGGTGATTTAGCACATATATTTTAAAATAAAATAAAATTTATTTAAAAGCTCAGGCTGCCTCCTTACAATTTCTAGTTTAATGGATGTGTCAGGCTCTGAGGCATTTGCTTGCAAAGCCCAAAGAGCTGGTGTGAATGTTTTGTGAAGTGTCAGGGGAGTTCTGGTGCCTTCCCAGCTCCAAGCACACTCCCAAAGTGTTAGAGGCATTTGCAATTTCTCAGGAAGTCACCTTTTCTCGGGATTTATGAGTTGGAATATTTCTTTTCCCTTTACAAGTGAGGTACAAAAATTATACCCCAAACAACTCAGAGAATCATAGAATAGCATGCATTGGAAGGGACCTTTAAAATCACTTAGTTCAACTCCCCACCATGGGCAGGGATGCCACACACTTGATCAGTTTGCTCAAAGCCTCATCCAAACTGGCTTTGAACACTTCCAGGGAAGGACATCCACAAGCTCTCTGGAAAGCCTGTTCCAGTGCTTCACCACTCTCATAGGAAAGAATTTCTTCCTGATACCTAATCTAAACCCCCCCCTTTTTCAGTCCAAAGCCATTCCCCCTTGTGCTGCCACTGTAAGACCTTGTAAAATATCCCTCTCCAGCTGTTGTTGCCCTTTAGGTACCATAAAGTGCTGTTAGGTCTCCCCGAAGCCATTTCTTCTCCAGGTCGAACAATCCCAGTTCTCTCAGCCTGTTTCCATAGGGAAGGTTCTCCAGCCGTTTGAGCATCTTTATGTCCCTCCTCTGGACTCAGTCCAGCAGAACCACATCCTTCTTATGCTGAAGGTTCCACAGCTGGACACAGCACTCCAGGTGCACAAGAACAGAGCACAGGGGGAGAATCCCCTCCATTGACCTGCTGGCCACCCTTCTGGTGTGCAGCCCAGGATGCAGTTGGCCTTCTGGGTCACAAGCAGACATTGCTGGGCCATGCTGAGCTTCTCATCAACAAACATCCCCAAATCTCACTCTCGATCCATTCTCCCAACCTGTATTTGTGCTTGGGATTGCCCTGACTCACGTTTTTCCTGCTCTCCTTTCCAGTGATAATTCTCTGCAAGGACAGCCAAACACCTTGGGAAAATCAAACATTCAGGGATCAGGAATCCATGCGTGTTTTGTAGGGCTTGAAGGGATGCTTAGCTATGAAGGTCAAAGTGTGGTGAACACTTCAAAGTAAGCTGCAGGGAGTTCCTGGCTGGATTTTGTTCTTTTCTTCTGTCTCTCTGCAGAAAAATATCTTATTGCCAAAGGCTTGCAATGAAAAGATGGGCACTTTTATATAGCTGTAGTTGAAACAGCATTGGCTGTATCATGATGGATCACATATACTCTTTGGAGTCAGTTCTTCAGATGCAACAGCTTAATTAAATTTTAAGCATTATTGATTTGGTTTACAAAGCCTCCCCTGTTCTAGCACCATTGAATCTTGCTGCACTCTGCAGCAGCAAAAAAAAAAAGAATATAAAAAGAAGAAAATAAAGGGTTATTAAAAATGAAAGCATTTGGCTGGAAGATGCAGTATGCAGAGCTTAATTACTGCAAGAACTGTAATACTCTTTCTTCTCCAGAATAGAAATCTAAAACAACTCAGAAGAGATTTTCAGGGCAAGTTCCAACATTGTGCAAATGAGGGTAGCAGTGTTTGTGTGCTCGGTGGTGCTAACTCACCGTGGAGGGGAGGAACTGCCCTCATCTCTATAAAAGTCTTTGATCAATAGAAAGGCAAACCAGCTGTTAGTTGGTGCTGCATATGATGAGGCTGACAGAGCAAGCCTTTCTTTTATTTTTTTTTTTCTTCATGGTTCAGTGCTGTTTGTCCATCACAAGGCTTTATCTAGACTGTACATCAGCTTTAGTGTTGGTTGAAGACAAACAGGAACCCTACAAGAATAGCAAGATTAAGCTGAATGAACTGGGCTCAATTTGGAAAAGACAAGACTGACAAATACAGTTATTAGTTTTCCAGCACACACAACTTGCACTAAAAAACTCAGTGATTCATTATTTTCCATGGTCCTTGGGATAGAATAAGAAGTTTTATGAAAAATGTGCCAATTTGAGACGAAAGTTATACGATAACACTCCCAATATGTATGAAATACTGGAACAGGCTTGAGGAGCTGCCTCACTGAAGGTTTTCAAGGACAGTTAAGATACAGGGTGCTACATATATTTTGGTGCTGCTTCAGTGCAGGTTGTAAGAGAATCCCTTAGAGCTCAGATTTTCTGTGATTCCAGATTTATTGTTAGCTATTCAGGACAGGCTTTGTTTTCCAGTATGTTTGTGTCCCTGCAGATAGAAGATGCATTGTCTGGATAGTTTAAGCTTGTAAAAGGACTTTTTTTTCCCTTTCTTTCATTTTTCTGTTAAGAAACTTCCTGTATTTTATGTTTGTCTTGCTAATGGCTGCAAAAATTGCCTGAAGATTTGGCATGAAGCCTGGTTTTATTTATATATATATATGTACACATGATTTACACAACTAAATAACTGCAGAAAAATCCTTATAGCAATGGGAACATTATTGTATCAAAACATTGGCTATTTTTTACAGTATATTATCACTACATCAGTTGTTCCTTTATTACTCAAACAAAGGCTGCAGCACTCATTTGGATTCTGTATTAAAATACTCTATGTTAGTGACTGTGGTCTTTTCTCTCCTCCTTTTCCCATAGGCACTCTCTTCTGCCAGATACCATGATCTGAACAAGACAACACTGGAAGAAAATAAAGACCTCTCAGGACTGCTTTCAATTGCCACTTTAGAAAAAGAAAGAACACTTCTTAGAATATTATTATTAATATTAATGGTAATATTTTAAACTGAAATATTTTGAGGGAGAAAGGAACATTTTTCAAGGCAGTTTTTCTTTTAGCAGCATAAAAACTTTTTGAAAAATATGTTAATGGAGAAAAGTCTGTGTTACCAGAGCTGTGACAGTACATAATGATGCATTCATTTAAAAATATAGAACCCTATTGATGTATAGATACTCTCAGTGGCAATGGGGAGAGGTACACAGCAAGAATAGCTATATATTTATGCAGGGGAGGACATAACCTCCCCGAGGAAAGGAAATTCAGACTATGTCTGTGCTGCCAGAGAGCTGCAGGCTTGAGCTCACACTCCCATCCAAACCCTTAATTGCCTGCATCACTGACAAGTGGCAGCTTTGCCCAAAGTGGAGACAGGTTCACACCTGCTGCACAGGTAGCACGGGTCAGATTGCTATTACACAGTGGAAAATATCTTTACATATAGAGATGGGTTTTGGACACAATCTGACTGAAGGTGACCCACAACTTGTGGCCTCAGGCCTAAATGGGAAGTGAAAAGGTTATTATGGGTAAAATGAAAGTGTATATGGAGCATGCATTTGGGATTCCTCTGCATTAACCTACACCCCCTGCATATTTAACACCCCTCCTTCACCTGCCGTAGCAGTGGCTGTAATTTCCCACACATTTTCTCTGTTAGCTTTCTCTAAGTGCATGGCTGGCAGCCCACCCTATGCCTCACTTTGCCTTGGTGCTTTCTGAGCACTGTTTTTTCTATAGATTCACCAGTAGTAAATAACTATCTTTGCTTCACCCAGGCTGTGTACATGTGCGTTCAAACCTGGTCCACACTCCAAGCCACAGGCTGGCAGGGCTCAGTGACAGTGCCTGCACTATGAATCGCATCTCTCACACATTTTGAAAACAGATTTCCATCTTGCACCTTCCCCACCTTGACCCTTCTTTGCAAGGAAACCCACTCCTCAACTTCCGTGAACTGTGTGAGTTCACCAGGAACTGTGTGAGAACTGGGAACGCGGCCGCAGAGAGCATCCGAGAGATGAGAAGCAGCTCTGCTGTTCACAAAAGCCCCGTGCTGGTACAGCCACGAGTGACAGCTACTTCCCCTCACAGCTCTGCCAATGTCCCTTTCATCCGGCTCACACGTCCTTTGAGCACTTGTGCCTGGCTCTAATGAGCAGCTGGGGCTGTGCAGACTGGTGCCAGGCTGGGCTGGTTTTGTGAGGGCGGAATGTCCTCCTGGAGATGAATGGGACCCCCGGACGGAGCAGCTTTTGCAGAAGAAAGTGCTACAATCACATTCCCTTCATCCTCCCCTTCCCCTTCATCTGAAGTTTTAATTACAGCTTAGAAGCTAGGCCTATTTAAATCAAGCCAATTGCTTGATTCCTTCCTAAGGAAGGAAACTCCATTGCTTTTTACTTGTTCCAGTGCCGCCCCTTCCCAGCTCCTGCCACCGGACGCTTGCTGGTTGCAGTCCCATTTGGTGACCATCACACAGTCTCATGCTGCCAACACAAAAATCCATGTTGCTGCCAGTCTGTGAGAAGAGTTTCCTCCTCCCCATGGTTTCTTCCTTCACCTGGGTGCAGAGAAACACCTTCTCTCAGGGCATGTCACCATTTATCTGGGGGGCAGAGAGACAATCTGGGCATCCTTCAGTTTGCTAAGATTAATTCTCAGAGACAGAGGTATTTTCACATTTAAGGATTACACATCTGCTGTCCCAGACTCCCCTGAGCTGTGCCACCCCAGCGTAGGTGCAGGCAGTGACACTGCTGTTTTGCAGAAGCACCTCACGAATCTCAAGAAAAGTAGCAAAATGGATGATTTCCCTCCTTTCACCCATACTCTTGAGGGCAAAGAGGCTTGCTCTTGCCTGACAAAGTATCCACCCTGTGACCAGAGGACTGACCCCCAGCTGAAACAAACCAGGGGTATTGAAAGGACCATGTAATCTTTACTTCCCAAACTGGGCTTTTCTTTTAGTCTAAGCCAAAAAGCTGACTGCAGGGATTGCCTCTTCCTTCTGGACCTGTGCAATCAGGGAAGCTTGGCCTGAGCCTGAATCAAGTAAATTGGTTTTTATTGTTTAGATGCCTCTCTCAGATACGTTTCCAACCCTTGAAATACATCTGTCTCATCTTATCTGCATCAAGAATTAGACTGAGACTTTCCTGCTTCACTTAATTGTACTAAAGATTGAGAATTCTCCTCAGAGGGAATGGTGGGTGGGTGGCATTTTAAATGGCCACTCAGACACCAGCAGAATAGCATTAATAACCACTCGAGTGAAAAATATAGGAATATATTTAAATTAATTTCATGCGTGTTCAACACAATGTTTGCTTGAAAAAGGAGAGCTACATAGAGATGATTATTCAGAATATAAATTCAGTTGAAAACAAAATATTTAATAGATCACTGTTGATCTTAATTAAGTTTTGTATCAAAAATTACAAAACAAAGTGTTAAAATTTTTCTTTCATTTTTTAAAATATATTTTAAATATCTCTTTTTTTAATGAGATAAAATACATTTATAACTTTAGTTTTCATTTAATATTATATTCAATATGATTTTATAATATTGCTTTTTGTATAGTATTTTAACATTTATGTGACATTAAAGCACTACTTAATAGTACATATTTACTGAAATGAAAGGGTTGTCCTTTATGTAATTGAGATTTTTCAGTTTGATAGAATAAAATCCTTGGTTATTATTAAAAGAAATTTTTATGTGTTTTCAGATGGAAAACATTCAGCTTTGATCTTTTCAAAAGTAATAAGAGTAGGTTTTCTGCTCTGGTTTATAATGATCTTCTATTTGTCTGTCCGTCGATCCAGGAAGGTAAATTTGAATAATGCAGTTCTGTGCATCATGAGGTTTTGGAAGTTTTTATCTGGCTCATGATTGCCCTGGAGATTTCTGTAGTGCATTGCTGAAGCACTGCACCTGTGATCCTTTCTGGGGGAGAGCCAGCCCCCCTCGTAGATGTCACCCTTGGAGCTCTCTGTGCCACTGTTCAGGCTGGCTGAAATGGCTCTACACATTCACTCAATTACAGTTTTAACCGTGATAATTAATAACAACATAACAGTTAAGATAATGATACATATGAACAGCTGTACAGCTGTTTATTTCAGACTAATACTCAGTTAAGGTCTTGCTAAAGGTCCATTTCTGGGGACACACCCTGCACAGCCCTTAGGCAGATTTTGTGCATAATTTTTTTTGTGCTAAGCTTCATTTTATCTGTACTGTCTCTTCTGTTGCCGTTTCTCTGAGCTCCAAACTTTAAAAACTAAAGTAAACCATGTCCTCATTTGAATAAAACTTCATAAAGAGTACTTGCAAGATATTGAAAATTCCAGTTAATTAAAACGTGATTACATTTAATCATAGACAGACTTTCAGCATACTGGGAACTATTTCATTTCACCAAGCTAAACATCTGTGACTAAAAGGATTACTGACAGAGAAAAATATTCTTCCTAAATTAAAGGTGCATTAGCATGAAAACCTCTTTTGACCATGTGGTTTTTAAGACAATACATGGTTGATTGTACAGTTAGGGACAGTACAGGGTATTGATACCAGACAACACCAATTAGAAGACTAATAGCTTTGAAAGGTGAAATATGGGCGTTATCTGTTTGTTACAGCAGTACTGATGCTCTTCACGCACAGTTATTCATTCATAGGCATCCACAATCCCTGCTATTTTCATTAAAAATGTGTATCCCCATCCAGCAGATATGACCTTTACTGTAAATGAGTTTACTCTTCAGTGAGCAATGACCCTCAGTCTTCACTAAAACAGAATTAGGTGCTGCAGTTTTGGGTTTTTTCCTACCCCTTTCACTCTACCCACAGCTGCCCTTCCTGCTCCACACCCCTCCTGATCCCTTAGCATCTCATTTCTGTGTTTTCAATAAACCATCACAGACTGGTAGAGCTGCACCTCCATAGCCTCACTGCAACACCCTTGAATCCATAGAGTTGCCTTTAGTTGCACTGCAATCTTCCAGCAAGGTTTATTTACTTCTACCGTGGGCTGTGCCTTCCTTTTAATGTTGGCATAACTCCTTAAAGAGGCACCAATTAGGAACCTCTTTGCTACACAATTACACCACTGCTTCGTGGGGAAGTTTTGTACATGATCACTTAGTGACATTGCTGCTTTATCACTTGGGGCATGATAAAACTTTGAAATCCTTTTTTTAGTCTAAATCTGAGTCTATAATGAGAAAAAAAAATACCCCGAAAGCTCTACATTAGAAGTCACGTAACTTTTTTTCTTTTTAAATTTTTTCAAGTTAAAAAAAAAAAAAGAAATCTGTAATTTCAAGATGTCATTTCAAAAGTGTGACTTTGTTCTGATTTCAATGAAATTGAATGTTAACATAAAAAAATTATATATGTGATATAGCTAATATATTAAAGGAGCATTATTTTACACTTTCAGAACTGTAATTTCCTAGTTAAAATAAATCTAATGATAATTCCTTGGTTTCAATGACATTATATTTTCAAATGGTGAATATTTCTTCCTGCAAATTCAACTAGTTTTTGATTTATAACACTATCCTTTGAACAAGTTCTTTAGTGAATTTTAAATGTATAAAATAGCTTAGTAAAACCAGAATTCATATTATAAGCAGAAAAGATATTGAGTGGTTCTGTTTAAAAACAAAAGTGAGAATATGGAAAGTGAAGTTATGAAAATATATACAGGAAGCAAAGTTCTATAAAATATAAGCTCCTGACTTTAAAAATCTATTTCTGATTAACTGAGCTGAAATTATTGACTATGTCCATATTTTTAGACTATTCCAGCGAAGTTAACGCAATTTGTTTAACATGCATGCTTTAAGTAATCTGTTGGAATTAATGAGGTTAGCAGTGACAACTGTTGAATTTAATGTTTCAAAGACAGTAACATCAGATTGTGATTTTTCTAATGCTTCTATATATTGTCTCTGGAGACAGATAAATGCTTACTCTATATGGATCAGCATAGGATCATCAAGGCAGTGCTTATAAGTCATCTTATTCATGAAAAAGACTGCATTTAATATGATGTGGCTTGATTCTATATGATATGCATAATATAACTTTTGCAGTTTTGCCTGTATTTGTGTTGTATATTGTAACTGTCACTGGTGCATCCCTTTCCATCACCAAAGGTTAAATGAACATTTACACCAGAAAACAAACTCTGTGTGCACACAGAATCCAGCAGAATGAGTCTCTGGTCCCAGTGCCTTCACAAGCAGGAACATTCTAAATAATAGTACAAAGTCACAGTTTCCACTTTAGAAGCAATAAAAAGGAGAGAGCAAATAGTAATGATTATTTGGTATACAGTGGAAAGCACACTTTAGTTTACATTTGTCTGTTATTCATACTGCCTATAATTCCCTCTTTGCCCTGACCAATCAACGCTGAATCTATATCTTGATAAAGACATAATACAGAATTTATGGGCAACACACATATGAACAAAATGAGAGCACCTCACAGTGCTCCAATGTAGTGTTTCATCTCTACCTACTGATCACTACCTACACCATGAACCTTCTAATCTTAGATACTGCAGCAAAAGTTGTCTATAAAGAGCGTAGACATCTATAGAAGTCAAGGTGATGAAGAAATGTTCTGTGACAGAGATCTTGAGATGTGTAAAGACAATGACAATCATTAAAAATCCTTCGTTAGTCCAGCTGAACATCAGAAAGCATGGGTCACTTTGTTTAAGAGATGAAAGAAGTGATCAAAGTAGCGATCAAAGAGATGAGAGAGAATTTTTTATTCTAGGAAGACTCTTTGAAAAGATGTAGGCCAGGCAGTAAGTGGATCTCAGACATCTTGACATACAATAGGTGAAAACACCTTTGCCATTCTTGACAAGACAAAGCTGTACCCTGAAATAACATCGTTGTTTTCCATAGCAGTGACAACGGCAGCTTTATGAGAGAGAAAAAAAGCAATTCTGCTCGTCTCCAGATTTGTTACGTGGAGACCCAGAGCTTGTCTGACCCAGGCTGTGTTTGTCCTTTGGCAAACAGATGCTGCCAACTTGATGTGAAGCAGTGGCCATTAAGTGCCTGAGAACTGCTGTTGGGTATGTCTTGCCATTTTCAAAGCTGCTTCAGAAAGAAGAAATGCTACAAAATATATCAGGTATTCAAGAGCATTGAAGCATTTAAAGATTGTCAAGGACTGCAGCATCCGCTGGCTCAGCCTCCAGAAGTGCACATCAAGGACACTGCAGCAACAAAACAACCTTTTTGAAAACATTTCAGGAGTCAGGACGAGGTGTATAAATGTGCAGGGGTCAAAAGTGTAGCAGAACACCTTAGTTCAAGAGAGATTCAGCAATGCTATTATTATCACAATTATATCTTCACACCACTTACCAGACTTAGCAGTGCCCGCGGGCTGAGGCTGCCGGAGACCCTGCTTGACACTGGAGTTCATCCCATTACCTTGAAAATCCCAGACTAAGTAAATTCAAGTTTGTCACATGGTTCGGTCAGGACACATGATCCTGGTTGGCTTGAAGGTCAAAGTAAAGAGGTTACATGGTAAGACAAGATTTAAAGAGCACTATGATGTAAGTAGACTGCAGTTGTCACCTGAGTAGAGACTTGGAAGCTGTTGAAGGATGGACTCCTTGCAGTCAAGATGCCACTGGAGGAGCCATTAGTGCAATTTCAAAGCGATGGAACCGTGTTTGGAAATTATGTGCTGTTAAAACCAAAATGTTCCAATAAAGTTCCCAGCAGAAAGGAGAAACCTGCTTACTAACGTGGTCTGTATCAGGCACTACCTTATGCTATGAGTGATCTCATTCCCTCTACTGTGCCTCACTGAGGGTTTACCTTCAGCTGCTGTCTGTTGAGGCCACACACCAAACCCCACCAGAAAATGGACTTTTTCCGAAGAGTTGCTTTGAAAGCTGGAAATATAGTACGTGAAAGATGGAAGAGCTTTGTTCATCCAGAATCATGTACCAAAAGGAGAAAATAAAGAGATGTTTTGTCACCTGAAGTGTTAATTCTATGTAAAGCAAATTTTCTACAGTTCAGGAAAATAATACTGGGCCACCTGTAAATGAATGCAGAATACGCCAGTGTACTGCCACTGAAAAGTAAGCACAGGAACTTGTGTCAGGGACTGTCAGTATGTATAGATATAGATGTCTTTTAAGAAAAACATGTTCATATCAATCCACTGGAACATCTGCAATGCTGTTAGTGTGAACTACCTTCCACTGGCATGGCGTATTCCCTTCTCATCTTAAACAACTTGGGTTTTTTGTTGTAGATGCAATGTGTGAGGGGAAAATTAGATCTTTCTGCTTCCAAGAGGAGGTCAGTCACTACTCCTGTTTACTAGGATTGACCTCATACAAAAATTTTTTTGTAATCACTATTAATTTGTTTTGTTAACTTGGCTGATTTTGAAGGTTGAACAAGCACTATGATTAATTTGCCTGCATTGCATATCCCTGAGATGATCCTCCAGGTGAGACCTGAGATACATTGCTGAGTGCATTTGGGAAAGGTGGCTGTGTCCATGATTGATTTGTATCTTGAAAAGGAGAATCTAAGTTTCATAAACATAGTAAATTCCTAAACATAATAAATATATCAATATGAGCATTGATTTTCCAACTTATTTATTTCCTAAAAATTAGAAACTCATCTTTCAAAATTAGTATGTATATATGCATAGCAAGTTTATTTAAAATAAGGTGCAATTTGCATGAGTTTTCCATATTTTTTGCAAAACAATGTTAATTACCCTTTTTAATGATCCAGAGCATCTCCAATTTTTATTTTTCAGAGTTTTCCATCTTTGTAATTCCAGCCCAAATTTCCATTAACATTACTGTATTGCAAAAGAGTGACTTCAAAACAAACTGTATACATATGTTATGACTCTATAGAGTTACTGAACAAAGCTGCATAAAAGGTGTGAAAGAGAACAGGGCATCACTTGCATTCCTAAGTTCCAGCAGAGGCTGATTTGAAACCTACCATTGATAAGTGAATAGCAAGACAAGAGTGATAAGTGAATAGCAAGACAAGTAGAATTCATCTCAGGGTATTTTTGATTTATAAATCTGATTTTATATTTATGACTATCAATGTGACTATAAATTTCCAAGGGCAAAACTAATATTAGTTCATGTAATTCCATCACATCCTAGACTGGCTCATTTTCTTTACACGGTCTTTTACATCTTTTCACTATATTATATGCTGCCTATCTTCACATTATCCAAGTAATTTCCAGCAGAATATGAAATGTTTTTGTCACACATAACCCCATTCTGGTTACTTTATTTTTTCTTATAAGAAGAAATCCTCCATAAATTTCATTTATACTGTCTTCATTGCCCTTTTTGTAAATCCTGGCTGTGCTGAGTTTAATCTCTGCAGACAGGATGAGCCTGTGTGCATGCCTGTGAGCATGTTTGAAGAATCTGTACTTCTGTTTAAAAAGAACAACATTTAATCAGTTGATATTTATGACTGTGACATAGGAAAGTCAGGAATATATTGTGCACTTTTTAAAAAGTATTTAATGCAAACCAGAAGCTTTTGAAACTAGTTTGCTTGGTGATCTCATGTCTGTTATGTGCATGCTCATACTGCTCTTCTGAGTCTTATGAATCTACTGAAAACTTGCCAAGGGGGTACTGATACAAAGATTTAAAATTGGAATTAGACTGAAATGAAATTACAGCATTTTTCCCTGTTCCTTTCTTAAGTAGTGCTTTTTTTTCCACTGGTTTTATGACAACTGAATATTAATTTAATTCTAAGATTCAGAATGATTAAACTTAAATTGCAGCGGATTTTTTTTTTTAATGGATCACCAACGCCAACTATATTGTAAAATATGCACTGACTTTCTGCAAGAGATAAAGATTGTTTACTGTACATTGCTGAATCCCAAGTAATCCTCTTGAGCTTTTGCTAGTGATAATCCTTCCCACTGCTATTACGAGTAATAACTCTTCCTTTAACATACAGTGATAATTCTTCCTCTTTACCCCCATAAACCTCTTTTACCCTCATAAAATTTCCAATAAACCAACTCAAACTTGCGAAGCAGAAACAAATCATCATCAGTTGTAACAGGCAGGTAACACAAAGCATTTCCAATGACTGCAATTAATCCTGGGGCAGCAGCACTCAAAAATTCCAACACCCACCTAAGAAAGGTATTATTACCTGATGTGTTTTGTCTAAAAAAAGTGCATTGTAAAGGCTTATGGGTCTCAAGAACTGCTAGTTCACTTTCTATTTCTAGGTTTTTTTAATTCTAGTGAGAGTTCAGGCAAACTGCCTCTCCATTTCCCTCTTTGGAAGGTGCCTGCTTCTGCTGGAAGCTCTTTGAGCTGGGTATTGTTTTTCTCTTTATCTTTGTGCTGCATTCTGCTGTGTTTGGCACAACGAAATGATAGGAAAGAAATGATATCTGAAGTACAAGGAATTAGGCTGGAGTATGCTGCTTCCCAACCAGACCAGCCCAAGAGCTCCAGTTGGTTGTCTGTGTGTTCAGAACACAGTTTAGCTGGGAGGCAGGAGGGAGGGGAGTGCAAAAGATGCAAAAGTTAGTTTCCACCTAATAAATAACAAAAAATATTTTCTCTGCGTGTGGAGAGCTTTATCTCCTCTCCTCTCCTCTCCTCTCCTCTCCTCCTGTTCTCCTCCTGTTCTCCTTTTCTTGTTTCATTCATGCCAGTATCCCAGACTATTTTTTGCTACCAACCATCACAGGATTAGGAGCAGAGAAGTTACTACCTTAACAGCGAGCTAAATGTTGTTCTGGGTTACACCCACATAAATGCAGAATAACTTAATTGAAATAAATGAGCCAGAGCTGCAAGTGTTGTAAATGACTTTCTCATTTGTCTCAGGGTAATTACACCGATATTCTTCAAATGTATATCAGACCCGAAGTAGATCCAATTTATGCTCACTTTCCAGGGCACTATTTGGACCATTCTCAAAGAGAATGATTTGCCCTCACCAGTAGCATGAAGTATTGCTTTTGTTTCATTTTTTTCCCTCTGCTTACCTCTCTGCTTTTCACATGGTGTCAGTCACACACATTCTTCTCCACAATGTCAAGAAGCGATAAGCAAAAAATACATTGACTTATGCTACCGAGCTTAAACTCTTGTTTGCAAAGATAACTTAAATAGGTGTTATTATCAACATGAAGCAGGGGTGAGATGTTCTCTGAGAACACAAAACAAAAATGGAAAAATGGTACTGGAATAACACAATACATTACATAGTAATTAATCATCACTGCTGTGTCTTAGCTGTCGAGGAGCTATGAGGGACTAAATAATGAAGCAGCTGAATTGCTGTTTAAAGATACACAGTTTATTGTTAAAAATGTGAAATAAAACCCTGCTACCACAGTCAATTGGGTTGTAGCCAAGACTGCCTTAATCTTTCATAAAGTGCCAGAGGCAATTGCTTTTTATAGATACACAGGACATACCTCAGCAGCAGGAAAAATAGTCAAGAAAATTATAAAAGATAGAGTTATATATTAATTTAATGTATACAACCTGCTAGGACTAAAGCCTCAGGCTTCTCAAGGCCAAATAATAGCTCTCCAAGCTGCCAACACTCATTCAGAATTAACAAAATAGTGAATAAGGGAGAAATGGTGGATAAAATTTATTCAGGCTTTCCAAAGACCTTTGGTAAAGACCTTTACAAAAGACTGTTAGGGAAACTTGGTAACCATGGAGTGAGAGTTAAAACTTCACATGGATTAAGACCTCACTAGGAGATAGGGAAAAAGGAGAAGGAATAAGATTCTATTCTTACTGTAAAAGAGGTTGGAGGTGCAGTAGCCTACACACCAGTGTTTTTTGTCTGTGCCGAATTGCAGAGTCCATACTCATGAGCAGCTCCATTGAAATCTGCTGCTGACTGTGGTGGGAAGTTTGTTGTTACTGTGCTTCAGGAAGTTTAAATAAGGTTTAGAGGACACGATGGCATATTTATAGACAGTCTGAAAGGGGAAAAGCTCAGTAAATTAACCACATGAGCTGGACATGCAAATCAGGTGGATTTAGTTAAGAGCTGAGATAACCATGAAGGATCTTAAAATCATCTCCATGAACTTGTAAGTGCAGTGGTGTTCTAGTCACCAAATCACCCTATCAATGGTATCACTGAACTATCTGTCCAGATTTCCTACCTGCCAGTTTCCTTTGGGAGGGTGGTATGTGTGTTCACTACACAGCATTTTATGTCCTTTCTGTGAGCCTCTAGGTTAGAAGAACATCTATAGAAAAGAAAAAAAAAAAGAAACAAAGGAAAAAAAAAAAAGAAACGAGATCAAATTTCCAAAGGGATTATACTTGAGAATGACTGTGACCAAATTAAATCTTGTGTGAAGGAAGTTAATGTATTTTTATTACAGGTCCTGAAGCAAGAGCAAGAGCTGCATTCTGTCCTTTCCTCTGAAGTCACCTACTCTTGACTCAGGTGGGAGTGTGCAAGACCATTGGGTCTCAGCAGGGTTTATGTGCTGCTGGTCAGATCACTCAGTGGGTATTACTGGCTACAAAAATTATTGTGCCTTAATCATGATTATCCGGTATGACAGTTAAGCAAACAACAACATTTCTCTGCTTTCTTAGCTCGACATTACACAAGTTTGCTAGCTGCCCTCAAGCTGAACATCATTTTGGAGAAAGCTTTGTTTTCTCTATGAAATAGATCTATTCCAAACTCCATCTCAAAACGCTATGCATGTTCAAAGAGATGAATAATGCAGTTGCTCTATAAAGAGAACGAATATGAGAAAAAGAAGTGAAAAAGGAGATAAAAATAGGTGGGACGATGATGGCCCGTTGCCAGCTATGCAAAATTTTGGAAGCATGAAGTACAAATAATTTGAGTAGCAAGGCTGAGGAAGACTAGTTTGTCTCACTTTGCTTGGTACTATGACCCTGAATCAGCTGCTTGAAAACACCAGGAAAGTGCCAAGGTCTCTAAGGTGAAGAGAATGAGGACACAAACTTTGTTGATGGCGTGAACTTGCTTGGCTTAGTAAAACTGAGAGCTGACTGCAAAGATTTGCAAAAAGACTGTATAAGGCCAAGTGGCTGAGAGATAAAATGGAAAATTAAATTCAATATGGATAAATGTAAAGTAATTTACACAGGTAGAAGCAATAAAGCTGTAGTTACAAAATTATGGGCTCTGGGCTGACTATTATCATTCAAGAGCGAGATATTGGGAATATCATAGCTAGTTCTATAAAAACATCAACTCAATATTCAGTAGAAGTCAAAAAGCAAATCAAACCTCAGGAAATATCAGGAAATGAATAGAGAACAACTAGATAATGTTATTATGCCAGGTCATAAATTTATGATATGCTTACACCTTCAATGCTTTGTGCATTTCTGGCCTTTCTGTTTCAGCCAGAAGTGGGAAAGGCAGGGAAAAGGGCAGGACGGCTGATCAAAGGTGTGGGTGCCCTCTGTGCAAGAAAAAATGAGGTGGACCAGGACTCCTGGGGAGGAGGTGGTGCAGAGCAGGGGCAACAAGGAGGAGGTGAAGAGGGATCAACTTCTAATACATGAGCTTAAAGTCTAATACAGAGCTTAAAGTCATGAGAATATTCTGCCGCACACTCAGTTCAAACCAAGCAAACTGGAGCAATTCCTTACAAATGTGAAAGCTACTGATGCTAAAAATTACCCCTGTGGTAAAAGTGCCTCATATGTCTGAAAGGAGAATATACTGAGGGTGACCTAACACTGAGCTATGACCTGGTTGTGGCTTGTAGAACATGATCGGTGAAGGGTTTTCTGGCTCTTCTCTTACCCTGGGCATCTGTCCCTGGTCTGTCAGAGACAGACTGCTGGGCTAGGTGTAGTTTTGATCTACATGCCTTACACTGTGCACATAAAAGTTGTTCCTAGAAGGCAGAGAGGTGTACACACACATGAAAACAGGCATATGGAGGGACAGAGGAGCTGCCCTCAGTGCAGAAAAGGAGGGGAGCACAAAAAGGAGCATCCAAGGAATGTCAGAACATTGTATGCTATTGTTTTATCCTCTGGAATCTTAGACTGATCAGTCTGCATATCAAAAAGTGCTTTTTGCAATCACTGGGAGTTGGTTTAGGCCCTCAGGGCAAAGCTCTGGTCCATTCCCATTGCAGATATGGTTTCCAGATAGAATTCATTCTGAAGAGCAGAAAAGTCACACTGTAGTAACTCAAGGTGCATCTATTTGTCATTCTATCTGTATCTTTCACTGTCCTTTTCTTGTGTTTTCTCTGATAAGGGACCTTGGTGACTGAAATATAGATCAAAGCACCAGCCTAAGGCTGGTCAAAAGAAAAGGAAAGAGAAAAAAAGTTTAAAAATGTATCATTGGGCTCAAAAGATTCTTTCCTTTCTTATTTTCTGCCCTTTCTATATGAAGATTTTCTGTCTCATCCTGCATTTAGCATATCCTATAGTTACTTTGAGAGAGAAGTAAAAGGGAGAGACTCAACAAAAGATTTTCCCTTCTTATATTGTAACTATACTTAATTCTAAACTTGAACAGTTTCATTATACTTTGGATTAGATGGTGACTTATTGTGCTTGATGTGCCAGGTCTGTGGTGCTCATTAACCTTTTTTAAGATTGCTGTCATGAATCCTCACAAAGCCATGAGCCCAGTGGCTTTGATCCTCTGTGTTTGAAATCTTTGGTTTTAACAACCTAACATAAGAATCCATGTTGTTATGTGTTAATTGTGATGAAAGGCACATAATTAATGTATAATTTGCCATAGTACCCATATTGTCCAACAGTACCCAGGTCTAGAACTACTGAAATGTCTTTTCGTACCACTGAGACTCAAATATATTAGATAAAAGTTTTCTTGTCTCGTATACTGGAAAAAGGGACACTTCTGGGGATGAAAACAAAGTGGAAATCTGATTGTGTCCAAATAATCTTTCTTTAAGCACACACTAGTCTGTAAGTTCTCAGAGATTTATATAAAGAGTTCTGTTTCATTTATTAAATAAATATATGGTATAAATGCAAACTTTTATTCCATCATTTTAATTCCAGTAGCTTCTCCACACATTTATCCCTAATATTGTCATTAAAGTAATGATCATGCTTTTTCCTGACCCCAGAAATCAGTGTTTCTGCAGTAGCATCAGGGCATATTTATCCATCACATTTTTTCATGGGTTTTATGAAACAATGACACTGTTTTCACTACCTACAGTATGATTTAACTATATTCAGTTTTATTACAGTGCTCAGAGCTGGTTGTTAGGCTATAGGAATAGATCAGCATAGCTTCATCAAGCTCAGCAAAACTTTATTCTCTTGCACCATTTGATGTGGATACGTGCTGTTGAAAATAGCATCTTTCTTTCCTCCAAAACCAGAACAAATTTATGCAAAGTTACAATTATGGCAAATTCAGAACCAATACATTCTGTTATAACAGCTTTTGTGCTAGCAAGGTTAAAAAAAAAAGATCCCTAACTTTTTCAAGATTTTGTTTTCATGGGGAAATTCCTCTGATTTTCTTATAATAGTGCAAAGTACTATACTCTGACAATGACTTTTACCCAAAACTTACTAATGTCACTAAAATTTCCTCATGCAAAATTATAGCCTCAAAATATAAGCCATTTACTGCCAGATGTTTTGCAAGCTGTTCTGTAACGTCACATAAAAAGGAATGAAGTAAAGACAGAGCCATAGCAATATATATGATAAGGAGCTAAAATCGGGATAGGGAGAGCTGTTAGCTTTGTGAAATTTAAAGTAATGTGAAGAAATCAAGGTGTTCCTGGAAAATGAGTGGAGACAAGCCAATTTTGAGTGATTTTTTAAGATTAAGCAGAACATTCAGTTAAGATATTATTGAATTAAATGTATATATTTTGCAGCACACGATGAACACCATCAAACTTTTCCCCCTGTTGAACCAAATGAGGGAATAAGCTTAGGACTTGACAATCCCATTTTGAGGTAATGGCTTTCTCCCACCCAAAGATTTTTCTGGAAGAACCACTGATCCCACAGGTGGATTCATGGTCAGACATCTCACATCAGATATGACAAACCACTCTCAGTGCTGATAATGACAATCCCTTATCAGGTTTCTTTCACTTTTGCTTTTTGTACCTCTGTAATTTTGGGCACCTTTTGTTACCGGCGACTGAAGGTGCACATTTATTCAGACCAAGGTTAGTACATTAGTGAGATGGAAAGAACAGGATTTGATCATGAAGGACATGAAAAAATGAAGCATGTGTAGGCAACTTCTGAGTTGCTGTTTCAGACTAATTTTTACTTTGGGATGTACCAGTTCAGCCCCAATACACATTGGTAGCTGAAAGCCACAGAATAAACAGAGAGGAAAGTGGAAAAAAAAATTACCTGCAACTGGAGAAATCAACAGTTTTGAAATGCAGACCGGAGTTTTATTATTATTATTATTAAGGCCAAAATTTATCAGGAGGTGAAAGAATTATGTCCCCTGCATATACTTCATATCCCTCTGTCACTGCCTGTGACTCAAATCAGGGTCTTCAGAAAATACAGGGCTACAAAAGGAGAAAATAGAGCAATACCCAGAGGTCAAGGGGTGATTTTTACTAATAACAATAATACTTTATTTTACTCTTAGCTATTAGAATAGTGTCTGCATGAAATATTCTCTGCATGAAAGGGAGGCAAAGTGAACACGTTTTTGGCTTTCCTGTATTCTGTGTTTTAGGGGAATAATTTAGTTTTATGTCAGTGGGAAAAGTGAGCCTGAGAGTTAATTCTTCATACCATTGTGCATGAAGCCCTAATCCGAGATGGGAGAAGGAGACATTAGAACACTATGTAATGGAAATAATAAGCAGAATTTTCATAGATTCATAGAATCTTTAAGGTTGGAACAGACCCCTAAGGTCATTGAGTTCAACTGTTAACCTAGCACTGCCAAGTCCAACACTAAACCACATCTACAATTTTTTTAAGATTTATGTCTGTTCAGGGGTCTACAGTGCTGACTACTCTCCATTTACCCAGATCTCAAGAAGGTGGTGCTGTCCTCACTGTTTCCTAGCCTTCTTTCTTTAGACCCTCTGAAGCAGGAATCATGAGGTGCCTTGCTGCTCTACATGGTTATTAGCAGGGATATCTTCTTTACTTGTTTGTTAAAGTGCTTTACACATCTGTGGAGCAGGATAAGTCACAAATAGTAATAACAGTGCCACTGCTTCCCTCTCATTAATACCGAGTCGCTAGAGAGTCCCTCGTGGTGATGCACAGTGCATGACACTGCACAGATTAGGGCTTCCATCATGCAGACTGTCAGCATGATTGCTTTCACTAAATACAGCCATTGCACACGGTGAAATATGCTCAACTGGGGCGCTGCTAGTAAAGCACTGACAGCAGCTTTGCAAACAAGAATGTATAACTTTCATAATTCTGCTCTGGAGACTAAAAGCTTGGAAAAATGCTGGAGATTGTGAGCAAGAGGTGAATATGCTAGCACTTTTCTCACAGGAATCCAAGCAGTGGATCTTATTCCCAGAAATCTGCCTTTATTCTCTCTGGGGAAACCATTCACTGACTTTCTTAAGTCCATGAACTCTCTGGGTCAGTGATCATCTTAATCAGCTCCACAGGGTTTAGAACAACTGAGACTAACTCTTGACTGCATGGTGAATTGCAATTACCGTGATAATTAGCTAATTATGTTAGCCAAACTGGCAAAATAAATTTTTAAACAAGAGCTATTGGTACTCTGGATTGAAGGAAGCAGCACTGAAACCCCAGCTGTTCTGAATATCTGCATTAATCTCATCTACTGAAGCTGTTTATAGTCAGTGGACAGCAGTGAGCTTTTCCAAGAGGTCATTCAGACCACAAGCCCAAGGCTTGCACACTCCTGTGGAGGAGCTGCCACTATCAGTAGGCCTCCAGATTGCACCACTAAAGCTGCATGTACAGAATAGATGACGTGGAAAATGTCTTGTTCCCCTGCCCCAAACTGCCCTTCTTCCACATTGCCTCTGGCTTCCACAGCCATTCTCAGCTGAAGACAGTGCCACAAAAATCACTTGTACCCCTCACTGCTGTGTTTGGCCAACCATTTCCCTCCCTGCTTTTTTGATTTGGATGGGTCCTGGTGCTCTTAGTGTCTAAGAATAACTTAAGATAATAGCCCTAGCTGGAAGGAAACTGTTGTTTGTTTAGGGAAGCTTTCTGGAAGGCAGTTCTCCAATCTGCCTTATTGGATATAACCAGCCCCATCCAGATGTGTGTGGAAAGAAATTTTGAATTAGTACCCAGTGCTTCTGTGAAGATAACTCGATATCCCTCAGAAGTGCAGAATATTAGCGTCTGTATCACAGACAGTGTGAAATAGCTACCAAACTTCAAATTCTTCTCATTTAATTCCTGACAACATCCACATGTGGACAAGACTGTGGGGACTGCATCTTCTTATTCTTCCATAAATTCACTTGGATTCATGTGACTGTAGGGAAGGGTAATGTAGAGCAACCACTCTGTTGATGGACATGACTGGTGCAGATACTCCCAAGGTCCAAATGTACTTCAATGCTTTCTGGTGTCCTCACCAGAAACATGCCATGATCATACACAAAACCTAAGTCAATATTTTGAAGGTAGGGAACAAAGCCATGGCCATGTTTAAGTCAGCCAGTAGACCAGCAGAAAAAAAAAAATTAGACTAACCATTTCATTGCAGAGTTACCTGAAACAGCTGCAGTTTTCTGGGAAAGAATAACAGAGTAGATGGACCAGTCTGGAGTCAAAATGGCAATAAACTATCTATTTTAAAGGTACTCAACATTTTCCTGTGGAGAAACAGGGAAAAGTAATATGTGAAACCATAGGAAAAATTGACTTGAGCAAAAATATATTTTACCATTCTAAAAAAAACGTGATGCAGAAGCTCATAAAACCTGAAACTCCACAGGGTTCATCCTGCCAAAGAATCGGTTCTGAACAGCAGTACTTTTGACAAATATAGCTTTTTTTTTTTTTAATTATATAATGAATGCTGGCTTATTTGCATATGGTAATTGGCCTTGTCTGTCACTTCTGCTTGACAGTCTGCTCTTCAGCAAATGTTGCTTTGTTTGTCACTTCCCAAGCTCTATGACTGTCTATGGAGCAGCAGTCTTTTCATTTTTATAGATTTCTAAGTGATGTTAATGACAATAATCTGGCACAAGCAGGAAAAAAATAAATCTGTTGTCATTCCTGGGCTCTGGACATAAAGAAAACTCCAGAGGAATGTATTAAAATTATAATATGGTTTCTGTGCTGTATTGTTGCACTATGTAATTTGAAAATCTATAGTTTTACATAGGACCCCAGCTGGATTATTTTCTCAGTATCTTGGCACTATTTATTGTACTGACATTATGGAAAGCTTTTAAAATCTCAAAATCATAGAATCTTGGAGTTGTTAAGATTGGAAAAGACCTTTGAGGTGATCAAGACCCAGCATCACCATGTTCATTATTAAACCATGTCCTTCAGCACCAAATCCACATGTTTTTTGAATACTTCTAAGGATGATGGCTCTACCACTTCCCTGGACAGCTGTTCCAATGCTATACAACTCTTTTGGTGAAAAAAAGTTTCCCAACATCCAATCTAAACCTCCCCTGGCACAACTCAAGGCCATTTCTTCTCATCCTGTCACTTGCTACCTGGGAGAAGAGGCTGACACCCACGTGTGTAGGTGCATACATGTATAAACCCCTTAAATCTACAAACCTATTACAATAAATTAAGTTTTAACAATATCTTCTGTAGTGTTTTAAAGAAAATGAGGCAGAACTCAGAGCTACTGAACAATACTTCACCATCATTCTGGAAGCTCAAGCTTCATGCATTGCATCTGCATACGAAAAAGTTTTAACAAGCCTTTGTACGCCAAGAAATATCCTTTCTGCCATCACTTCTTCTGCATCCAAAGTTTTCTTCAAGTGGGAATAAAAACAAACACAGTGCCACAATCTGTGCTTTGCTCCACAAGAGACAAGTACAGCTGAAGGCACCTGACAGGTCTCCAAGCCTCGCAGGGAAAGCCACTGCTCATGTTGTGCTCTTCAGGAGTGTAAAACTCATTTTAGCACTAAGGGTTGTTAAAAGAAAAAAAACAGTCACTTACCACGTCAGGGTCCATGGGTAGCCAAGAACTGAAGTACGTAAAACCAAATGAGACAGGATCATTTAGCAGTTTTCATTTATTCAAAGGGGACATGAAATTCCAAGCCCAACAGGGGCTCCTTTTGGAAGAACCGTAGGTGAAATGGGAAAGGAAGGATCAAGTATAATCTGTGATGCACTGCTAATGTAATAATACTTCTACTCCTGTATAGGAGACTTTGCCTCAGTTAGGAGTAGTGGCAGATTTGTGTAGGTTACATCCAACTGGCATCTTCCAAAATCTAGACAAAGCATATTACCCATGGCAATCTTAGGGCAAGGCTATATCTAGTGAACCCACGTTTCACTTGATTGCTCCAGTGTCACATTAGTGAATCAGAATCCATGCAACACGGGTAATGCACACACTGAGGGAGAAGTCAGAGAAAGAAAAACCACAGAACTGAAGAAAATAATGGATGAAAATTAGACAAGATATCCCCCCCCCAGAAAAAAAAAAAAAAAGAAAAAGTAAAAGAAATTTTTAATGCAAAATCAAGTGGTAGAAAGAAGCCTTATCAAAAGGAAATAATTTGGAAGTGTCTTTGCACAATTTTTAAAATTCAAGTTAGTGTGAGTTAGAAACCACTTATAAGTGAAGACATGGATATAGCTGTCAACTGAGACATTCCCTCGTCTCTGAAAGAGATCGTTTTAATGCTTGGTTTAAGTGAAGGATTAAGAACCAGCTCAGATCATGAAGGGGTTTTCATTCTCCCCCCTCAAACCCTCATTAATTAGTCAAAACTGGTTGATTGGTCGGGTTAAGTCCCACCAGCAGACACATGTGTGCTCCCTGGTCAAATCCTACCTGTACTATTGACAAACAGTGACAAACAGGGAAGGCTCCACTGCCTGATTTGCTTAAATCAGTACCATGTCCACAAAGACATGACCCCATCTAAAGCAGCATTTACAACCCAGTACAGGAGCATAAATTTGGATTCATTAATTGCTTAAGCTGATAAGCCGGACAGCAAACTGACCTGCTTGAGGCATGGTAACACATTTCTCTGCTTCTCTTGCAAGTGGCAGGAACAGGTTACAGCAGGCAGGCAAGGCACGAAATACCTGACACTGCCAGAGTGGGTCAAGAAAAACTTCCCAGGTCCCTCAACCTAAAGACTGCAGGTTCCTGAGAGGTGATAACTTCATTGCTTGCAGGTTTTTAACCATTTTTCAAGAATGAATATGTGTTCTTAGAATACCCTGAGCTGGAAGAGAGCCACAAGGAGCATTGAGGTCTCAGTGGGGAAAATGGTACCAACATATCTTAATAAAGGAAGCAAATCTGTCTGTACAAGATGAAGGCAGCAAAAATATATATGAAGAGAATATTTGTTTAAATTATAGAAAATTATAAATGAGAGCAACAGATGTGAGGAAGAGTGAAACCACAAGAGAATCCCAAGAATATCTATCCTGTTAAAATATACATTAATGTCACAATTCATAATGAAGGGATATTTTTAACTTTTGTAAATTAACTTAGTAATTTCAGCTGCTTGGCAAATGCAGCTGCTGTGCTGCAATCGATGGTATTTGATCAATTTCTATCACCTGAAGATGTGGCCCCTGGTGTGCCAAAAGAGATTGTTAATTATCTCAGCACACAATGCACAACCAACTCATGAGATCAGTGCAAAATTAACATATTACAGATGTGTGTGCTTATTCCTTTACCATTTGGGATTCATAGTTACAAGATTTCTTCCGCAATCATGCAGAGTATAATTTATTGAAAATAAATTGTTCATAATGATGGGATTCGAGGAGCTTTAAGCATATGAATGTTTTCTGCACTTTGATGAAATTATGAGTTGGCAAGCTCTAATTATGACTGCTGACATTTGTTTTATTGGTCTGATTTCTCATTCTTGTCATTCTCTGCTGAAATCCATGACAAAAAAAATTGCCACTACCATGGATGGAAACAATGATATTGTAGATCACATAACTCTTAATGGTTTGCAAGAAATCTGCTTCCAAAGTGAACTTTTCTCTTTTTTTTTTGGCGTTGTTCTTTTGATAGATGCTCTCAGCCAGTAAAGAAAAATCGATTTAAATGAATAAGCAAGTGAACAGCATTCATATCACCTTTATTTCACTTTGCTTCCTTGCTTGATTCTAATGATTCTTTATTTCAGTACTGAGAGAAGCTTCACTATGTGGCCAAGCCATCATAAATAAGAATCAAGTAAGTAAATAAAATCACAAACCCAAGTCAGTGTAAGCATTTACTCCCAGCCATTACAAAGATCTTTTTAATAGTAACAAATGTAAGTTGAGGCAAGTCCAAGCTGTTCATTGCTCAGATGGGGCTCACAAATTGCAGGAGATGACAGCAGTCTTTTAATGCTAAAAAAAACAAATTACAGCCTCTATCAGATGTGTTGCCAGCCAGAGGAGAAACTTTACCCTGTTTTTCTTAAATTCATGGTTCTACTTTCTTTAATTTGTTCTCAAACAAGGGGGAAAAATGAGGATGAATTCATACAGGGACAGCTGGCATGACAGTGTATTGCAAGGGATGAGAGCTGAAAGAGAAGCACAAACAAGCCACAGCTGAAAACAATGAGCCATCATGGACTGTCAGCCCTGTCAGATGGGCCTCTGGGATCAGGGGAAAGTTAGGACTGACAAGTTCTCCCCACCTCAGTCCACTGGTCCTGCTTTCTGGCAGTGGTGGAATGACCCTCCCTCTCCCCTGCATCCTTTGGATGGTCTGATCCTTGTTTCCCTTCTCCCTGGTCACGGGGTTGGGCCTCCTTACTGGCGACACTATTCCCCATCCTCATAAACATTCTTCTTGCATAGTGCTGAGACAAAACATCTATGCAGAAAGGTCACCAAATACAGCCAGGCTCAGAGGGGGTAAAAGTGAAATATTGCATCAAGGGTGTTTGATGGCTTGAATTGACTCAGTCCAGTATTTTAACCCTTTGAAACACTGAATGCTTGAAAAAGACAGTGCAAAGAAAGCTGTGTGGGATTTGCATATGCAAGGGTACACATATCTGCTGATACCTGAAACAACCTGGTATTTGTACTGATAATGGGAATAGGTTGTGGGTCCATAACTTATTCCTCAAAGAAATGTTATTTTTCAAGGGGTTCAATCACCCTAGGACACCTAAAATTTATGTATCTGTACTCTTACCTGTCATTTGCATGTGCCTTCAGAGTCACATAATATAACCCACAATCACAAAATGGTTGAGATTGGAGAAGACTTAAAGTCCAACACAACTTTAGTATAAGCTTTAAAAAACGCACGTTGGCAGTACCAGTTCTTATTCAGTGCCTGTAAAAAGGGTGTAAGAACCTGGCTTTCACAAGAAACCACTTTCAGGTATCTAAGGTTGAGTGTGGTGTTCAGTGAGGGGAAGGGAAAGAAATTGTCTTGGCTACTAGGAAGAGTATAAAACACTGCTTAGATGTTCCCTACCTCTTTCTGAAGTCTGGTTTGGGTTTTTTTTCTAGGTCATGTCTGCCACCATGTTTTTAAGCTTTTTGAGGGTTTGCAGACCTAAAACATTCATCCAAGTTTCTCTCTCTAGATAAAAAAGAAAAGGTGAACTCTCAGTCCTGGTAGATATAACTTTGGTTTCCCCCTACCTGGGTTCACAATAGTGCTTTTTTTTTTTTTTTTTTTCAGGAGATTAAAAGGTCTGGAATTAAAGATTCTTCAGTAGCTTTGTTGTTGTTGTTGTTGTTGTTAGTGCTCCAAATTCCCAGATCTGGTTTGCATTTCAATTCTTCAATAGAAGTTTTCTGAAAACTTAGTATCTTTTTATTTGTTCACTTTCTTTTTTACCTGTATTTTTTATTTTCTGTAAAAGCTAAATTCCCTTTGCCTAACTGTAGGAATTCTCCTAAGGTGTTCAAATTAGTCTTCCTTCCATGACTAGTAGGGACATCACAAGCCCTGGGTCACTTTGTGCACATGATATATCTGTCTGCCTTGAGGGTAGAGGGATTTAAGCTGAATAGACTTGGTGAAACCTTACCTAACCTTTAATCTGTAGACCACACAAGAGAAACACAAGTCACTCCTGATAATTTTCTGGAATTCAGCTGGAGTTACCTGAAGACTGTGGCTCCAAGGCAGTTTTGAATGCATTGCTGGTGGCTACTCTGTGGATTACACCAAGCTCTACTCAGAGCAGTAGTCATCTCTTGTATTTCAGGATTTGATAAATTGGGATGTTAAATTCATCCACTTTCTTCACAAAGTACAGAGATAGAGGGTTAAGTCATGTCAGCAACTAAACCTTATTAAAAGTAGAGCAAAATTCTAGTTGGGAGACAAGAGCACAACAGACAAACATAGACACCACTGCCCACGCTGCAAAATGAAAAAACCAGCTTGCAACTGGGAAAACAGGATCTTTGCACATTTGTCCCTCTTCTTCACTATTTCGATAATTTCCAAATTTATTGTGCTCATAGATATTCCTTCTTTCCTGAAGCACACTTGAAAAAAAAAATCTTTTCCTTCTTATAGAGCTCCACTTTTTTTGCTAGCCATTAGTTTTTGTGACCTACAGTGATGTGTGGAGCTGACTCTGCTGGAATGTCAGCTGCTTACATCTCCAGCATCCCCGTAAGATGACAGTGTGTCCATGGTGACACTGTGGCAGAAACATTATAAAGCATCAGCATTACCTTAAAGTGAGAATTTCTTAATATTGCCTGTAAGTTTTCTCCTCTAAAACCAATTTTCTCTCTCAAAGTAGGATCTGTAATCATGCTCTCCTCATCTATTTGTTAACTCAAGAAAAATGTTACAAATATTTTCATATTACAGTCTTTCTAATACCTCAAAGAGGGAGGCTGAAAAGTAAAAGAAAGAAAATACAGAAAGAAAACACACCCGCTGGGAGAAATAAATATATTCTGAATATATTCTCAGCCTTCATACTGATATCCTCAACCAATGGTAACAAGGTGTTTGTGTTCAAGGTGCAGGCACTGTGGCTTTCTGGCCCATTGCATTAGCAAATGTGCAAGCACATGTTAGGGGCCAGACATAAGGACTGGCACAAAGGGAGTGCCACTAATCTCTTGCAGGGAAGGTCAACATTCTGGTCCACTTGGAAATGCATTTTTATTCAGAGAGCAAAGGGGTGTAGGGCAGAATGTTCTGGTAAGGAGGACAATAGAGACCGGTTTCCTGCAATAATTCTTCTATCTTCCAACTCATTCTCTGTCACCTTCTTTCTCAAGTATCCTTCATGTGACCCACGCAACCCAATTAGTTGTTTGAAGGGACTGAATGTGACCTGTGAGCCACATTCCAAGTATTCTGGAAATTAACAGATAATTTATCCTTGACCTCAATGTCTCCATCTGCAAAAAAACCCCAAAGCAATAATATTTAATGAACAGTGAAGCTGCAACTAATTGGTGCTCATTCTGCAGCAGCTTTGCCATCTGGGGACTTGAATTCGTGACTGGGGTTGCAGACAGCAATGTCAGGGAACTCACAAGCTGGGACAGACCTCAGGAATAGGAAAGATGTCAGGGGTTATAGGACTGAGGTCTTAGTCTGCTTGTGCGAGGTTGGATCATAAGAGAGAAGCGTAAAATGGAGGACAGGAGTTCATGTCTTGATTTAAAGATATGGGAAGTGGGAAAAGTTTGAAGGTAGGCAGGATCTACTTCACTTCCTAGTGGGAGGTGATGTAAAAAGGATACCCAGAAGTGGAGGAGAAAGCAAGAAAACTTGGGTCTCAAACATGTGAAAGAGTTGCTATTTGAGCAATGAGACCAGGAAATTGCATCCTTATCCTAGGGAAGAGAGTCCTGTGAAGGATGTGGGGCAATTGATAAGTTCTTTTGGCATAAGGGAGTATCAGGGTAAATATTCAACAACCTGGGAAGTGTTTCACATAGAAGGGTGGTGGGTAAAAGGAGAGGCAGTCCCAACAATACCTGCAACATCACATCCTCTGTAGCAACTGCTCTGTAGGTATAAATAAGTGTGCTCTCATGAGGTGGAAAGTCACAGAGCAAGGAGCAGAGGAACCTCTGGATCTCAAATACACACAGAATTAAGCCCCTACTTATGTAGCCTGAATTCTGTGAGATAAACATGGAAGCAGAACTCTAAACTGTTCTCCAGTTGACATAAGTGTAGTTTTAAAGCACCAGCTATTCCCAAGATTGAATCCAACCACATTATAGCCAACATCTCAACTGGTTTGGAGGTTTTTTAAAAATGTTTTTTATGCATGTGTGTCTGATCATATATATAGTTTCTTGATTGATTTTCTTCAAAGTATAAATGGTTGCAGCAGTTCACAGTGTGGTCAGATCTCTGGGACTGGAATACAAATCTACCACCAGATGCAAATACAAAACAGTCTCATTTGAGAGACCAGTGAAGCCATGGTTTCTATTGGCTTCATCAGGAGTTGATCACTATGTCAAAAAGCTGCCTTTTTAGGCACCTAATGATGGAGATCGCTGTTTAATGGACAGCAATGAAGTTTAAAATAATATTGGTTTCATTGCATTATAGCAAGCTGACCTCTCCAACGTTGTCCCCTCAGCTGATAAAGTGATTTTGCATGGCAGAGCCCTCACTGCACAAAACTCATATGAAAGGCCTTTTGGAATTGTAACACCCTGCCCAAGGGCATGAACAATTTTATCAACATTTTTTAATTCTTTTTTTACCTTTTTAGCATCGCATTAATTAGAAGTGAACACAACTATCTGTAAAGCTCTCCAGTACAGCACTAAATTCACCACTCATTCAAAAATTTAGCAAAAATTACCATATGTGTTAGAGGAAGCTCAACGTTTTCTGCTTTTCCAGGCTGCTGAGGCAGCATCCTCTTAGTGTTGATAAAAATTGCTTTGCAAAGGTTGTGCCTCTTTGGATTTATCACTATCAGCATGTGGCAGTGTTTGAGCTTCCAGCTAAAAAAAAAAAAAAAAAAATTCAAATGGAATTTTACAGTACTTGCTTTGGGGCTGGAACATAAAACTGCTCTCTTAGCAGCTTCCAAGTCCCTGGAAGCTCAGTCTCTGTGTCTCTTGGCTTTGTCACACCCCCTATGTATTGCTGCTGATCTTTCCCACTTGCTGTTTACTTATTTTATTGCATAGTTTAGAGGCATCTTTTACTGTTATTATCTTGTTTTGATTTTGGCTACTCTCGATGACAGGTATTTAAAGATGGGCAAGGTTATAAAGTGCAAAATTAATGTACCATGCATGGTGGGCAAGACACCACCATGGAGGAGAGGAGAAAGCCGCTGAAATAAGATTTTGAAGAAATTTTAGTTTCAGAAAAAATGTCTGGGTCTACATTAGCAAGCTGTGAACCCAGTTATGAAGGCAAAGTTGTGCTTAGCACTTGGCATCTACACTGTACACCTGCTTCAGGCTAGCTCTGGTGCTGTGGGTTGGATGTCTGATAGCAATTAGGACAAATTAAGTGCTGACATATTATTCTGGTGTAATGATTTCCTAAAGGAGTGCAGTTTGTGTATTAGGAGCCCCATCTGCAATCTGAATCTGTGTCTGCGTGGTGACGATAAGGAGGGACACTGCAGAAGTGCACTGCTGAGCTGCATTGAGGCACTAATGGAAATCACCTGGGAAAAAAGCTGATGTCCTTGGACTGGGTGGAGAACAGCAGTGGGTTCACTGGTACAGCAAAACACACAATCAGATCCTAGCAGGTACAAGCCAGTCTCTGTTAATAGTATCCTGAAACACATTTACTGAAAATCTGGTCTGATACTCTGTTTTTGTGTTGGTTTTTTTCTTAAATGCATACTTTTGTATACTAGAGTGGATGAGGCATACTAACATTTGTCTTTTTCTGGTGCCTACCTGGTTTGATTTGGGCTTTTTAACACTCAGCACTTCACTGTCTGGCTGTATTTTGATTTCCTTGATAAGGTTACACAGCGTACCTGACCCTGTGTTTCCTTCCTGCACACTTAGAACAGAGTCCTTGGAGAGAGCTGGAAAGGACCCTGAATTCTAAAGCCAACTCAGCCCCATTTCATGGGAAGGGTAAAACGAAGTGTGAATGCTTCATTTCGAAGCCTCTTTTATGTGTTTGATCTTTCACTGCGTTGCTCATTCAATCTGTCCTGCACTAGTGATATGAAGAAACCATGAAAGTGAATCCATTTTAGAGATGAATCGGTTCTGGCAACTGTCCTCAGGCACAGGTCAGCACACACAGGATGGATGGGCATTCCAGGGCTCTCTGAGGGAATAATTCCTTGAAAAACGGCACCTGGAAAATGCTTGCTCCCTTGTTGCTCGTCTGCTTTGGTAGCTGGCACAGAGTTCAGTTTCACCTTGGCTCGAGGCAAGGCAGAACTGCCAGATGATGACAGTTTTCAGACAAGAAGCTTAGGGGAAAAAAAATAATTAAAAAATTGCACATACAATCCCTCTGAGGAGAGATCCTCTTTGTGCCAAGCATTAATACACAGCCAGAACAAGTCTTCTTTTAACACGTTCCTACTGGCACTATAATGCCCCAAAATAAAAGCCTTTAGTGGAAAAAGCAGAGAACAGAAGCAAAACATGATGAATTGTCTCGTTTTGTAGGGACACAAAACATTTCTGATGCTTCATTGATCACACTCAGCACCGTAAATAGGAACAATGACCTGCTGAAATGGCCAGGTAGAAAAGTTGCTCCATTTAGAGAAAATTCTTGAGAACTGAAGAATGTTGATCCCAACACGGGAAAAAATATATAGAAAACCAGTTTTTGTCTCATCTTCCAGGGTGAAATCTCTGTGTCTTGTGGTCAGGCCCAGAGAAGCTCAAAGTTTGGCTGTTTCTTTAATTAACATTTGACTTACACTAACCTTAAAGAAAGGCTAAGTTCCTGATGTTGTCAATCTAAGCTGTACAGAAATTAATTCTAAATTTGAATTTCAGTGGCAATGAACATCTCATCCACCTTCGTCAGAACCGAATACCTATCAGAACTCAGAAACTCTGAGTTGAATACCTGAGCATGGTTTGAAAATAATGAACTTTTTTCTTTATCTACTGATTGTGCAGGCTCTGGGACAATGTATGGCTATTGTCCTGCTCTTTATTCAGACCTCAGCTTTCAAACACAATTTTGGAATTTTTTTTTGTCGAAACTTTGGCCCAAAAGCCCACGCAGAACCATATCTACAATTTTTTTCAACATCCTCTTGTTGTTATATACTTCTTTAAGTAAAAATTTAATGGCTAAAACAGAAGTGATGCTGGGAAGCCAATTTTTTCAAGTTTTAATTGATGTCAGCACCCTTCTCCTCTTTAAGAACTGTGAATGTTGCCTCTTCTTGATTGTTCGGATGTCTATTTCAGGTTACTTCTCATCTTTGGTGAAAAATTCTCTTTTGCTTTTAGACTAATAAGTTAGGTAGCTCACAGGGAACTGTCATTGTGAATTGGGATAATTTTTTTTGTGCAACTCATTTCTATTTAAGCACAGCTGCTGGAGTTCAGTAGAGCAATCTCTAACAAAGCCATCTGAAGAAAAAAACAATATAGCTGCTAGAAATGTTAGCACTTGGATTAACACCCTCAGTTTTAGCTGGAAGAAATCTGGCTAATGGCCTTCAGGGACTCTTGGGAAGAGAACATTTTAAGACACAAGCATTCTCTCAGAGCAGCAGTCCTTGCTATTGCAAAAGATACCTAATAGTCTTCCTTTTATTTTCCCTGTTCTTTGGGATGGGCTATGAGCTTTCTCTGTTGTGTCATCTCTTGCCTCTCTTGCTGACCTAGTCTCATCTGTCCAACCAAGTTTACAAATGAAGAAACACATTTGTCCTTCTCACAAGGGAAATCCTAGGACAGAGAATTTGTGTCAGTATATGGAAACATTCCTGCTGGAGCAAAGGAAAAGCTCTTCTAAATTAAATTAATCTAGCAATAAATTTACTTGCCAGTAGCATGTTTTTGATAATCTAAATAAATAAACAATAAAAAACTTGACCCATCCAGATGCGAAGTACCTTAAATTGCAGAAAATATTCAGTGCTTGCTGGATCATGGTGTTACAGGCTGCCTGTTGTCTCTGTGGCCTCAAAAAAGACCCATCACAAATTCTGCAGTTTCCAGAAATTCATTCATCTAATCAGTGTCTGTTGCATGTGGTGGCTTCTCCAACACTCTCCATATGAGATTTGTACATGATGTCCTGGTAGACAGCCTGTTGTCCACCAGCCAGCAAGTGCTTGTGCAGGGCATATAAATAATCCTAAAACATGAGAAAACTTGAAAGGAGATTAAAACTTTAACACCCTTGTCTGGTTTCTGTGCAAATGAGCTGTGCACAGTCCATTGTAATGATGTCCCAAGGTTCATTCTAATATCTAAGATGCTTTATCTTCAGTACAAAAGATGGACAGCGTTAGGACTATCTTCAGACCAAGTACCTTGGTTCTACCTATGTATCCTGAATCTTGAAGCCCCTCTCAGGATGAGCCTGAAGTTGCAATCATGCAGCTTCACTCCTGGCAGGAACTACCACACAGAGGGTGAAATTCAGACACCTCTCAGGCTGAAGGTTGGGCATTCAGTCTGAAGTAGTCACCTAGGCAAATATTCACCAGAGGAAATCTAGTGGAACAAAACATAAGCTAGTTTTGTAAATTCTTCACAGCTAGTGGAGAGAAATAGATTACCTCTCACTTCAAGGCAGATGTCTAAAACCATTAGCTGTGTCATTCTTTAGAGGTGCTTTTTTCCTTCCCTTGCCTATAAAAATATTCTGAATAATTAACTCTGATACAGATGTTTGTCATATAGATGTCTAAAATTAGATAAACTGACTATTGCTATTGTCAGGGCTCATGAACCGGGATGACAAGGGAGCCTTGGTGTTTTTCTCATTTAGTAACTTGCTCTGAACATGCCAGCACCATCATTAAGCCACCCCTGAGAGAGCCCTGGCAGTAACACGATTAGGGACAATATCTCACTTAACCTAAAACCTAATCTCAAAACTGCCTGTGCACAGCAGTGCAGCCAGTGCAACAGTCCTTGACAGTGGATAACCTCAAATACCAACCACCCAGACTTATCCTCTGACTCTTCCACCCATCTACATAAAGGGAAAGGGATGATTTTCTTGTTCAACAATCCCTCCAAAATTTGCAGTCATGTCTTTGTTCTGCTGTTGAACATCTCTTTGAACTCAGGTAAGTCTGTCAAACCCTCATTCCAAAATATTCATGGCTTAGCCTCCTGCTGGAGTTAATGACTGCAGGTTGCCTGAGAAGCTTTGAAGGTCAGAGGACTGTTCGAACTCATGTAATGCTCAGAGCTGTGAGCAAGCCGTGTTCCTCAGAACTCGTGCCATTAGAAACAGCTTTATTTCACGCCTCTGTGAATTGTTCTCACACAAATATTTTATGGTTAAAGACAAAATACCAGCTACCTAAATGAAAGGAATTGGGCAGGTGTTTAGATAAAGAAGGAAGAGCAATGCAAATGACGTGTGGCAGACAGTGCATGACATTTTTCAAAGTGTTAGTCTACCAATTAACTGGAGATTGCCTTTTCCAGACAACCATGATGTAATTTTATGTCAAATGGCTCTCAGTGATAGACATAAAGAGAAAATGGAGGCTTCTAGAAATACAGGAGTTAGTATCCAAAGACTGGGTCTCTTTGAAATGAAAAGTTTGTTTTCAGCATCTCAGATGCTGAATCAGTTTCAGATCTCTCACCTCTGCTAGTCCACAACCCAACAAAACAAACACATCTACTATCAATTTAAAATGTCTCCATCTGAAGCTGTCTTCTGACAAACATTTACAACTTACAGCAGTCTTTTATACACATTCCACCTGTTCCTATCCCTCTCAGCACACCAAGGTCAGCCTTTTTATAGGAATCTCTCTTCCCTTCAAGGTGGTTCTAGACTGAGAACATTCTCATTTTTATAGAAACTGCTGTGGTGAACACCTGGCTTCATAGGAGCCTTCATTTTTTTAAAAAAATTGCATTATTAGCACATTCCTGGTTAGCACAAAACCACTACTCAGTGTTGATCTATGGACTGGAGGTGCATATTGTAAGACGTATTGTTATAGATTTTTGTAAGTTAGCAATGAATTCCGTTGGCAGTGAAAAGTAAGGGGAAAAGGCTTCGAGATGTGCTTTTTCAGCCACTCTTCATACACACTTGCCCTTGTATTGATTCCTTCCATCTCCCAAGGAATGTAGGGTATTTTCTTAAGCATGATCTTTGACTCCTTACCAGGTCATCGCTTTCTGTAGGATTTGATCCTTTCCTTAAAGGACAATATAAAATGTATTTTTGGAAAAGAGGGAAATTATCTTCCAACAACATGTTAATTTGCTGTGAAAACTATTCTCCTCTTAGCCTGGTTTTATTTCTGGTCATGGTAAAGTCATTTAATTATCTTTTGCATGTGTCCATCAAATAGGTTTTGCAAATGAGCTACAGTATACAGGACGCCCACAAAATGCTATATGTCCATTGAGTTCTTTTCTCACTGTGTTAAGATATATGCAACTGTACCTCAAGCTGTATTAGATGATGGTGACATTTTATAAATTAAAATAGCTACAAAAATAATGTTTGGAGTATTTGTATGCCGAAAAACTTCCTCATTGTCCAGAAATGGTGCAGCAAAGAGCAGTTTTGTAGGAAACCAGAATTATTTAAGCGAAAGGATCAAAGGTTGCGGTTGGCCCCTGTGGATTTATTTGCAAACAGCCTCCCTCCAGCACTGCTCTCCAAGCCCGTGGGTACTGTCCTGCAGAAATATGGCTTTTTCTCTGCATTCCAGATCTTTATATTACAAGGTGATAAAATGTTCAGGGTCTGAAAATGCTTCACAGATAAATAAGTTACTCAGAAAATTATAAACAGCTCCACAGAGGGGAGACTCCGCTACTGATGAGTCTCTAACAAGAGCTTAAACACTGAAATAGTTGACAGGCTAATGTCACAACACTTCTACATGCCTGGCTATTTACAGTTTTCCTAGGTGCTCAGAAACATTCTGTTCCAGTAAGGCATACTAGATAATTTCCAGTTTTTCTTTTGTTGTCAAGGCTTTCTTTTATTGTGGACAGGGTGTCAGACCTCTC
The DNA here is from genome assembly GCA_013397795.1 of Orthonyx spaldingii. NCBI lineage: Eukaryota > Metazoa > Chordata > Aves > Passeriformes > Orthonychidae > Orthonyx > Orthonyx spaldingii. The sequence continues at coordinate 4,258,071 of VZTJ01000487.1, read as the reverse complement.
TGCGTGTCAGTAGAATGAGGAATCTTAGTGTTCAAGGAGGCAGAGATGGAACAAAGAGAACATTAGTGGTTAGGTTTCTTTCTCTGATATTCCCCTTTTAACAGCAATTTCCTGAAATGGAATTTCATAAGTTCTTAATTATTCTACCTCTTTTTTCTTGGGAAACTATTGAAACAAAAGTGTTTTCCTATCTCATAATATTATTGAATCATGTAGTTTTTTTAAAGAACTTGCACTATGGAAAGCTTTTTAATAAGTTCCTTAGTGAAAATAATGAGAAAACAAAGAATATACAGGTTATTTTAAATAACATTTTGTTAACAGAAATAGTATGTGTTGTTACAAGTATGGAAGATATACTTTGTCTCTGTAATGCATGATATTTCCAAGAGAAATTAAATTTCTGATCCAGTGCAATTTTCATGGAAACCACATATTCTTCTGAAAGGGAAGTTATTCTATTTCTTAGGTGTTTAATAGCTAAAAGATTCCCCTAACTTGAATATTTATGTAGGTGACGTTGTATCAGAACATTTTGCAGGCTGTAAAGCTTTTTTTCCAACTGCACATTTTTAACACATTAGACTGAAATTTGGAATTTTCTTGGCCTTAAATCAATATCTTAATCAACATTTATTTTTGCTCCCATGGTCAGAGACAATATTTTACATCTCTGCTATGACAAGCAGCAAAGGAAAGGAATAGAGAGCAGATGTCCATGTATTGAAGTCAGAGCACTTCCATACAAATGCAGTTCCTAAAGTTAACATGCAAACTGTGCTTTTGTATAGGGAAAAAAAGGAAGAAAAATTAATAAATTTTATATTTATGAGCAGTTTGAAAGAGTAGTACTACCTCTTTGGTAATAGAAGATAATATTAGATCTGCATGGCATACAGCAACATATGGAAATATCTTATAAGACCAATATCTTTTTAACTGCATAGTAAAAATCAACTAGATTCTAAGAAACGTGCCATTTTAAGATCACTAATCTGTTCCATTATATTCAGCTGCCAACATATTCCTCTCACTGCAAGAGATACAAATTTTCTTAATTTAAAAGGAAAAATTATGCCTCCCTGCATGTGTTCAAATAAGCGAGGGGAAGGAAAATGTCAGCTGTGTGCAGGCAGCCACCGTCAAGTAATAAATACAAAGATACTGTGCACGTAAAAGGAGAATCAGCTGTGAGCAGCAGGGCACAGACCCCGCTCAAAGGCTGAGCCTGCACCTCCCCGGAGTCCCCTCTGCCAGGTCCAGGGCAGGGAATTTTGTCAGGATCCCTGAGGGGCTTCAGCGTCCTGGGAAGCGTGTGCAGATCCCTTCTGCTGTGACAATCTCTGCCGGAGAAGCTGTCGTTTAAATAACCAGAAGAGGTGGGTGTAGGTTGCTCAGAGCAGATTAGTGGCAGATCCAGGATGAAAACTTGACTCTCCTCAGTCTCAGGAGAGCACCTCAGTTACTCTGAAGCCTCTGCTCCCCCGCTGCTGCACACAGAGCAGAGCTGCTAAAGTGCTGAGGTTTCTCAGTTTTCACTGCTTTTGGCATGGGATGCACTGAAGTGGCTTGGTGTCATGTTTAAGACTGAGTTTCCAGGACCAAGTCAGAGAGATTGAGATTTCTAAATAATCCTTTCCTTGGAAGTGCCTGTAATTTAAAACTCCCTTAGCATGCTTTTCTCTCATAAAAGAGTCTTTCTGATTCATGTCACTTTTATTTGTGACCCAAGGATTTTGCTGGAATCCCATCTGCTTTTTCTGTGCCATCAGTCCTAGAAGAGGTTTTATGAATATGCTCTTGCTCAAGGAGCACTTTGATATATTATCCTGTTGCAATTAGATGTAAAAAATACATTTGCATTAAGTGCAGATTCAGCAATTACCTGATAGTCTAAATATAAAAAAAAGATTAAAAGAAGAATTTTAACAGCAACTAGATAATGACTTGCACCAAAATATTTACCTTGTTTACTTTCACATTTGAAGTTATCAGGGAAAACGATGTATTGAGTTTATTTCTTTTCTGTCGCCTGAGAGATGTCATCTGACCTTTAGCTGGGGCTGATGAACAGAGAAGTCAGCTGATGCAGCCGCCTGGTGTTTCATTATCTGCTACCTTTGAAGGACCTCGCTCTTATCCAGCACAGGTCACAGCCTGGTAACTTCAGCTAAGCCTCACGGGGATAAAAACCTGTCACTCATATTTACTGTGGCCTTTGCTTCAAAAACACCAGGATCAAACAAGTTTAAGGAAGGCATTAATTTCCAGACGAGCTGAGGAAATTGGGTTGAGAGCTTTGGTTTAACATAGCAAATGAGATCCTTACCATAATCTTTTTACTCGCCA
>VZTJ01000487.1:4229527-4255680 GCA_013397795.1 Orthonyx spaldingii | reverse complement strand
AAAAAAAAAAAAAATCTAATTTTGTGGTTATTTTCAGAAGTATCAATGAGCATTTATACAAACTTGTAGAATGTGAAATTTAGTGCAAAAAACAAATAGGTTTTGAGGCCAAATATTTAGCCACCCAGGTGATATTTTTTCTGTAGTGTTTCAACTCCTCTCTGATACTACAGAAGAAAAAAGAAGGTGCAATTTCTCTTTACTGTGAAATGATATCTGATCCTAATTTTTGTAAGAAAGGAAATATTTCCATCCCCAAGGCTCATTGTGATACAAGCACCCCAGATGTTTCTAATCTGCAGTGTCTCTAGTCTACTGCAGATTAAACATCCTTATATTTTCATTGTGTAAATATTCTCCTTTCTTCCTAAGTAATAAAGAAAAAAGAGTCTAATCAAATTAGAGAAATATATGTTTTATTTCCAGTTTTTCTCCAAGCTTCTCATGTATCATTTAAGCAGACCAAAGACGCTCTTTGTACCTTGGAACATGTCTACCAGAGATTAATTAAACACCTAAGTTTGTTCTGCTCATTGTCATCTCCGATCAACACAAATGAGAAAATTCCACCAGGGACCTGGGGTAGTTAGAAATGGTACTGAGAGATTTATTCTTTCAGGATTAATGCTCTATTTATGTCACTGTTGAGCTTTTAGAGTAGAGAAGACTCCCAACAAGCCAGCTCTGCTCTTTGTCCAGCACTTTCCTGCATTTCAGATTGCAAGATTAGCTGAGAAACATAGGGTCTCTTAGCACTGATTCAGACTGGTATTTTCTCACTCTCTTTCTCTATAGCATAACATCAAGATTGTAATCCACCTAGAAGGAGTTCTAGTGACCAGTGACAGTAATACATTCGACTGGTGGGTGAGGTTTTCTGTGTACCTGTCAATTCTCATGTAGAATTGAATTACAATTTATTAACAGGTGAGAAAGTTGTTTCAAAAATATTGTAATTTATTATTATTACAGGCCATTTGTCTATGCAAAATGATCTAATCAAAAGAGCTTTTTAATCATGAGGGGAACATATTTTCATCAAAGTGAACAGTGCACTTTAATTAAATAGAGTAGAAAGCAAAAGACAACTTCTGAAATGTTGTCTTTTGCTGAGGCTCCAGGGGGCTAAGGAAATCCTTTCAAAAGCTGACCTTTCAGAAGGAAAGCCCATTTGGGTTTATAGCTATTGCTTGTCTCTACATGAGAGATTTATGCAGGTAAGTGCCTGCTCTTGAGATGAGAAGATACTTCATCATTCATTGTTATTCCAGGCACTAAGTTGACTGACAGGGCCAGAGTCCACTATTGTGAAAAAGGCATTACTCCAAGGCAGGTTATGAAGGATTAAAAAGCCTTTCTTCTTAGCACAGATTGCAGTTGAGGAGCTAGTCTGTAAAAATCACCCCTAACAGGGAATTATTTGGCAACAGGAATCAAGAGTTACATCAGTTTAGACCTGCTGATCACCTAATCCATGCTGCTTAATTTCATTTGACTGCAAAACATGTTGAAAGCCATGGCCTGGATGTAATGCTGATTTCAATGTGGCACATCACAAAACGATGAGAGCTGCTCCGTGAAACTATGGGAATTTAGAGCACAGACACAAAAAGTTAGCACGGATTTATGCTTTTGATATGACCCCTAAGGTAACATTGGTTTTGTTACTGTTCATGAGCTGTTTTGCTGGCCACACCAGCAGTTATAAGAAGAGAGAGTGGGTGGGGTGACATCATCAGAGGAATTTCTCACTCTGTCAAGTCCTTCCTTTTCTTGGTATGCTGGGAGAGAGACCATGAGACCCAGGACTGTGATTATAAGGGACTGCCCACGTACCCATCCTGTAACTCAGCACACTGCCAGACTTAACCAGGCAGAATGTTCACAAGCAGCAGTGAATTTTCTGTGTTCAGACCCATTTCATATCTCTGTTCAGAAGTTTTGTCTCGAGTTGTCTCCTTGCAAAGGTCTCCACTAACACATTTTGTGATACTGCTGTCTTCCTGTACTTAGCCAGAAAATCTCTTGCACAATCCTAATTTTGGTTTATAAACTTTTTTTTTTTACCCAGAAAGATCTCCTCTTTTAAATTGTTCCATCAGTTAACATTCAAAGGCTTTGTGCTCTTTCTGAGTATGCTTATAACATTTAAGGTCCAGCTTTTTCCTGAGTATCATAGGAAGGTGCCATATACAGGTCATTTTTTAGAGGCCATAACAGACTCATTTTTCCAAAGGAATTGTGAGAATTTTTGGCAAATAAGTACTTGTTTAAAAATTCCCATCCTTGATTCTGTTGGATTGAAGTGCTAATTAAGCCAGGCTGCTGATTTTGTTTTGGTTGCATTATCTCAAATAACATTCAGTAAACCCCCAGATCAACAGATCTTTTTTCTATTATTATTATTTTTCTGTTGATCAGAACAGAACAATCAAAATAAATAAACACACTTCTCACTTACCATAGCAATTATCTTCTGGGAATCACAAAGTCCACATCCTCAGAGGTAACTCTGAGTCAGTATCACTGAAAAAGAATTTGCATTCAAGAGCTGGTAAGGAAGGGGGAGGACATATTATTGACTGTCTTTAAACAGAGAAGCATGAAAGAGTCTAACCTCTCATTTATACTTCTTTAACTAGGGAATGATGAAGGGAGAGGGACACAAAAGCAATTACAAATGAAGGCTTACAAAGGAATTGTTTGTAGCTAACCGAGTTGCTGTGATACCCTGTTTGGCGTTTTCATTCTTCCTGCTATTTGCTAGGGGAAAATCGTTTGTTGCAGGGAACAGAATTCATTTTGGAAATTGTTTTCTGGTATTCAACACATGAGGTTAAACCACATGATGCAGGCACAGAGGCCTCTTATTTCTACAAAATAACAACATTTATCCAAGGTAGTTGCTTAAAAGCCTTTTAGTAAGGCCACTGATTATCATAGCAAATCAGCCATCTCTGTGAAATTAATCATCTCATCCCAGTGTAAATGTCAAAAGTACATTGCAGGTGCATCCAAGGAGTGTCCAATAAGGCTGAAAAATGAGAAACCACTGAGGTATGATTCATATGTACTAAAAGTGTTTTCCATGCACTCATTAGAGAGGAAGGATCTGATCTGATTGTGGCTGGACAATTTTCTATCTTTGCCCAGATTTGTGAGCTCCAGCTGATGTTGTGTTATGGCCAGAAACAGAAGTGATGAATGCAGTTCAACTTCTCCCTTCCTGTGAATTGTCAATATTAATTTTGCAGCTATTAATTTGCAATTTCCTAATTGAATACAAGTTTAAGAATGTTGGAAGCTGAATGAATGGTCACAAGAGGATGGAAATGATCTGCAGAGAAAGGGCCAGTACTGTTTTTAATCCATTTCAGTCCAAGAGACGGAAAGAAATTGGGGTCCAGGTTCATATCAAGTGTGAATGGGAATTTTCAGAGACAATGCTCAGGATGAAACTGCACAGACATGGTTATAACTATTAATACACATTAAACCAAGACAGGCTATATCCACCTCTACTACAAAACTGGCTCATTTGGCCTTACTGTGCCTTCATAATTAAGAACAAAGAGTGATCCTAGGAAATTAACCATCTCTGGTTTAAAAGATTTATGAAAATACATCCCAAGACAATACCAACAGAAACCTTTCCCCCAAAAAACTAACCAAGAAAAAGTTTAGGTGGGTTCTACACTGAACTCTGTGAATTCAATCTAGCAATGATGTTATTTAGGCTTATTTTATGTGAAAAATAGAGGCCAGAAAAGTGAATGAGTGCATGTTGATAATATTTTTTTTTAAAAGTACAGTCTCCATCATGTGAAATCTTGCTGATCTCTTGCAGTGACTGACAGAAGATACTTTACAGAACTGCATACTAATGATAAACCCTAAAGAGTTTGTTGTAGTGGCTCATCTGGATTTTTAACTAATTTATGTGCTATCCTGACACTCTTTAATATTATATTACCTTCAAAAATCATCAGTTAGAAACCCAAAACTAGTCTCCAATGTCTTGAATAGCAAAGCTATTAAAAATTTAATAAAATGAAGCACACATATAATGCAATTTTAAAAATCTATATCACACACTAGTGCAACAACATTTTACAATAATATGGAATATAATCAAATTTAAAATTAGAAATATATTTTCACTAAGTTTCTTACAATTTAAAAAAATTTACTCCAGACCATGCAGTTTACAAATATAAATGATTCAATGACATCTCATTAGAAGACACAGCAGAATTGATTTCTTATTAAGAAAAACTAGCACTGCTGGAAATTCATTCCTCCCTCAAGTTCCCAACTTTGTCTTGAATTACAGTCAGTACCATTTGCAGCTCTACTTTATCTTAGATTTAACTTTTCTTTTAAAATCATGTTTCTTCCTTCACTTTCATTGAGTTTAAGCCTGGAAAAAAACCCCAAAAACACTCTAAACATGCAAAGCAGTTCTTGACAAAGAAAGGGAGAACATACAAAGTCTAACCATCAGTTCAGAGTGTCTCTGACGCTGACCTTGTGGAGAAAGACAAGAAGAATTGCAAGGAGTCTGTGGCCTGTAGATAATGCAGCTGTCACTGATGAAGCCATCCCATGGCCTGGTGGACCAGAGGCATTTGTTGACCAGAGAAAGGAAGAATGGCTGTAAAACACTCTGATTCTCAAATGCTGTCCTTCAAAGAGTGGCTCCTGCCTGGAATATTTATTCCAGTTTTACCTAGGAAATGTGGGGATTCTTTTGTTATGTAAGAGCTGTCTTGTAAGACTCTGGATTTCTGTGCCAATTAGGAACTCTGTGTTCAGCCTTGCTCTAGCTAGTCGGTATCTATGATATTACATAATATATCCAGTATAAGAATACTGGAATGATCTTCACTTTCTTTAAGAACAAAACCCCTTAATGAGAAAAAAGCATTTTTAAGTGATCCCTTTTTTATTCCTGTCTGCACAGTCTCTTAAAGCAGTTGAATTGTCATCATAAACTTACATTATAACATGTTGTAAAACACACATTATCCAAGTGCTTTAGTGCAAGTAGCAGCCTGCCTTTTGATTTCTGCTTTCCTTAGACAGTCTGCCTTATAACAAGAATCTTTTCATTGCTTCATTATTACTTGATAGCTTCCTATTAAAAAAAGCATTATTTAAACAATGGGTTTGATGTTCCCACAATGAGAATTTTGTTGAGAAGTTTCTGTGGAAATAATATACAACATATTAATAGCTGAAATGGCACCGAACTCTGCTTTTGGTCTACAGTAAAATACCAGAAGCACCTGTGATGAGAAGCCTTTAAATCTTTTCAATGATCTTATACATTATATTTTTTATGCCAAGGTTTTCATATTTCTGAGGTTACAAAGACATATGGCAAAGTCCCTCAATAATTATAACTGTGTAATAGCAGGAGCTGTAATTATAGGTTCTGTAGCCAGATTTAATGTATTTCAGGCCAAAAAAAATTACATCTTCTTAAGCACAAAATGCCACTTCATTCATTCATGTCTATTTCGAGTGAAACAGAGATCTTACTACGGGTATCAATATTGTGGCCAAATGAGATTCAAACTTTTCTACTGAGGCTTGGTCTTGCTTTCAAGAGAAATGACAGGAAACGTCCTCCATAAGAACACTCCCACACCTACCTCCTTAGAAACCCCTTTGTGCTCATTAGAAGGCAGAAAAGTTACAGTGTTCCCCTATAAATTTCTTCCTACCCCTGCAAAAACAAAATAGAAAAGAAAGACAATTTTTAAAAAACACCCTTTTTTTACTGCCTAATGAAGGAGAAGTTCAAGTGTCTAAGCTAATAGGTATATTGTCAGTTATGGCTCTTCAGTCTGGATTCAATGAAACAATCCTGTTTAAACAAACATCTTAATCATGGTCCCATCCTGAATCATGACTCTCCTGATATCATTAGCATATGCCTGTGTGTAAATATATATAGATATATGTATATGCATGTGTACAAATACATGCCCATGTCTTTTAGATCAATTATATTTGACTTAGGCCACTGCTTCAAGTTTCCTTCTGTGACAGTGCTGGTGAGAAGTTTGCATTTTTCCCAGAAATGTAAAATTTCCCAGTACTCAAACTAACCCAGGTGCTTCTGCAAAGCAACAAATATCCTTCCAATTTTAGTAAAGCAGTGAGATCTGGCAATGCAGCTGTACTTAAAGGCTTTGCTTAATAGACCCCAAAGGCATTGAATCTTCTGATTTCCACCGAAAGCAAGTAACACAGCGTTTCTGTAAATAGGACATTCTTTCTATGCCACTGAGTATTTTTCCTATGGTTTGCATGATCACTTGCTAAATCTGTTATGACAGGCTACTTATCTCAGTCCAAGGCTTTAAGATTTTTGGATCGTTTCCCCAACTCTAGACATTTCGGTGGTAAATCTAGCACACCTAGCAAATATTTTATAGCACATCAGAAGAAAAAAAAAATTATAGCAGGTTAATTTCACAAGTGCTGCTTCTGCTTCAAGCCAGTTTCTCGTCCTAATTGACCACCTTAGACAGTTATGTGGCTGCTTTGCGTCTATAGAGTGGCACAGGGAAGCCTGGGCCAATATATTTATGTATCCAAAATAAGTGGCCTAATTTTCAAAGAGACATAGCACCAACACCTCCTACAAACAGAAATGAGAGTTGTGAGAGTTTAAAATGAAAAATTAATTTGAAATGGAAACTTTTCTGCCTATGTAGGGAGATCCTCATGCAGGTAGTAAGAGCTCAGGTGAAAATAGACTGACATAACTTTTTAAAGGCTATTTTACGTCTGTGATTCAGAATACACGTGGAACCTTATCTGGTTTGCTATTTTATGGCATTTCATGTTCTCTTCCAGTTGAGTCTGCAAGTTTCAAATTATTGGCTGGGTAGTAAAGATCTGTATTTATCACACCAATAAATCTTTTAGGTAACTTCTGCCTTCAAATCAGAGGTGCTAAGAAACCAAGGAAATGCAATTTTTTTAGCTGATCTGATTTCTTAGAGCAAAGTTATTTCTTCCCAGTCTGAGTCAGGCCTTTTTCTGTGTGTAGAATGTGTCTGCCTCAGACTTTCAGATTGACCTTTAAAATTCGGAGAGGCAGAGCTGTGTCAAAAATATATTCTACTCTTTGAGAGCCGTTCATTTCAGCGTGCCAGGTTAGAACCTCATTGCAATTTAGGTACAAAGTGGAGCCAGTTGGAGGCATCTCCTGCTGCCAGAAACCTGTTGTCTCACAGGTTCTCACAGGTTCCAATTTGCAGAAAATAGTGCCATATTCTGCAGCATGGATCATTTTGTTTGTAAGTTCTATTGTTGCCTTTTTTTGCCTTGTTGGGAAGCAGTCCCTTTCCAGCTTTCAACCACGGGTGATATTTACAGCACTGGAAGTACAGGTATGTGTATGTAGAGAGATATACTAATGTATCTTGGCTTGTATCTATGGCAAAAATACATGGTTTGCATAACTGTGGTTTCTAAGAAGCTTTTATGGTTCTCCCCTCACATCAATACTAAGCAAAGTGACAACTTTTATTATTTTATTTACAGAAATCTGAAACACAGAGAAAGGTATTTAAGGTTATAGAAGTGAAAAGGGAAGCAAATAATTAAATTGGAGTTGCTGGGTTTCACACTGGTTTTTCCCTTCACTTTCTTCTTCAGAGGTATAGGTGCTTATATGAATCCAATGTGAGTGAGATCTAATTTTATCTGAGCTCAGGTAAATCTTTCTTACACTGACTTAAGCAAATCAATTTGGCTAAACATGGTGTTCTATTTTTTAAGATCTTAAATCATGGAGTCACAAAAAAGGCAAGATGGAAGGAACATCTGGGGGTTATTTGGTCCAGCTCTGTCTAGAACTTAAAATTTTCATTAAGAAATTTCAATGGGTAAAAACACTTCTCTTTCAAAGGCCCATTATCCCCATCACCTTCATCAAAATAGAAAAAAAAATTAAATTAAAAAATCCTTTAATAGGAAAAAATGAAAATAGCAAAAGTTTAGAAAAAAGATAAGAAAGGTAAAACTATTTTACATTTCTATTACGAATACACACAAAAATAAATTAAATTTATAAACGAGGCACACACACCACGTATAGTGTCCTTTTTCTTACAGAAAAATTTAGAAAATGGGGAGAATGCTGTTTTTATGTCTAACACTAACTTTTAGAACTCAGCAAAATGTACTAATTTGCACATCTGTGAATACATAAGCCACATTTTCTAATGGAGAATCGTAGTTCAAGTGAAATACTCAAAAGGGGTCATTTTCCTATACATTTTCTATATATTTCTATGAACACAGACCCCTTGAAGTCCACAGAGGCACTGGAAGAGAATTAAAGTGTCAGGAAACTTGTATCTTCCCTTCTGTTCTCAAGACAGACATTTGAACTCAAGTGTGTGAATACCAGTAAATAAACCTTCAGCAAAATTGCTCTTCCTGAAAAAAAAATTGATAGGAGAAGGCTCATTTTAAATACATAATTCTCTCACAGGATAATTGATTGTTGCATTTCAGGGAAGTGGGAGGAAAAATTCATGCACTGGGTGCGGACCATATGATGTACATGGAGAAGATGATTGACCTCTTCAACCTCTTCCCTATTTGCGGTGTGTTTTCTCCAGTTTCCTGTTCTCCACCAGGAGAGATCATTAGGTGTCATTTTAAATATTAAGCCAAAAATTTTGTACAGTCTGAATATTTGTTGCATCTTGATGAGGGTACTCTATAGTGTTCCTACCTACGGTAACAGTACCTGATTTTAACCATCAAACCATTGGAATTCACTGGACAATGATGCTATGGTTCAGCCTAAGGGCTCTACATGGCCTCAGGAGAGAAATGCTTTATGTTGCTCTAAACTGAGACATAAAGAGAGGTAAAATGAACATAACTTATATGTGCTTTTCCTATATGTTGGCTACTGAGGGCTTCTAGAGGTTTAGTTTAGGCTGGGTATATAAATCGAAAAAATTTTGAAGCCAAATGAACTTTAGAGCCTATATAACCTTATCAGAATTTACCCCTGGACAGTGCAGTATGGATTCTTCAAGATAGCAAGAGAAGCAGGTTGAAACCTTGCAGGATTCCTTCATATTCCTTAACCCTAGGTCATCTGACTTTAGCTGTGTAAAATCCAAATGGATTTACGCAGTACAATCACACAGAGATCTCTGTGAGGTCAGTGGCTCTAACTGGAGTGCAATATGTGTTTCCAAGCTCCTCATTGTATCTTTGCTGTTTCGCCTCTGGACTCCTCTGGACCACCGAATCCAGCCCTCAGTAGCTCCTTATGCCAGGAGCTCCGGTCCAGGGCGGAACGGTGGTGGCTGTTTGCCGGTAAAGACAGACGGACCACTTGCGTATATATCAGCGTTCTTTATTTTCCCTCATGGAGGGAAAAGGATTGTGCATAGAACAGGCTGTGATATGGTGAACCTGACAAGAGTGGTCCAGCTCGTCTCTCGCCCAGATCTCTTATGCCCTCTGTCAGGGGAGGGCAAGGCGAGAGACGAGCCAATGGGCAAATGACTGACCAGTGACATCTGGCCAGTCCTGGGTGAACAGGGGAGGGACAGGTACAAAGCAGCGCTATGAATGGTCAGACCACCAGTGGATTCTCGGTGGTCTGCCCGCTGCTACACCTCATAAGAAGCAGTGGTCTCTAAAAGTACAGCACCCAATCCAGAGAGTGCATCCAGCAACTCTCTGTTGTACAGCTGATATATCTGAAGCAGAAATAGAATGAGAAAAGAACAGAAAATGCAAAAGAATAGAATTTTCATGTTGAAATTCAATGTGTCATTGTTCATGCCAGAGGCAAGTAATATCATATTCAAATAATCAGAGATTTTCATTTGGACACTGAATAGAATATATGACTTTAATTTTGGATTCTGCCTGATTCAAGAGATACTTACATATGCATTTCTACATCTATCACAGAGCTGCAGAGATGCACAGATTCAGTCCAAGTTCCAGAATCAAGCAGTAATTTCTGGGTTTGATGCCGCAAGTCCTTTCCCCAAATAAAGCAAGCAACTAATCACACAAGTCAAGATTTTACTCTGCAGGATCAAGGGTTGCTGTATTTAGCTCTAACTCTCATTTGACAGGTCCACTTAATTACCTTTTATTCCATTATTAAATGAGTTGATTTAGTCTGCATAAGTATTAGTTTTCAATTTACCATTTAAATAGAGGAACCAGTATTGTACTTTTCAGATTTACTTGTAAAATTATTGTTGATTTTAAATATGTTTGCATTCCTGGCTTTTTGCTACTTTAATTAGATGAAGCTAAAATTTTTAAAAAAATTGCAGTTAGTATGGTAATGGAAAAATAGGAAGGGTTTTGAAATGAAGCAATTCACTAAATGGAAAGACCTTAACCAGTAATATTCCCAAACAGTTAAATAGTGTATTCTGCAAAGATCTGTACCTCAAAGTGTTGCAAAATGAAGGTAAGCATCATTTCACCATTTTAAACAGACCCCTAAAGCTTTTATAAATGAAGATGAAAAGCCTGCTCTCTTTGCTTGTTCTTTTCCCTCCAGGGACCCTGTAACTGTAATCATGTGGAAGTGAACTCTCCTCTGTTATGCAAAGCTTGTTTTAGGTACAATGTGGGCACAAGGTTCTCTCGAGAGCTAAGCTATTGTTGTTGGCCAGCCTGTTCTATTTTAAACCCCTCAGTAAACCACTTCTTGCTTTTCTTGATTACTTACTTCAGACAAACCAATTTTGAAACCTATATAGAGTTGCTGTGCCTCTGGGGTTAAGAAGTTGACTTTCTTTGGTTCTCATAAGCTAATGGCCCTTAGTCACTTCTGTTCATAAGCCTGGGTTACCTAATTGACTGAGGGCCATGTTGAGACTTCCAGTAATGTCTGCCAAATTTAGCTTTTGTGAATTCTCCCATCTGTTGACTGTGTGCAGAAATAGACTCAGCTCTGCTGGATTGTAGGTGGCTGGAATGACTCACCAGCCTTCTCCACCAGTGCCACAGCAGGCACTGAGGCTCAGAGCAGGACCAACAACAGACAGTGGGAATATCTTTGCTGCACGTGGAACGGTGAGCATCGCAGTGGCCTGCAGGCACTCATGCACTTCTACATTACACAGCCTTGTGTTTCTGGTCTCAGCAAGCTTGGCTTAGCTGGGATAAGAACAGTCAGTTAAACATCAGAAGAGATTGCCTGAGAAGCTGAGCTATGTCCATCTTTAGGGATTTGTAAACCCAGATTAGACAGGAATGTGGAATCAGTGCTGTGGGTGTAGCACCAGAAGGCAGAGGTTGTGCTGTGCTGGGAGACCTGGAAGGTCCTCTCCAGCAGGGCTTCCTACCAGTATCTGACTCTAATGCCTCTCATGTGAGTTCTCAAACCATTTGAGGAGCTTATTTAGTCTACATGAAAACACACATGTCCTCTTTTTGTTTCATATATTTATGGCTTACTTTGATGACAGTCTCCAAGGGCAGAAAATAGATACCCTACGGTCCTTTTTGAAAATGACTTCTATAGTACACAGCTAAGCCCAGATTATGGCATTGACTCCTTTCTTATAGAATCAGTTTCAACATTTCCTCAACATATTGACTTTCTTTAAACTGTATCAGTCTCTGCACTGTATTTCAAATGTTGTTCCAGTGAAGCTGAAATCAGTGGCACAGTTTGAGAATTAATGGTCTGCCCAGCTTGTACATAGAAATATTTAAATCTAGTTCATTGCCTTTTTTGTGGTTATCAACCAAGATTTCAACAAATCACTTTAACTTAAAAAAAAAAGAAAAAAAAGAGAAATCTTGCAAAATATATTGTCTCCATTTTCTCCAAGGTTAAGAATTCCATTAACTCATTATATTATACCATGGGCACTGCATCCTGCTTAAAAGTCAGCATAACAAATTACACATAAAAAACTTAATAAAATCCAAATTAAATCAGTTGCCTTGTTGCTGAAAGATATCTTGTTCAAATACTAAGAGTAAGAAAATTATTAAAGGATGAAATATCTTATGTATTTCTTGATTTCTTCTTCTTGGTATATTATCTGAAATATGCTTATGTCTTATATTAATTTCCTTATTTTTGAACCTTTTAGGGATAGAGTTTTGGAAGGGAAAACAAGTTTAGAGTTCAGTCCTACCCTATTTGAAGAAATTTCTTTTAAAACATGGGTCACACTGTGGAAAGAGTTTGGTTGTCACTGCTTTCAATTAAAGCCTAAGGAAAACATCTGTGCTCAGTTAAACTTCAAAGACCTTTGTCACACTGAGGCTACAACATTTTCCTAAGACTGAAGATAAGCCCTCACAAGCAGGCAGCTGGCAAGCAGAGAGTTTGTATTCCCAATTCATAGGTAAGCTTACAATGCACCAGTCTGTCAGTGAGCTCAAACTATAAATATCATTCTGTTTAATGGTGGTTTGTTTTTTATCAATTTAAACAAAATTCATGTGTTCTGTAAGATTTCCTGGAGATACTATACTGCTTCATCTCTTCAGGGAAGGGTTTGGTATAAAGATCATGTAATTTAAGTCAAAGATTTTCTGAGATTATGCTTTTTTCCTCCAGCTGGGCTATGTAAGTAAACATTGACAAATAGAACCCCTATTTTTATGCAGACCTGGAGATTAACTTGTGTCCCTTTAATACAATGCCAAACAAAATTACGAATTAATATGACACATAAAGATCTTTGCTGGTTTAGGGTCAGAAGAGTTACTTGAACATCTCCATTATGACTTGCCTGATCTTCAGTGGTTTAAGTTTTGGTAACTTGACATTATGACAGGATATAAGATTCCCTTTCACAGTCTTTACCCAGTATTGAATTATCTAAGGGTTTTTCGCAAATTAATAAACTGACACTGTTGAACATCATCTTTCTAATTTTAGAGATGTCAAGCTAAATAACCTCAAAGAGACGAATCCCTTTGCTCTTATCCAGATATTGTGCAACGTCCTTATTAAAATTTTGAAGGCTCTCAATGTTCAGTCAAATACTATGCTCCTGTTCCAAAGCTGATTCATCTCCAGACAGCTCAGAACATGAGCTCTCCCTGTCAGTCATGTAAATACATCATGTAAAAGCTAAATTCCCCTTTTTCTGCCTGGGTCAAAGCAAACAAGTAACATCTGAAAGGCAGCAGTGTGCAGGTTCTGAGGCAGAAGAAACTCTCACCAGAGCAAGGCCTTTGCAGTCTCAGGTTGTGAATGAAGAGGATCACTCCTGGTAACAAACGGGTTACCCCGTGCTGCCTCATGGATTGTTCTGCATCCACAGACTATTAGAGAGCAGAATGGATCCTGAGGGCCTGTCAGCTGTTATTACAAACTAATCCCCAATTAGCATCTTTATTCAATTGTAATAATAATAATAATGATTTCAAAAAACCAAGATAGAATAACCACCAAATGAAAAAATGAGTTCACTTTAATTAAAATGTAATAGCATTTGTGAATTTAACCTTAAACTGAGGGAGAAATTCAATACACATTTATTTTATTTGGGAACTTCAGAAAGGTAATTAAATGCACTAATTTGTTTTGAGTCCTCCCTGAGGATCTCTTAAAGTCAGGGCATGGTCTGAACTAGCGTTATCATCAGATTGACTTAAAAATATTTATATAACTAACATGTGTTCCCAGAATTCTGATCACAGCATCAACTAGTGGTAGCTTTTGGAAACATGTTTAGCTTGCAAGACTGTGCAGAGTTCTGAGCTTACTGGAACTCTTTATTTTTGCTGGCATGAACTTTGGGATTTCTGCTTTCCAATGTTTTGTTCAAGGTTTAGTATCCTTGATATTGAAGCGAGATTATTAACCTAATAGCATTGCAGAAAACTGGGAAAATCAGTCTTGTTTCTTTAGGATTTTTTTTTCTGTTTGCATAAAAGTTTTTTGTCCAGAAACTGTAGTAAGTTAGTGGTGATATAACATCTCTCTCTCTCTCTATAGACACACACACATATATAGAATAAATACAAAAATATATTATTATATATAAAATAATGTGTAATATGATATCTTTAATACTGTCCTGTTATACATAGATGTACACACATACATAAAACCTACAAGTTTATATATATGTATGTGTGTAACATAATCTGCTGCCTGGCTTTTAGTCACACCACCTGAGATCAGGTTCGTCCAAGGGACATGAAATCTGAGGAGCAGTTAACAGATTTCCAGGTAATATTAGTCTGTATTGGTTTGGGGTTGGCAGCTGATGGAGTACTGCCCTTTTCATAAGTTCAGCATTTATTTGTGCTGTGTGTTTGGTGTGCAGTTGGAATTGGTTTCACTACACTTAAAACCCATACTGTATATTCTAGGCAGCCATCATAGGCTCTTTTAATATTCAAGAGAGATAGAGTAGGGGGGAAAAAAAAGGCATGAATTTTGAAGGTGCTATCGGCCTTAGATGATTCAGACAAATCAGATACTCATCATGTCTTTTTCTCTTCATTAATCATCACTGAAACTTCAGGGTGATTTACTCAGTGGGTGTCTAAATGAGGTGAGGCAGGCCTACCCCTTTGCTGTGATATGGGAGCTGATCATTCCTAGTTGCTAGTGTAATACTTCATTCAAAATCTTTTCTACGAACTACTGGAAAAGGGATAAAATAAAAATAATCATCATAGCAATTGTATCTAGACCCGTATCTGTAATTAGAAACACAATTTCCATTGATCTGTCATTGATAATCATTTTGAAAACTCTTCCTACATAGGAAAAGGATCTGCAGAGAATCAGATTTTTTATTTGACATTTTCTGACACCGCTCACTCCTCTGGTAGGCTGTCACAACAGTGGTGATGCAGGCTGCCTTCTGTTGATCTCCTTGGTAGTTAGTTTTTGAAGGTTAATCCCACTAGGCATTCCCTGTGTCAGCTTGGATTTAATGACTCTCTGAGCTTTGAAGCAGTATGTGCTGGAGATAAAATTTTGCACAAAGTTTAGGTCTGTCTGATCCTCCAGCATGCTGACCTGATCAGATTCAGATACCCAACCCATCAGGTTAGCACAGCTGAGGCATTGCTGTTTTCCCTGTCATGGGCTCCCTTCTGGCACACAGAGAGCCCATGGTGTAACCTGTGCATCCAGCAACCTTCTGACACTCATGGAAAAGGAACTCATATCTATTGATATCTTGGTCAGAGAAAATTTTCTTTTAATGCACATCCAGCTCAAAGTTAAACCCTGATCTCCAGGAAGGCCTGAAATTTATTTGGAAATAAAACCCAACTCCTGAAGTGCTGGGCTACAACTGTTTGGCTATGGGGCTGTAGGAGGTGACAAAGCTGTTTTCAGGTTCTTACACTCTTCTAGAAGAGATCTTCTCTTGGCCATCGCTCCAGACAGGATTTCTGGTCTCATCCAATGTGACTGGACTGATCTTTTATGTAGGGATTGCAACTCAAAACCAAGTAAAGAATAAGGAGCTAATATGATATGTAGTATGCATTAAAAAACCAAAAATAGTCCATAAACAAAGTGAAGAAACCTTGTTACAACTGGACTTTAATGCATTTTTGGCAAACAATAATCTCAAGTGAATTGATTTTGTATAACTTTAGTCCTATACAATTTGATAGAATCATAGAATATTCTGAGTGGGAAAGGAGCCACCAGGACCATTAAGTACAAGTTCTGGCCCTGCTCAAGAAACCCAAGAATCACATATTTAGATAAATAGGGTGGAGTTCATCTAACTAAAAGTGAATATCCATCCCTGAGAACATAATTCTTCTTTTCTTTTGTAGTCATCACTAGAGAAACAGGTATTTTAGGGGAACAGTTCCTCTCTCCTCTAATCTGACAGTTAATTGAGGTCAGATGAATCATGTCTTAGTTTTCATACCATCAACGGAGAGAGGAAGGCACCATACATAATGAATCATCCCACCTATCCTAAATGCCTTTTTAGGGATGGAATATGCTTCATCCTAGAGCTATCTTTGTATCTTTCCCATGTATAAACATTTCCTTGATAACTAGTTTATATATGAGATGCCAGACATAAATAAATCCATCCATCCATCCATCAGGCTTGCACACATTATGCATGTGTTCTTTAAGGGAAAGAAGAAATTCCCCATGCAGTGATAAGTTTTCCTTCTGGAGTGGTTTGAGCTTAGCTTATCCCTATGGCAGCAAAGTTAGGCTGCATGGTTGAATATCCTACACTTGTAACACAGAAGGAATATTTGCAAATACATCCCCTTTCAGGCACAAGTACCTGCTTGGTGAAATGGCTGTGCTGGGGCTCAGCTGTTTTCCATTAGGGCTAATGACAACCACTGGGAGATATCTGCAGGATGCACTGGCTCTGAGGGAGATGTAGAGATTTTCTTATCTGTTCCCTTTCATTTATTGTAGCTCAGGAGGAGAGTGCCTGGGTCATTAGTTTTTAAGAGGGGTTGTAACAGGATATAAGGAAAAGAAAATGAAGCAAAAAAGAGCAAAGAAAAAAAGAAAAAACAAAAAAAAGAAACATAGAAGTAATTTCAAGAGAGCTTCAATTAAAGTGCATAAACCTCATTAAGGTGTATTTTTACTGGTTGAAGCATATTTGTTGAATAAAACACTATGTAAACATTTACTCTGCAAGTAACAAAACCACTTTTATTTCCACAGAAGGAAGGTCTAGCCTAAATTCTCCTTCCTTCCCTGACCCCAACTGGACTGGTAGCCCTTGTTGTTTCATGTATTCAGGTGATCAGCCTGGGGCAGGTTGTTCAGTGAATGAACCCCAAGGGAGAGCTCAGGGAGAGATTAAAAGTTGGTCAAGTATCCTCAGCCTGGGGAGATTAGAAACACAAATCCACAGAGAGCATTGGTTTGGAAGCTCCAGATGAGAGAAAATTGAAGCTATATCCCCTGTGCTGACCTTCAGCACAGCTACGTGATGTGGAAGCTAAATGTCTTGAAGGAATACTGTGAAAATCCTGATGCTGCTGGCATGTGGTCCATGAAGAGCTCATGCTGTGAACATTGCAGTTTCTCCTCTGCTTGGCCTTTCAAGACAGGAGCCCTGCTCTACAGGCTAGTGTGAAACTTCAACTCCCACTGAAATCAGTGGCAATCAAGGGGCACCAGACCATGACCAGGACATAATCAGGTACAAAAATAGTTTTTATGTGGACTTACACAAGTTGTAAGTTGTCTTGTTGTTGTTAAAACTAATAACATCTCTTTTCCTTTGTCATAGAATGATAGGATAGTTTGGGTTGGAAGGGTCATGTAGCCCAACTCCTCTGCAATGAGCAGGGATATCTTCAGCTAGACCAGGTCACTTAGAGCCCTGTCCAATGTTTCCAGGGATAGGGCAGCCACCATCTTTCTGGGCAAACCTCTGCCAGTGTTTCACCACCTTCTTAGTGAAAAAAATCTTCCCTATATCTGATCTAAATATACCCCCCTTTAGTTTAAAATCACTGTCCTGTCACAACAGGCCCTGTCGTGATCTTTCTAATATACTCCCTTTAATACTGAAAAGCTGCGATAAAATTTGCCAGAGCCTTCTCTTCTCCATGCTGAGCAGCCTTAATTCTCTCAGCCTTTCCTCGTAAGAGAGATGCTCCATTCCTATGATCATCTTCATCATCATCCTCCTCTGGGCTCGCTTCAACAGGCCCATGCCTGACCTTTAAGGTCCCGTCCAACCCCAACTGGTCTGTGATTCTGTGATATGAAATTCTGCTGGGTCCATTATGGACCCCGATGGAGTTGTTGACCACTGCTCACTGAATATGGAAATCCAGACAATTCCTTATCCACTGGACAGGCTATCTATCAAATACATATCTCTCCAATTTAGAGATGGATGTTTTAGAGAGCCTGTGTCAAAAGCCTTCCAGAAATCCAGATAGATGACATTCATAGATCTTCTCCTGTCCTCCTTATAGTCTCTATATTTCCACTTCAGAATGTTCTTTTCCAAGATTTATGACCCAGTGATGTGAAAATGCACATAATAGCAAAAATCTTATTAAGTAGGAACAATAACCAAGTAATTTTCTTACCAAACTTAGAAAAATGCTGTGAGCTTTTGTTATTAAAGTGATTAGAGGATGTATTCAAGGTATTATTCATTTTCTGAGCTTTTCTTCAATTGCATCCGTTTTGATTTTGAATACCTATTAATTGGATAATTAAAGTTATTCAAAGAAAATACTGTTTAATCAAATGCCATTTTCTTAAGCAACTGTTATTTTACATTTATCAAAAAGTGTTGTTATTCTATGAATGGTTAAAAGCAAAATTCTGAATTAAATTGATGGATAAAAGCCGCAGAATTTATGATGCAACATCTACTGACTTCAGTTTTGAATTGAATCCAAGGACCTGAAGGAGGAAATATAGTAATTCAAAATGTCTCTGACTAAACAGTTATGGTTCTGTTTATGATATTAGAAACACTGCCACATGCTTCCCAGTCTGTGATATGGTCACATGGGGGAAAATCTACACCAGGGTAGGGATGTTTTTTCTTTTCTTATTTAATCCACATATATGGTAGGATCAAAATGAAATAAAATAAAAATAATACATTATTTATTCAAGTTAATCTAGACTATTATATCAGTCCTTTTTTCTCAGATGTATATTCAGGAGGGTACACAAAAATATACAAAAATGAGAGAGAGAAAAAGAAAAAAAAAGTGAATGAAGAAACATTTTGAAGTTTATTTCATGGAAAATTCCCAGGTTAAATTCCCAAGAAATTAAGTAAAGGAACCGCCTTTTGGAAAAAAAAAAATATTTTCTACAGTTCTATGATATAAATTTTCAGTAGTTTATTTGATTCAGATAAATATTTTCCACATGCAGTTGTTACAGTTGTCCAGTAATGAGATTCAGACCGATGTGTCTAACTGAGACAGACATGACTCTTCTGTCAAGATAGCATACAATTGAAATTCAAATGGTCCAAAATCAACTCAATACAAGTTATTATCATCTGAGTTTTTGCATAAAGACTTTATTTCATGTTTATTTCTACTATTTCTATCACATTAAAAGAATATGTGTTTTCAGGTGTTCTAGTGTCTAGTATTAAACCAAAATCCACAAAGAAATTGAGCCAGTCTCCATCTTACCTTGGTAATCACAAGTAAAAGGCATCTGATTTCACAGTCAAACTATCCTTCCTACATGTAGGTTGGTTTGTTCCTGAGCATGTTAAAGATATTTCCTTTTCTCTCTGTGCCTGAAAAAATATATCTCACAGGTTAAGTTAACATGAGTTTATGTGTTTTTGTAAATATTGACCTCGGGAAATTGAACTGGATAAGATGTTTTATGCTGCTTTATCTACAACTTACTCACTAATCTGCTATTCAGAGAGAAGGGGAATATCTTCCCTTTTCATCTTTAATTCTGCAAATTTTTCAGGAAACCGTCTTCTCATCTAAACCTTCTATTAACTTTCATAAAAACATATATTAGACTAATTTTCATACTGGTCAAAACTAAAAATTTTCTTTTATTTCATATGTTGACATTTCTACATTTATATTTGTCAATATAAATCAAACTTTAAACTACAACCACTTCCCATGAATGTACATTTAAAGGTGCTATTTCCTGATCCTCCTAAAAAATCCTGTTGATGAAAGAGAAAAGTCTCAATCAAAGTTAACTTAAAATAGAGCACAGTTTAGTACATACAGCTAAAAATATGTAATAAAGGAAACAAATTGAAATCTTTGTTTCTCATGATCTTGAGAGTGCTAATAAATGAAAATGCTTTATCTTAATAATCTCTTCCTTGTGGATTATTTAAGTAGAAATTCAATGAAATTTTTATGAGGGAAAAACAAAACCTCATTACAAAGCTTTCATTTTGCCAAGTGTGATAACAGTACTTACAAAAGAAAATCCTAGCTCTTTGCTCATACTTTTGTGTGCAGTTCAGATAAAAGTTGAAGTTTCTTTTCCCCTGGAAGCAAAAGTTAAGCACCTGCTGCAGCTACGGTTTTGGAGCACACACTACATTAGATTACAGCCTTAGGATCTTCTTTGTGTCCTCTAACTAGAGACATTTAAAAGCTGATAAGCCTAAGCTAATTGTCTAGGCTTTCTTTTTAATCAATCAAGAAAGACAGGCATCTCCAAAGCATGATTTGTCCTGCTTATCTTAGAAACATAGGTGCAGAAATCTCATTACCATGGGATGAGTTGCCTTTTTCGAAATTCCTCTCTTTCCTTCGACTACAAAAGATCTTAAATAGTATGGTCAAATTAAACATGCAACTTCCAAATCACTCCAGCTAGATGAGGTTAATCCCCTTACCCTTTACGTGTGAGACTAAATAGTTTTCTAATATGTCACTTCTGCTTTGAAGTTCTAAACTCTGGGTAAACTCTAAAGTTCTAAACTCTATGGGTAAACTGTAGGTTTTGGCAGAGAAAAGATGGAACCCTGTCTTTGACCTTGAGTTCTGTCTTGAGGATTGGGCTTCTGACAAATTTAAGAGAAAAAGGAAGGCTCTGGTTTCTAGTTTGAAATCAAGGAGGAAGATCTTAAATGAGCCCCTGTGAAGATTCACAGTCATGTTTTGCTGGAGTGAGTCCAGAGAGGGGCCAGAAAGATGTTTAGGTGGATGGAACACCTCTCCTGTGAGGAAAGGCTGAGAGATTGGGATTGTTCAGCCTAGATGAGAGAAGCCTTCAGGGTGACTTATTGCAGCCTTTCAGTATTTGAAAGGGGCACACAAGGGAGCTGGAGAGGGACTTTTTACAAGGGCACGTGGTGATAGAACAAGGGGAAATGGTTTTAAACTGAGAGGGTAAGTTTAGATTGGATATTAGGAAGAAATTCTTTAATCTGAGGGTGATGAAGCACTGGAACAGGTTGCACAGAAAAGTTGTAGATGCTCCATCCCTGGAAGTCTTCAAGGCCAGACTGGACAGGGCTTGGAGGAACCTGCTCTAGTGGCAGGTTGGCACATGGCAGGGCATTGTAACAAGATGAACTTTCAGGTTCCTTCCAAATCAAACTATTCTATGACTCTGTGTTTTGCACAGGCATAGTTCTAACACATATTGAAAATTCAACACAGTTACTAAATCCTTATGCTTCACATAGTTCTTGAAGGCATACAAACTTCATGGCAATTACAGCCAGTAAATCTTATTAGAAATTGTATCATACACATGTTTTTCAGCTATGTTGTTATTCACAGTTGTATCTTTACTGGCATCTTTTGACACAATTTTATTTGGGCATCACAGCCTAAATAAATTAGGCTATACAACCTTTCCATTTGTTACTATAAGGTCAAAGTCTTATTAATGGATTCCAGGAGTTGGTAGTTGCTTTCCTTTAGCTGGGATTTTTTTTTCTCTTTTTATTTTTAAAAAAGTGCATGTTAGAAATGTGTGTTAATAAGTGTTTCTATTCCTGAAGCAATGACAATTTGCAAATGAGAATTCATGAAAGCTTTGTTCTTTAGTTATTTCTCAGGCAAAGGGAGAAAACCTTTGAATTGTTTAAGTGACATGACGTGAGGGTATTTCAAGGGCCCAGTGTTTTATCATTGACTTCTGAGCATAGAGGTTGAAGTAAAATTATCCAGATAAAACTCTTTAATATAAAATGGATAAAGAAATCTAAATCTCTGGAAGCCATAGGCTCTAACTGCTAATCACTTTGGGTAGTGTTGGTGTCTTCTAGCTTTAGACATCTATATTGTAGGAATATCTTTTTCTTTGCTAAGCCTATGTGAAGGTAGACACCTAATCCAAATCAGATGAGCTATGATTTAGGATTGGTTATGTCTCACCACTGCTTTTAAAGGGACTTCAAGTGAGTACTTCAGATAACCTATGTGCTCAGATGAAACCCATCCTACAAGCAGCACAGATGTTACATGGATGTCAGGAGAGATAAATGCTACCTTCATTGATCACTTCCAGCTTAGACTAGCATAAACTTTATTAGCACGTTTTGAATACATTATGATCAGCATTATGATTCCATTTTGAAGGTTGAAGAACTCAGAGTTAGCTCAGAGAAGTAGAGTGCTCTGGTGCAATGGGGCAGGCACTGGCAGAACCGGGATTACAAACAGTGTCTTCTGGAGCTCTGCCCAGCTGTGGTATTAAATGGGCAGAACCCAACAGAGGAAATACTAAAACATCTGAAAAATCTGCTCCAAAGCAATTCTGAAAATGCTATCTGATGCATCTACAGACACAACTAATTCTAAAGACCTTTTACTCTAGCCCAGCCAAGACTTTGGATTGGAAGCCATACATTTGTATATCTCTGCAGTGATTTCTTCTTCTCAACAACCTTTACAATTCCCAGTGTAAAGCACCAGCAGTACTTTAATATTAATTAGGAATTAATTTGTTCCATACCTACACTGAGGAGTAGAAAATATTAGTTTTATTTGGCTTTTTTGTTTTGTTTTGTTTTGGATCACAAATAGCTGAATATAATAAATAAAATATTTTAATTTGTGAGTTCTTAAATAGAGAGGTTATTAGTAGATGTTGAAGTAATTTGCTTCTGTTTTTGAAGTAAATTACTTTCCTATCAAGGGGAATTCATCTCTGCTGGAACAGTACTCTAGCTCCCGGGCAAGGAGCCGAAGTTAGCTCCAGCAGATCCTCCCTGAGAAAATCAAGCTTGTCTTAAAACTCTGAGTTTGCCTGAAAACGAGAAATGCTCAGATCTGGAGCTCATACCTACCATAGCAGAGCAGCAAAACCAAAAGTGAACTCACTGAAGGCTGGTGGGAAGCTGGGGAGTGCCATGGGCCTCCCTGGCTGCTTGCATCACTGCCTAGACCCTTCTGGGAATGGATTCTCTGGGAATCAGAAAACCTCACCTGAAGTGCACAAAAAACTGTTTTGGATCATACTGACAGTGTTGGTACCCCATGGGACATGACTACTTCATCAGGAAAATTTATGAGTAAGAAGAGATTTGGAGCGTGACTAAAAGGGAGGGGTCAACAGGGTGAAATAAAAGGACTTGAGACAGATAGGGTTGGACTTCCCCAGGGATAGGTATTGGATTGATTTTGCATATCTTCATTAATTATTCTGACAAAATGTAGGAATATAATTTTGGTAATAATATATTAATTTTGGTAAACAGCCTGATTTTTGGAGATATGGTCCAAACATTAAATCATAGTTCATAGGCAAGCAGCTTTGTATTTCTGAAACAAAAGGGGGAAATATGTACATGCAAATTTTTTTTTTAAATTTTGTTTAGCCTAGCTGATCAGAAACTACAGCTGGTTTCCTGATGTGAAGTAAAAGCCTAACAAAGAATTCAAGTATGTTTTGCTGCAGTGATCATGCTCGATACTGCTCCTGCTCCCATTCTTCTATGCCTGTCCTTATACTGTTAGTGCCCAAAGAGAGGAATGTGTACAGTTAGTCATTGGTAGAGCAAAAAACGTGTGCTGTGAGCTTCTTGCTGGACTTACGAATTGCAGGTCATGAATTTCACTGAATTTGTTCCTTTTTGCATGATCACAGTTTTAACGGAGACTAGTCCTGTTTAATATATGCAAAAACCTTATACAAGATCTAGAGCAACTATCCTTAAAGCATTTGAGAAACAAATAATTTTTCCTGTTAAAAATAAGTGCCTTGCAACCTGAAAATACAGGTATGTAACCATCAGCCATCACTTCTCCTTATGCACAGGACAAAATCATCCCTCAATCTTCTCCTAAGTGGATTGAGCAGTAGTGCATACATCCTTATCCTTTAGCAACTCTCAGAGTTTTGATCAGTTTGATGCTGGTATTTGCTGTACTTTCAAGTTAACAGCTATGTTTCTTTTCTGATCAAGGGGGAAAAGGTTGTCATCATCATCATCCTGTCAGGATGAGAAAAACCACTCTTTGGAGGTGTGCACTGCTCTCTGCTGATCACAAAGGCAACTCAGGGGTCAGATTTGGATGTCTGATTCCCAAAGGACCACTGAAGGCCAAATTACTCTAATCCTTATTCTCATAAACCCTCTTTAACAGATGATTTTAATAACTTTATATCAATCACCTATCAGCTTATTTCATCCTGTTCTCCTGACCTTGCAGTCAACACTAAATTTATCAGCTATGACACTACATTTAGTTCCTGAACATTGATAAATACCACAAATAATACAGATCAAATAGTTCATCTCTATGCAGTCCAACAGAAACAAACCTATTCAGCATTAATTTGTCATTTATATACTTATTCAGAGGACTCTAAAAAAGTCAGTTCAACAATATCTGTTTTCCATATTAGTAGGTATTATTTCACTCCTTTAAATCCTTGCTATTCAAATCCTGAAATCAGTACCTGTAAGACAAATTCATAACCTCATTTATCCCTTAAAAGCAATGGTATAAAATTAACATCCCTACAAGATTCTGAACTTCCTCTTATTCAGTGGTTATTGAAAATGGAGCATGAATGCTATTGAGAGTTCCTTGTCTCAACAAACTCCCAAGTGCAAGAACCTGGATTTCCTGGCTGAAAGGCTTTGATAACTACTCTTTAACATGGAGTTAGAGAGGAGAGTCATCTCTAGGATCCTCATTTTTGAGATATCTTACCAGAAGATGAAAGCAATAATCAAGTTCTGACCTTACTAATGTCATGTCCAGGTAGGCTCAGAAAACAGGTAAACTTATTAGGGATTTACATATATATGCTTGATAGTTTGAAAAGTTAATAACATGCTTTTACATGGAAACAATTTTTCTCAAAAATAATAACAACAGCAGTCTGTGATAACGTTATGCCACTGGCAGCCATGAGGAATTTCTTCATGACAAGTCAGGGTGTGTGAAATTCATGCTGCTTGTTGCATAGACTTCCTACTGTTTTGAACTCCAAAGCTGAGAGATACTGAGCCCTGTTAATTAGCATCTGTAACGACAGTTCTATTTCCATCATTTTGTGACTCTGTAGAAAGTGTGATTCTTTTTCAATTTCTTCTCTCTGCTTGATTAGTCATGCCACTAACACCACCCTTAAAACCTTACTAGTTCTTCTCCATTTCACTTCCCTCATACCTATTTCCATCTTCTGATGAAGAGCAGAACATTCTTTTCCAGAATTTGTGCATCAGATAAAACACTGTTGCTTCAGACGTCATTCCTGCTGGATTTTCCTTTGCCTCCTTAATTAATCTTTGCTACTCTTTTGCATCTATTATTAGATAAAATTGCAAAGCAAGAATAATTATATACAACCTATAATAACCACCCTAACACAAAATAACAAACTGTATATTATACTTGAAATATTCATCCCTTCCCAGTACTAGCATTGATGGCATATTGACTAAAATGTGTGCTCTCAGAGTATTTTCTACAAGAGGGAGAATTTGAGAAAGGTTTTTATAACTTTAGTTTTAAAAGACAAAAAAAAAAAGTGAAACAGAAATCAAGTGAGAGGGGAAGAAAGTGAGAGGAGGAATGGAGGGAGGAAAGGATGGAGTGTATGTCAGTATGAATCAAAGCTGGCTGCTAAGGTTGTCAGTAGTTAGTAACCCCTTCTCAAGACACAATAATTCTTGCTCTTGCCCAGTCTAAATATCAGATATTAATGCCTCTCTGCATTCCAGTGACTGAGAGTCGAGACACCCCCTGTTGAGTAATCAAGGAATCAGGGAGACAATACAGGAAATTTAGATCATTCACACAGCATTGCCCTGTGACACACATTAAAGAACCCTTATTGCTTGGCCTGTGAGTGTATTGAAAATTTTAATTGCAAGGGCTGTGAATTCTGCAGTTTTCCAGATAACAATTAACACTTGCTAAAGAAATGGTGGAGATTCTTAAACCAACATCAACAGGATAGACTTGAGCACAGACAAAATTGGCAAGAGGGGAAGAAAGTGGGAATGTGAATTTGAGCCTTGAAGCAATTTGGGACCTAAACACAGGCAAGACACCAAGGACGAGCTGAAGCAGCTCTTTGCTTCTTTGGGTGCCATCTGGGAGCTCCGGCTGCTGGTTCGTGTCATGGCCCTGTGACAGGGAGTTCCTTCTGTCTCACACCCACTAGGGCAGAACTGGCAAACTGAGGATTTTACCTCTGCAAGAGTCAATGTGGCTTTCAGCTTTTCTCAGTGCCCCTC
>VZTJ01000487.1:4209472-4227312 GCA_013397795.1 Orthonyx spaldingii | reverse complement strand
AAGGAAGGAAGGAAGGAAGGAAGGAAGGAAGGAAGGAAGGAAGGAAGGAAGGAAGGAAGGAAGGAAACGATAACAAAACAAAGTTAAGGAGAGCAAAAAGAAACACAGAGGTGATGGAGGAATAAAAGTTTTCAAGTGTAGACATGTTTAGTTGTGTAAGTTTAGATCTTGTAGGGAACTCCAGAGAGGAAAACTGTTCCGTTTCTGAGGATTTAAAAGAAATAAAAGAATAAAACAATCATTTCAGTTTTTCTACAGGGAATAAAAAAGAAAGTAACTTCAGTAAGGAGTTTTGTGAAAAATTGTAAAGAATGTAATTTAAGTCTGGGAAGTCAAACATAGAAATTTCCAGC
Source organism: Orthonyx spaldingii (assembly GCA_013397795.1). NCBI lineage: Eukaryota > Metazoa > Chordata > Aves > Passeriformes > Orthonychidae > Orthonyx > Orthonyx spaldingii. Next base: position 4,226,959 of record VZTJ01000487.1, on the reverse strand, counting down.
TCAGTCATGACAGCTGGATTAGCTCTGGAAGACTGATGGAGCTCCATGTAAGACCTGCATAACTCAGAAGCTGAGTTTGGACTAATTCCATGGTAGTCCTGCAGGTATCCAAACTGCACCTGTATGGCTGGAATCTCAGACCAGGTGATCCTGGTATTTTTCAAACTTCTTAAAAGAGAGCATCTCTCAATACTCCAGGCTGAGGCTGCTGATACATCTGCCTGCACTGCAGCCCTGGAACTGTAAAGCTGAAATTTTTGTTTGTCATACTCTGAAGACAGACTGTACTTATGAGAAACAGCACCTATTGCTGAGCTTGGATTAATTTTCAGCCTGCTGAATGAATTGTCCTGTTTCATTTGAAACTTCCTAGATCCAAGTTGTTTCTGATGAAATGTTTTAGTTTATAATCTATTGATATGACCCGCTAACCTCGACCTTATATTTTGCTAGGATGTGATGCTGTGGTTCATTTTGGAGAAAGGTAGCTCTACCTTGTGAGCACCTCTCCATTTTATTTGATCTCTTGTGCCTTTGTAATAGGAAGAAAACTCAACACACAACTGATTATTTTGAAACTGACTGTGAAAGGCTTCTTCTGTGTTTTGCTCCCTGAACACCTTGACATGTGTAGTCAACTTGATCAGAGCTGTGAGTTCTGGAAGCCCTGGGTTGTCCAGCATCCACTTTATATTTCCTCAATACTCTTCTCCAGTCTGTCATTCTCCCTCTTTGGAGAAGACTGGTGGTATTAATCATCCTCTCACTTTATTGCATGGGATTAACTGAGTTCTCTCTTCTAATTCCCTTTCTCTATAGACAGAGCTATAGACAGTGGAGAAGCCAGAGGACATGGTCTGAAGAAAGTCTTTCAATTTGATGAATGCAAGCAGAAGAAGTCAAGCCCAAATTCTCTAAAATGAAAGTTATATTTGGTACCTCTCAACATGTCACACTCAAGAGGCAGAACTAATTTACCACTTCTCACTGGAAATTGTCATAGTGGAGAACAGAACCTCATAGGTAAAACCAGAAGCCCCTTAGGACCAACTCCAACAGACTGGAGTAGGAGACTTAATTTTTCTGTTTCTGTGTAATCTCTGAGTAAAAGCTAAGTGATTTGTTTTGAAGTCCTTTTTAAGAGTTTTACAGTGGTTTGGAAGTCCTCACCAGGAACCAAATCTTTCCCTATGGCCTTCTGAGGAATTTGCTCTTCTTCTTTGTGTTAGCAACCTCTGATAGAGTGAAGAGCTAGAAGATCTTAATTTGATTTTCAGAATTTGTTCTTTGCTTCATTCCAGTATAATTCTGCTGAGTGGAAGCAATCTGCAGCCCTGAAGAATCTGCTTTTCTGTCTTGGTCTAGACATAGCCCATATTTTTTATAATCCAGCTTTATATTAAGTCTTTCTCCAAACTCAACTGTCCTAAGTGTGGAAATAATGAGATTTATCGGTCAGTTCTGAGCCTACAGAAAAAGCAGCTCATATTGCTACTTGGTATTCAACATCCATATGTATTTCTGGAGAACAAAAAAGTAGCTTTTGCTATTTCTTTAAGACCAGCTGGATGGCACTTTTCCTGGAAATCCCCTCAATGGCTCTGAATGTGCTGGTTCCCTGTATCGCTGCACCCAGTTGTGATTTTTCTACCTGAACCATGTACAAGTGCGCAAAACCAGAGATATGCAATAGTTAAAAACTGTATGTGTTTGCATGAGTTTGTCATTGTATTGCAATTGGTGTTATTACAGCTTAATGTAACTTGCAAGGGAGCAAATTCATTTCCATTCCCGCCCTGACAGGCAGCAGACTAGTGTCTACATCTTCAAAAGATTAGCCATTGATTCCTGGAGATTTCTTTGCTTCAAGTAAGGATGATAACACAAGAAAATAAATAAATTAATTTCCCAATCATTCATTCATTACTAAAATGATGATGGTTCATTAAATAATAATCAGCTCATAGGGAGAAGTTTGTTCTTAACTTCCTGTGTCTGCGGTTGGTTTATACCCTGAAGCAAGGACCTTACAGCTCAGCTTTATGACTTCCATTCTCTATAAAATAGCTGCTGCTTTTTCTGGGGAGGACTAATTTTATCAGGATCCTGTTAATGCCCATGTAAAGTTTTGTGCTAGTGAGCTTCAGGGGTTATTATTGGCAATTGAAAAAGGATATTCTTTCTAATGTTTTTTAAATTTTTTGTGTAAATGGGAGCAATCTCACTACAAAAACTTCAGGCCTTATGCTGTATGTTAGCCAGAGATAAAGATTTCAACCCATACATATCTCCCAGCCAGCCAAGTCAAGGTTGAATGTTGAATTTCATGTTCCTTGAGCTTGACCTTTTACTGTCTTGCACTTTTTTTGCTGAACTATTTTTGGAATTTTATTTGATGCTAATCTTTTCCACCTCATTACTTGCACAATCCTCAGAAACATTTGGGGGTAAAGAACAGGCTTATTTGCCAATTAAACTGTTAATTGGTTTCCAGACTATTTTATGTGTCTTTCACAGGCTTTCTTCAACTACTTTTGTTGCTAACTGCCCAGCTGAGCCTGGGGAAGGGATTGAATATTGTTGAGACCATCATGCACTCTGAAAGTACCATTTTTGAGATGAGACTGATGAACTCTCTACATTTCATGGTGAAACCAATACATCAAGTTATTGTGCATGCAGCACTCTGCACAATTTGCTCAGTAAGCCATTGGATGAAGAGAATTTCCATGTTGCACCCCAGCAGTAGCTACAGGAGATGTCCATGCTAAGGGTAGGCCATAACCTGTGTTGCCAATGCAAGTCAGGTCAGGGGTGTTGGACTAAGTCTTTCTTGGAAAAATAGCCTGTGCCTGCGTGAATCCACAATGGTCTTCTATTTGCCATCCTGTGAGATGCCAAGATGCAGCCATAACCATTTCAATGGGATTCCAGCAGTTTTTCTCTAATGGGTCTTGTAACAAGATTATACATTGAGGGAGTAGGTCTCAATCACTCCATAAACCTTTCGTATTTTGATAGACAGAGATGTGGAATAAAGGTCTAGTTACTATGGGAGTTTTCAAACTGAACTGAGTATAATAATAAACTCTAGAAATCTGTATATTACTTGCTTAACAAGGAGTTACTACAGAAATCCTTTCATCAAAGCAAAAGCCTGTATCAAGGTTAAGAGCACAAGAGTCAAACTGAATGGAAAAAAAATCCCTTCACAGCAAGATGGTAACTCTTGAAGGTCGTAGAATTTTAATCTGATCTGAGTTCAAGATGACAAACTAAAATATTCATGTGTAATTCCAGGAACCACTAGCATGTGCTTCTTTACCTATGGAAATTAGAGCAGCAAAAAATCAGGAAGTAGCAGGATGACTGAGAAGATTCTGAATTTTTTTTCTTCTCAGGAAATACTGATTCTACAAAACAATAAACTTTCTCACAGAGAGTTTTTTTAGTCTTGTTTCCAATCAGAAGGAGCAAACAAACAGATCTTAGGGACCTTTTTTTTTCAGAATTGCTGACACTTTGTTTTGACATTTTCAAAATGAAAAATGCTGCTTTCTTAAGTCAATACATTTTTTGGTTTACTAGTCAAAATAAAGTTATATCTGCCATCACTTACAAGTGTAGAAGGTTGCAGTTTTTGGATTGAAGGCTTAGAAGGCATATGCAATGCCACAATTTCTGCTCCCAGGGTGTGTGCAGATGAATCTACATTTAAAAATTTAAGCATTATTTTTCCATTTTTGCACTAAAGGATCTTTCTTAGATGTCCCTAGCAGTTTGTAGGAAGGAGGGTTTAGAGAACCATTAAGAGAACTAGTCATTGCATTAGATAAAAATGGAGTAGGAATGCTTTGCTACACCAAAGCCCAAACATGACTGTTCAAGATGAGTATGTCAACACCAGCAGCTGGATCACTCTCTGGTCTCCTGCTTGTCCACATCTTTATCAGCCAGGATTTTTCACTGCTGCAGATCAGCAAGGTTTTTCTTAAACAAAGCTGGCTCATGCACATATTTGGCTGGGCACACAAAACACACTGTGTGAAGACTGGTCTGGGAGTGATCAAGTCGAGGACTGCCCTAAATGCTATTCAGAGAGGGAAAAGCCAATTCGTTAACCATAAAGGGTGCAAACAGTTCTGCAACAAGAGATCTAGAAAATAAATATTCTTTCTCCTGGAGCAGAGAATGAAATCAGTACAGACACACTAATTAACACCATGATCCTGAAGAGAGCTCTAGACTGGAAGATACTCATTTACTTGGTTGTGTAGAGTGTCTCATGTCCACTTACTAAGAATTCACTCCAGAATTAAGATTGTGTTGAAAAATTGTTGCTAAACATCAGTTTCATGCAGCACAACTGTCTCCTATGATATCCTTCATTCCTTGGCAGAGAAATACATCCATTAAAACTCATTTTTTAATGAAATTGCAGTTAAGATAGTTCATTTGAATTCAAGATTCATCAGGTTCAAGAAGAATGTCAATCACTGCTCAAATGAAAGAAGCATCATCTGGCACTGTGTCAGCAAAAATAAGCTAAATTATTAAATGTTCATGTGTAATATAGATCTACTCTTTTGAAAGTGCAAACAGCATAACTTCATTTTAATTTTAAATACAGCAGGTACACAGGGGTTAACTCTGATAATTATGTTTGGGTGTTATGTGCATAAATCATATTAGCATATAACAGGATTTGTGACTGCAACACCCACGCATCAGCTCTTATATTTACGGCAAACACTCCAACTAGGTTTCCCTTCCCAAACTATTCTCTAAGTCTGATTTACTTCTCCAGGAACTGTCATGGGGCCGGGCTCACTTACCAAGTTATAATACAGGACAAGGCTTTCTCTGCTCCATCGATGTCCTTATTTCTCATCCAGAGAAGGATTATGAAGACAAAGAACCAGTTTCTCCTAATTGCACCAGCTTGATGCACACTGGAATAATTTTTGAGACCGCAGCTGCAACCAGAGTTGTAATAAAGGTAAATGATGTACCCTTTAAATATGTGCAATTACAACGTTTTCCCTTGGAACATCTTACCACTAATGGATATACAAGTTCCTATGTGAAATGAGTAAGAAAAAGAATTGCTGTAACAAGCAAACTCTGTGTATATTTCAAAAAATGCCATTCATGTGTTGAACTATGAGTTCAAACAGCAATGCAATCCATCTTCTTAGGAATGAATGTGGATAGCAAGAACAGTACTATTGAAGTTTGCCAAAAAATACCTCCTGGACTTAGAAATTATTTATATAGAGCCCCTTTTTAAAGCAGTGTAATAGGTTTTCATACAAAAAAGAATCTGGCCCACACTGAGTGAATGACAGTCTGCTGTGATGCCGAGGGTGACAGATTGTGCACAGGGCTTAGTGTCTTCTCGAGTATGCTCAGATTTCTGCCTGCATCCTTTTATTTCACTTTCCCTCCTGCTTTCTGTCTCAGGATACGGCTTAAAAGTCAGCTACCCAGTCTTCTCATTGCATTTTCTATCTTTTCCTTCATTTGATTTTCTTGTGCTTGAGGAAAGAAAAGTAAATATAGAGCTGCAATTGACTGACCAGCTTTGCCTTTTCTTTCTGCTAGTTAGAAACATGATGCTGATTTTCTAGGTTGTCTCTAGCTAAAGGAGGAAATAAAGAAGCTCTAATTACACGAGTTACCTTTGTGCTGTCTAACCTTCACACCACATTCACAAGAAAGGACTCATAGGAAAAATTTGCTGCATATAAAAAGTCGTCAAGAAACACTGCACCTATAAAATCGTCTTTATTTTTATTAGTGTGAACATTTTGAGGCTCAAAAGGCAGTGGGAAGGATTATGTTTTCAAACCAAAGAATTCCTTCCCTTGCAGCTGAAAGAATAAGCTGACTTGTCTGTGATTACTTTTTAACACTCCCCAAAAAAATGAGAAGAGTGAACTTAAGCACTTTTTTTGTCTCAGAACTGTATTTTTACTCCTGAAACAGTCTCAGAGAAGCTGGACACCTCAAATCTATGGATGCAACTCAACTGGGAAAGCAATAACATAGCCACAAGTCATTTTGGTCGCTGTAATTGTATCACGGTAGAAAAGGTTACACTGCCATAATTTATGTGCTACAGCTTGTGTAGCTAAAACAATGACATTTAAATTTAACTGATTGGGAGAAGAGTGTGAGTCCAATTATGATAAGTTTAGCAAACCTTACAAGACACACCTGGTAAACTGGGTGGTTTCAAGACATGCTGGCCACTATTGGACTCCAGGCTGATCTCAGTGTTGAGCTGTGAAAAGCCACCTCAGATACTCAGCCACCTCAGTCACACAGAGAGGCACACTGTGAAATACCTGCACCCTCAGGTATCTATAATTTACTTCTGTTACTGCCTCTCAAAGCTATTCAATGAATGAACTGTACAGAGTAGAGACCCCCACTAACCATGCTAACTCGCCAGTAAGTGTGATACTATTTGTAAACTATTTATACAAAGGATGCCTTTAGGGTATTTTTGTCTAACCAGTTCTCTTTCAACTTTGTAAAATGTTTTCTAATGTCTTGATATTAACTGACTACAAACTTTGTCATTATAAACTCTAATAACTCCAGTACTATGGACTGAACTCTATGGGCATGTGTTCAGAGCCTGTTTTTTGAACCCTCATCGCAGATTTGGAGAACTTTGGGAAGATCAGTTCAGTGGTGGATGATTTGTCTGGAAAGAACAATTTTAATGAGAACTAAAAAGGTCATAGATTGAAATCATTTATCACAGCATGCACCCATCCCGAGAGCTGAGCACATTTTATTATTATGACTACACTCTCTGTTTCTTGCTTTTGTACCCAGCTCTGCACCAAACTAAACTAAAAGAGAACTCAAGTTCTCATTTCTACTAGTTATCTCTTTTACTCTTTGCGTTTTAGTTTTTAAATGAAACTTTTGGATTATTTGCTTTCCTTGAAAGCCAGGCTGTCTTAGAGAGCAGTGTTTCTGTGACTTCTAATTGAACTGCTTCCATCACCTTAGGAGAGTTTTTTTTCTTTTCTTCATCTTCTATTTTTTTTTATTTTTTAATTTCTTATGGCCTTGTACAAAAGATACTTCTTCTGATGACATTTCAAAGTGTTACCTAAATGGAATAATATTTCTACACAGCCTTTACATTGAGACTGCATTATTAAAAAAGGGACTCTGAACTTTTTCTCTCTCTCACACACACACAAGTATGAACATATTGTGCTTTGTAGAAATCTCAAAACTGAATTTGGTGGCATCTCTGACATCACTTATCATGATAATGCATGACAACTAAGATGTGCTGTGTTGCTATTTATATCACCCTTCAAACATTAAACAATGAGTTACCAGAGTAACTAACTTGTCACCCAGTGGATATTGCAACAACACCTGAGCAATTCTTTTATCTAAACCTTGTAGCTGGACACCCACCTGAGATGAAAGTCGTTTTACACTGTAACCAAAGGAAATTTGGTTCTGCCTGTTTTACACAGCCTGGATTTTGCCTGTGCTTTTGGATAAATGAGCAAACAATCTTAGCTCATAGAAGGCTCTCCAGAACCCCACTTTGCATTGACACTCAAAAGAACTCTGCTTCCTCTATTTGTTAAGTATATTGTAAGTAGACATGCTGTTCATCAACATGCTTTTTTAAGCATTCCTTTGCAGACAGCTTAATTAAAGTAGCTGAAAACCATCTAAAAACAGGGCATACCTTGAGACCAAGGAGCTGTTCCTGTTTTTGACTTTGCAAAGTCAAGAGTTTATCAAGCAGCCTCGGAAAAGCACAAATCTTATATAAGCATTGAATAGGATTGGTACAGCCTCTGTCAGCAACCTCCTCTGTTACGCCAAATAAGTTTGGATAGTATCTAGTCTTTTTTCCAGATGGCTTTAGGGCACATTTCATATTCAGCATCTACTGCCTGCCTTCTTTTTTCATCATACAGATACAAATAATATGTAAACAGTCCTGGTTTCACCCCAGCTGGCAACTCAGCCCCACAGAGCTGCTCACTCCACCCCTGCCCCTGTGGGATCGGGGAGATAATCGGAAAGGTAAGAGTGAGAAAACTCATGGGTTGAAATAAAGACAGTTTAATAGGTAGAGCAAAGCAAAGCAAAACAAGGAATTCATTCACCACTTCCCATGGGTAAGCAGGTGTTCAGCCATCACCAGGAAAGCAGGACTCCATCATGCATAACAGTGACCTGGGAAGACAAACACCATCACTCTGAATGGTCTCCTCTTCCTTCTTCTTTCCCCATCTTTGTGTCCTGACATGACATGATAGGGTCTGGATATTCCTGCTGTCAGCTGGGGTCAGCTGTCCCGTCTGTGTCCCTTCCCAAATCCTTGTGCAGTCCCAGGCTCCTTGCTGGTGGGTTGGGGTGAGGAGCAGAAAAGGTCTTGACTGTGTGTAAGCCCTGCTCAGTAGTATCAGAAACATCCTGCAATTATCAATAGTGTTTGCAGCACAAATTCAAACCATAGCCCCATATCAGCTACGGTGAAGAAAATTAATTCTACCCCAGTCAAAACCAGCAAACATTAAAACTGTGTGAAACAACTTACAGAGGAGTCCTCAAGTGCTCCAGAAGATTTGTTCTTAGATGGGTAACACTAAATAAATCTGTATTAGAACATCTGTATCATCAAATTAAGAACAAGGGACTTGCACATTAACTGTCCCAACCTCAATTTAAGGACAGAAACCCTATAAAATCCACTTCAGAAAGCAATTTGTAAGTCAGAACAGATCCAAACATGGTACTAACTGTACAGATATTGGCTAGCAGACATGTGTGTCAAATCCCAAAGCACAGCTTGTAGCTGGTTAGCAAACAGGTAATGCAGTCCCTTTGGATGTATATTGTATTTATTTGAAAAGTCATCTTTAGATCTCTCTCATATTTACTGCTGTGCCTCAATAAAGAATTTCTGAATTGTTTAAAACACAGAAGGTGCAGCAGCAGCACTGCCTACAGAAGTTTTTCTTTTCTTCCATCATAGGAATTACTCTTGGTCCTGGGGCATGCCTGTCACTGCTTCAGCTGTGTCAGGGAATTTATTTGGCTGCAAAACATTGCATACACCTGTAATCATTTTTGTACACATGCCAACATATTTTTTCTTGCTTACAGGCAATGTAGATCAGTTCCCCATGGATCCAATTCAATAAACAAACTTTAAAGGAAAAAACAATAGGGTACTACTGCTGAGAATCAGTGTCTAAATATCCTGAGTTTCAAGGTACATCATCTCTCCAGAATATGTTGTCTATCTGCACTTCTAAACTGAAGTTCACAGGAACAAGAGAACAGAAATCAGAACAACACGAGCTGAGCCACAGAGCTCTTCAGTAAAGAGATCATAAATAAAAGTCCAAGAGTTATTGATCTCTGACACCAACACAAGTGCTGAGATTAATCCTCTGAAGTCTGACTGGAGCATGCCTAGGGCTGTGAGTACCATTATGGGGGGAACCCTACCTGCTGTCTCTTACTGTTCCTTACTTGTGTGGGGTGAACTTCAGCAGCTCGTTACTCTTCAATCTGTCTCTAGGTGATGTATCAACCAGCACAGCCTGTGTCTGCCTTCTCGGCTTGCCCATAATAGGGTAACACAGCTCAAAATAGGGTAACACCGTATTAACAGTAACAGCAGTCGAGTAGGGGAATTTATACCTACTTAAGCACCAAAGTGGGTACATTTTCTTTAAGTAGATTAGCTGGTTTTGTACTAGGTGGTCTTCAATCTTATCTGACACACTGGTTTTTATGTCTGTAGTAATTACATTTGAAGAGTCTCATTCTAACCACACCACTTGTGCTGAGTTGTACCCTGCTTAGCAAGGAGTCTTGCTCAACCAATATGAATTTGAGAGGTAACACAGCTTATGAATCATTGTAACATATTGAAGATTATCATCTGTCAAAGGGACAGAGAGCTTGCGATCAGGCAACCTCCCATGAATGAAAAAAAGTGCAGACTTGAAAATAAACTAGAAAAATTACAAGCAGCATTACACAGCAAATCTCAGTCAGTAGACAGGAGAGGAGGGAAAAAGAGATATAACATCCACATCTATATGAGACCCTCAAGGCTGTAAGAATATTTTTATCTGGATATCAAGTGGGCAGTGTGAAGATTTATTTCCTGAAAATCTATGCTGTTACTTAGCCTCACTACTGCAGGACCTAGTGGCTGTAAGAAGAATTGGGGTCAGTCAAAAAGCTGGAATTCTGGCTAGTGGAATGAACCACAGAGGATCCAAAAGCCAATGTCAGTTACAAGAGCCAAAGACCTCCCTGCTCCCAAGACAGGATCTGTGGATAGGAAATGCCTCAATCCCATCTTGTTCTCTTTGAAATTACATCTTCTCCAATGTGTTCGGGGAAGTCAGGCTCCCAGGAAGCTGAGAACACCAGAGTCATAGGTCCATTGCACACACACATTTCACATATACAGTGGATCTGATGTTGAGGTCAACAGTCTAGACAGTGTTCTATAACAAACTCCTCAAATAAAAAAATTGGAAGGTTTTTAAATTTAAAAAAACCAGGCTCTGTAAGAGTAAAAGCTAGGACAATTAACTCACCAAACTGAAAAATACATGTAACAGATCAAAGAGAAAAGACAGAAAGAGTATTTGTACCACCCTCCCCTGACCGTACCTGACTTCTTGCTTTCAGTCCTAGTGATGACTGGTTTGGAGTTGGATTTGGTGCAAGATTAGACACATAATTTAAGTGTCTATCTGTAGCTGTCATTATATGAGCTGAGTATCTAAGCTCCATTATAATTGATGGAAATCTAGCTAATGCAATCTAATTGGGGCCTAGGGAACATTTCAGATCATAAAAGAAGACACCTAAGACAGGCTTAAGTTATGCAAGCAGAAACATCCATCTATTGATGTTTTATGTGGAAATGTGCAGGAATTTTGGTGAGAGCCAGCAGACCTAACAGACCTCTAAGGAGGACCATGTTCTTCCAGAACAACAGCTGGAGGTCAGGGAGGCTCTCAGAGAATCTCAAATGGCTACCACTGCTTTCAGTCCTTGCATGTCCTCTGTCATAAACAGGCTTGATACCTCCCCAAAAACAAGTCTAATCTTCCATGTTGTCGTGGGTTTACCCAGGAAGGGTCAGTCTTTCAAATTAACCCTTTCGTTACCCAGATAAAACTTGCAGAAACTGATCTGCTCTTGCACAGATAGAAGAAGAGTGAGGACACTTACAAAAACACAGCATAGAGACTCAAAGTCAGTGAGAGAAGCAGAGCTGAAGCTTAGAGGGAAGGAGCATGAGGAGTGCTACAAAGTAAAAGCTGAAAATTCTTCTGTGAAACCATAATTGAGACCAAGCTAAAATATTCCCTGTAATATATGACAAATGGTCTAAGGAGGGATGTGACGTTCTACCTGCAGCCAGTGCAGCCAGTGAATCAAGGCACCTGTGTAAAGATAAGTAGATATTGAAGTAATTGCAGCCTGATGAGAAATTTGAGCAGAGAAGAGAAAAAGCTGTAATCCAGATCCCTTGCCCCGGGGAATGGTCAAAGGAAATTTACATTGCCAGTCATAGAAGAAGGGGATTTCTTTGCGGCAGTAGTAGAACAACTCATCCTTAAAAAAACACCCCATGAACTGTCATAACCCACCGTAGTAGCAGTGGGAAAGCTACTGGTGTGGGAGGGACGTTCCACAACAAGCAGAGATCTTTTTCTCCTGGGCGGCTGCTAGTTGTGAAGCTGAAAACCATAAGAACTGTATTTCTTGTGGAGAAGTCAACATGGTAAAGCAGGAGAAAACTCCTCTCCCTAAATGACTGAAGAAAGACTAATTTAGAAGTGGTAAACTGACTGAAAGTCAAAGTGTTGTTTTTTTGTATTGTCATTGAAAAAATGGAGAGGTGGGAAGAGCAAAAGTGTTCTGACGGGTTTGTTCTAGTTCTTAATTTTTTTCTTCCTTTTAAGTCTGTTAATAAACTTTCTTTATATTCTTTAAAGTTTGAGCCTGCTTTACCTACTCCTAATCCTTATCTCACAGCAAAATTAAATAAAATCTGGTAAGTGTGCTGGCGTTTAGCCAAAAAACTCAGGTGAACGAACTCAAACCACTACACGAAATTAGTGTTTCCGCCCGGTTTCGAACCAAACTAGTACACATGTCCAGGAGGTTCTACTCAGTCCAGAATAAAGAAAACACCAAAAACAACCCTGAAGGGAACAAGCACTCTCCAGCACAACTTTGAACCTCTCTACTTACTTCCTAAGGCATGGTTGGTTCCAGTGATGCCTGAACATGGTTAGTCCCAGTGACCAACAGTTTTAGTGAGAGTGCAAAAATTCTTCTAGAGAAGGGAAGGAATGCAAACCTACTTTACTTCCAATTACAAATACATTGCCTTTTGACCCTGTAACCTTTTAGTCTTTGACTGGTGTAAGAGTTTCATGAATTTGTATAGGCAAAATCAAAGAAATTGAAATGCTAATGAGAAGACACTGCTACAAAAACTGCTGTATCACTAGACTCCTTTCTGAGTGTGTTGAATTTAGCATTTTCTGACAAGACAAAATGTAATCTTTCTCCATGTCTGGATACAATGGGGAATCATAAAACAACGCCTGTATTCTGGATCAAATAATTGGTTTTCAAAGGAAGCTGGCTGGAGCCAGAAGATACCACATTCTCCAGCAGTTCACAGAAGAGTGAAAAAAAAAGACTCCAAAAATAAGCAAGGATCTGCTTTTAAGAAATATAAACTAACAAAACTTTCTGTGCTCAGAGGAAGGAAGGCTGCCCAGGAGGAAGGAGGAGGTACAAAAGTAGCAGGAAGCAAATGTCCTGTACTGTCAAGGAGAACCCTATTCCAGCCCAAAGGCAACATCCAGAGTGATGAATCTGTTGAGTCGAGAATACATGTGGAGGATCTATATTTTTTTGTGCACACCACTGTATCTCCAACTCTATGCAGTAAATGGCAGCTGTGCTTTAGAAGACCGTCTTAATTTAGTCTCTAGCACATTATTCAGAGGTTAAATAGCATAGTAGAGCCCTTTCATCTTTGGTGAAATGCTATGGGATGTGCAAAATACACTGAGTAAGGGAAGCAGCAAAATTTTTGCCTGCTGGGGAAAAAAAGTGTACTGCAGAGGAAGGGTATGAGGTAAATTTTATCCAGGTGGTGATATTTTGCACAGCTTGAAATACTCCTTCATACAGCAGTCACAGCTGTAGTCACATAGGAAATCAGACATTTTCTGGCTATTCAGAAGTTCATTGGAAAGATCGATTTTAAACCTGAAAAGGAGGGAAAAACCTGCAATTTCCATTGCAGAAATGGAAGGCAATTTATCAAAATTCAGCCTACCACTGTGCCAGTTTTTATCACTCTTTATCCAGTTCTTGGGAAGAATCTCCTTTCTTCTCACCAATGTGTGTTTTGTTCTCCCTCTTCCATTGCTACACCCCCTCTGAAGAATTCTGCTGGTGGAGTCTGGGCCCCAAGGTGCAAATAGATACAGATAACTCTGCCCAGCCCCAGCACATTAACATCTCATGGGATTCAGCAGACAGATCCTTTCCATATTCAATGAGGTGGACAAGCAGCAGCAGTCCCATTTGTGGAGTCAAAAAAAAAAAAAACAAAACCAAAGTGGGAGTCATTAAAAAATGTATGTTACTTTGAGGTTTAGAAGTAAACACCCCATTTGAAAGCCCACATATCTGCATGACAACATGTATAAGAAGCAGCGTGACCTCCATTTTCTCTGAGATTGAGGGCTTGGGGTCATAAATAGAATTATGAGAAGCACTACAGCCTGTTCCTGCTTTGCTGCATAGAAGAAAAAAAAGAGTAATTTAAATACAGCATGCTTGAATTTTCTCTCCGTCTTTTTAAAGGACCACCACCAAAAAGTGGCCAGCAGAAGCTTTTTTTTTTCCAGAACATAGCACTGTGCTGATTAAATATTAGCTCATTAGCAGGGAATATTTATTTTGTGGCAGCTTGTTGTCTTTTAATAAGCAGAATAACACACAGGGTTTTCCTTTAGTGGCTTAAACTTTATCTTTCATGTATTTTTAGCATTTCCATCTTGCTTGATTCCATTTTTAAATGGCATGAAATTCCCTTGAAAGTGCAATCTGTCTTTGTGCAGGATCTGTGTCAGCTCTCTGTAGTGTATTGATCTGAAATATGATGGACTGCAAACCTAAGTTATGGTTTTAAACCACAGACTTGTAGCAGGGTTTTTCTGGAAAGCAAAAAACTCTTGGAAACATGATTTTTCAAGCATTATACCTGGAGAAATGCAAAGCAAGTGCAGGCATTTTCAGACAGGGTTGATGGGTAAACCCACTAACCAAATTCGTCTTCTAATCTACCACACTGAAACTAAAATTGGGCCTTCAGTTGAAAACATGTAGAAAACATAGTTCAATAGCTTGAGCTGAAGGAAAGTGCATTCATTTCCAGTATTCTGGAAAAAAGGAGACTCAGAGGAGGCCTTATCCCTCTTTACAGCTATCTGAAAGGAGGATGTAGTGAGGTGGGAGCCAGTCTTTTTCTCAGGTAACAAGTATAAGTGGAAATTGTAGCAGTGCGCAGGCCACTGAGAATCCCCTGGTGGCCTGGCCACTCACAGCTCTGCTTTCCACCTGTCCCTCCCCTGTTCACCCAGGACTGGCCAGATGTCACGGGTCCGTCATCTGCCTATTGGCTTGTCTCTCGCCTTGCTCTCCCCCGACAGAGGGCATAAAAGACCTGGGCGAGAGATGGGCTGGACCAGTCTTGCCAGGTTCTCCCCAACACAGATTGTTCTATGCGTGACCCTTTTCCCTCCGTGAGGGAGAATAAAGGAACGCTGATATAAATGCAACTGGTCCGTCTGTCTCTACCAGTGAGCAGCTGCCGCCGTCCAGCCCAGGAACAGAGCTCCCGGGATAAGGAGCTACTGAGGGCTGGATTCGGTGGCCTGAAGGAGCCCACAGACGAAACAGCAAAGATACAGGAAATGAACTCAAGTTGCAACAAGAAAGGTTTATATTGGATATTCAGAAAGAATTTTTTACCAAAAGGGTGGTTAGGTGTTAGAACAGGGTGCCTAGAGAAGTGATGGCGTCACCATCCCTGGAGGCATTTGAAAGATGTGTAGATGTGGAGCTTGGGGACACAGCTTAGTGTTGGACTTGGTAGTGTCACATTGACAGTTGGACTCAGCGATCTTTTCCAACCTAAACAATTCTGTGATTCCATGATTCTGCTCCTCATCCTTTCTGTGGCCTGTGAGCAGAGGGCCCCATCACGCACTGCTCTACACAAAGACCTGGTCCCACAATGTTGAGGGTACAGCTGTTTCCCTCCCCCAATACAGATTTTTCTACTCAGACCCACAGAGGTCAACCTTGTTCTTCCACTCCACCAAAGGTCTACAGAAAGATCCAGTATTTACTAAACTGTTGAGGTGTTTCTGTCTAGGCCTGCTCTGCAGTGAGCTTTCAAGGAAACACAGAACATGGGATTTACTGCAAAAGAACTAGAATATTTCGCTTTTTAGGCAGAGAAGCATTGTGAGGGGTGAATTGAAAATTTGGAAAGTGGTCTTTCTACATCACATAGAGATTGCGCAACCTACTTCCAAGGACTTACTATCTTACACCCTCTTTTGTATTAGAATAATCAACCCCCTTTATGAATATGCATGTGTTCACAGCATAAGAGGGAGGAAGTGACTTAGCCAGGTGTGCATTTTAGGAGGAGATATCCCCCATGCACCAGCGCTGAATAAACAAATACCTGCTTCAAAGACCTAAGGTCTCTGGAGTTTCCGCACCGCGTTTTGTGTGATTCACCATCAAAGTGCCTAAAGGGGAGAGACAAGAAAGGAACAGGGTTTGTTCCCAACTCCCTCCCATCCACCTGTTTCCTCAAGATATAGCTTTGACCTTATGACTGTTTTCAGCTTATGCAATGACTTCCTGGGTTGTAACACTCCACAATAGTTTTTATTGCCAGAAATCTCTTATATTACCCAGCTTCCCCACCATGATTCCCACCCATCTTGCCCCTACAGTCACAATCAAAGTCTCCCTGGATTTCCTCACCTCATTTGTTCAGTATCTGGTAGGTAAAGAGAAACCTCCCACCCACTCCTTTCTTTTTGTGTGGACAGAAAACAGCTGTGAACAAAAAGGCAACAATAAAGCATTTTCTCTTATATTAAACTTGCTGTTTTTGAACACCCACAGAACTCTGAGCATCCCAAAGCCCCTGGCAGCTCACAGGGCACTGCTGTTATGACTTTCCCAGTCACTCAAGCCAAAGACATCATTTACATTATTCCAACTTGCTGCTGTCTTTGTCTGATGGTGATTTACTGTGTCAAATTTGCAAGAGTCAGGCATCTGATCAACTAGGTAAGTGTCAAAAACCAGTTAACTTAGGTTTGCCTTAACCTCAGCTGTCCCTAGCTTTTGTCAGTCTTTTAACATAGGACAAAGTTTTTTCCTGTAAGGAATGCCTCTGGATGATTAGCATGTGACTTTCATGGCTTTTTTCCCTAATTCTGACTTGCACACAGATTTGTTACCTCGGCTGGCCAAGACAAGGGGAAAAACTTCCAGTTTTGGTTTGGAGAGTCACTAATGGCTACTTATGAAGTTGGCAGCATTGCATGTATGTGCATATACATATACATGTGTTTGTGTGTGTGTGTATATATATATATCTGTGTATATGTACACAATGCCTGTTTCAAAGGGTGCTGTATCACCTGTGTGTTAAGCCTGTTCAGTGAGATTCTGTGATTACAGAGTCCTTTGTGGTATTTTTAGATTTCTTATGTTGGTTTTTTTCATAATTCTATATACCACCTGAGTCAATAATTATAAAGGAAAATAACATAGTACGGGATGTCAAAATTCTTGTTCTGGACAAAGCTATCAAAATGAAGGAGGTCTGGTTTTCTATTTGAGTGAAAATGTCAAGGAAAAAATATTGTAAGGTTATTTGGTTTAGTTTTTAAATAATTGCAAGGTCTAAATTTAAAATGTGTAATTCAAACCAATATATAAAATCTGTCTGGGGCTCTTTTTTCAAATGATGTCTGAAAAATAAATTTAAGCCAAAGAGAACACATTAGAACAAAGGTAACTGAAAATTTGAAGTCAGTTTCTAAACTGTCCGTTTAGATGAATGATTTTATCAACTCAAAAGATTAACACACCCACAGTCCTTCTAGAGAATGAAGTGAGTTAAATTAGGTGTGAATATTTTTAAGTATGAGCTACTAAATAACTGATTTTTATCTAATGCACATAATGTTCTGCCTACAAAATTCTCCTCCCTCCACCTCCATTTTATAGTCATCCAGAGAGGATATGAAGAAAGCTGTGATACATTTCCATTATTCTGATTAAAAAAAAAAAAGGGGGGGGGGGGGGGGGGGGGAGGAGGAG
>VZTJ01000487.1:4198967-4209396 GCA_013397795.1 Orthonyx spaldingii | reverse complement strand
ATGGGGGTGGGGGGGGGGGGGGGGCGGAGGAAAGGGAAGAAAGAAGGAAGAGTTACAAAAGGTTTGTTTTTATATCTATAGGCCTTGTTTTAACACAGCACTGTAATAAAAATTGCACTGGGATCTATGGCTCAAATGAAAAATTAAGAAATAGGTTAGAAAACAATCATAGTGATATTTCCATTTATTTCTCTTCCCCTTTCTTCCTCCCATCTTGTATCCTGTGTTGTTGAAGAGAACAGATGGTTAAGTAATCAACTAGGTGTGAAAATATACAGTGATGTTGCTTCACACATCTGATAACAGCAAAGGCCTATTTGTGGATGTCTCTTGGAAAAAAGAGATGTGATAGGATTTTTAAATTAGATTTGTCCTGTTAGGAGAAAATCTACTTTCTATACATAAGGAATTGAAATTGACCTAATTCATGAATTATGCTAATTCTATTGTACCAACTAAATTTACATGCCTCTCTGTGTAGAGAGTTAAGACACATTCATCTTCTGGACCTCCCCTGCCACAAAGATTTTGTCACCTCCTGTAAATAGATGAAAAAAAGACTGCTGACAACTAACTGGAGTGCACAGGCTCAGAGATGGTTTCTATGTCTACCTGTCACTCTGGCTGTGAAAGTACAAAATTTAGAACCAAAAGATCACCAGTGTCAAACCCAGAGGGACCTCTGTGAGTGTGCAGAAATGTCTCGGGTGACCACATTTCTTCTGCTGGGTTTGCAATAATCCCCAAAGCTATGAAACCTACGAGCTGCTTAGTGCCTGAAGGTGGGCAGGATTAGTCTCTACTTTGCTAATTTACCTCCCTGAGCCCAGGGAAAGAGCCAATGCTGTTGCTAGGGGTTATTCAGACACAAAATCTGATGCTATTTTTTTCTCTGTCATAAAATAGATGAAACTGCAGAGTAAGGCTGTCTCCTTCTTCAGCTACTATTTGTTCTAGGAGTCATTAATTTTTGGGCAGTAATCTGAGCAAGAACTCAGATGCTATAGGAGAAATGGAGGGGGCTGGCATCCCTTTGATCCATTGCTTGCCATGAGGAGCTGTCTGTTATAGCATGGCTGGGGAGTTTATAACCTCTTTTTCTGAGAGGAATAGAAGCCACTTGTCTAACAAGACAGTTGTCTAACATTCAGATGAGATGGCAAAAATTCAGTAGTTTCTATTCAAAATATATTACAAAGGGATAAATCCATTTGTTTGTGATTTCCTTGAGAACCGAGGGCTCCCACTTTCTGATGAAGCTTTCCAATCATGGTATATCCATGGAAGAGTAAGATCTGTCAGCTCCATCAATAGTGGTTAAGAGGTCAATGATTGAACTCTACGATCTTGGAGGTCTTTTCCAACCTCAAAGATTCTATGATTCTATAAATTTTAAGAGAAAATAATAACTCAGTTATTTTTACCTGTCTCTCTCTTTGCCATTTGTCTTCTTTCTGGCATTTTCTCTATCTCAACCTTTTGTTTGATTGATTTCCATACACTTTCTCCATGTACAAACAGAATATCTTTTTATACAGCAAATGGCAGCTCAGTGTTTCCCACTGATAGCACCACCATGTTCTTCACGCACACAGGTGTGATGATCCCTGTGAGTTTCAGATGGTAGCCAAAGCTGTGGCACAGTCCCTCACACAGGACATGCATTTCTTTTTCTCTATTGTCTGCTCTTGACAGCTTGCCAATGGCTCACCCTGTCAAGCGAGACATCACTTCAAAGCACTTTGTTTGCTTGAAGGGAAAATAATGTTGATATGATCAGAGGTAAAGCAATAGGCAGAGAAGCTGCCAAGAAAGCTCCACATGCTTATACACACATGCACTTTGTTGTCGTTCAGACTCTTTATTTTCCTGGAGGATGTCAAGAATTTTTTAACAGAATATAAAATAATATTGCTCCAGGCAAAGAATAGGCACAGCAATAATGAGAACTGGCAAGTGGTGATGGCGAAAGGCAACACACTGCACGTCTTTATGAGAACTGGAGGTTACCTCATCTTTCAAACTGGGAGAGCATAAGCTGAAGGGCAAGACAGAAGCACATATGTTTGAAGGAAAACATTTTCCAAGAGCCAGAACAAAGTATGCAGATTCAGAATTTCCTAGAGAGAAGGAAGAGTCATATACAAACTCCACTGTATATTTGAGGTGTGGTTTTTAGACCTGACATTTATCTTTTCTATTTTATTGGTTTCAAAAAGCAACATATGCAAACCCAAAAGGTTTTGAAACAGATGACACACACATATACACACAAACAGGACAAATATCGCAATCTTTAAGGGATCCTTGTGATTTGAGGGAACACAAATCCTGCGGTTTGACTTCTTGTGGTGCCCTGAGAAGAGTATCCTTACTCCTTGCAATCTATTCTAAATTTGTTTTCAATAAAAAAAGAGGAGAAATGTGACTGACCTGACCTGTTGGCAGTTTGCAGTGGAACACGGATTAATGGAATCAATACTTTTGTGAATGTATCTGCTTTTTTCTGCCAAGAAGCTACCACAGATTATTGATCTGACTGCCCTCTTCCCTAAATGGGTACAGAATGGATTTTACTTCCAATCCTCCAGTTGAGAGCTGGAGAAGAGAAATATAACCCAATATGTAAACTCGGTAAGATATAGAAAGATATTTCTATAGTCTGTCAGTACAAATGTTTTTTCAGTGATAAGGGAGTTCAAGAAAATGTGCAAAATGGAAGATAAAGCCTGTGAACATTGTTACATATTAAACTGATGTAATACCCACTTGAAAACTCAGTAAGCCCCATACTCTCCCTGTTTTCTGATCTAGAAGCTATAAAAAGTAGTCAAGAAAACTTGTTGAGTATGTGTACTTAATAAATATGGTTTATATGGACCTAAATATATCTGTATTCTCATCTCAGACAAATATGAGTAAAGAGCAACACACACAGAAAACATTAATTTTAGGAAGTGTTATTTTACCATAGTGATGTCTGATTTCCCCCTGCACCACTGAGGGAAGCTGTACAAGGAATATCCTCTTATGAATGTTTTGACAAAGCTGCACGGCTTCAGGAGCAGTGTCATTTGTGCAGTGAGCACCAATATCTGTAGATTATCTTCTTTCATTCTGCAAAATTTGGCCAAGTATGTCAAAGACAACAAGAAAAGGTACACTGGTGATTAAAGGAAGACTAGGGAAAATGTGGGCCCTCTCCAGAACGAAACAGGAGCCTTGGTTACTTGGGATATGGAGAAGACTGAGGTGTTGTATTGGGTCTGACTGAGGTAAAGCTCACAGCCCTTACAGTGCTGTGCTTTGCATTGGTAGCTGGTGTNGCCAGGGTCAACCCACGACAGGTGTTCAATGACTTTTTTGCCTCAGTGTTCACTGCCAAGTTCTCCAGTCACACTGCCCAGGTTGCAGAAGGCAAAGGCAGGGACTGAGAAAATGAAGAACCAACTGCTGTAGGAGATCAGCACAAAGGTATCCAAAGGGCTGGAACTCCTCTCCAGTGACCACAGGCTGAAAGAGTTATTTTACCTAGAGAAGAGGAAGGTCCAGGGAGACCTTAGAGCAGCCTTCCAGTTCCTGAAGAAGGCCTACAGCAAAGCTGATGAAGGACTTTTCACAAATCCATGTAGTGATAGGACAAGGGGTGATGGCTTTAAACTGAAATAGGGTTGATTTAGACTTGATCTTTGGAAACAATTCTTTACTGTGAGGGTGGTGAGGCACTGAAGCAGACTGCACAGAGAAATTCCTTCACTGAAAGTGTTCAAGGCCAGGTTGGATGGGACTTGAAGCAACCTGGTCTAACCAGGTGTCCCTGCCCATGGCAGGAGAGTTGGAACTAGATGATCTTTAAGGTCCCTTCCAATCCAAACCATTCTATGATTCATTGGGAAAAGGATGCTCTCCTCTCCCTGTGCCCTCAGCTGAATCCTGGCAGTGGGAGAGGGGAATGTGGCGGTGGGAACAGCCAGATGCAGTGCACATAAGGCATGTGTGACAAGGTATCTCCTGTGAAGCTTGAACACTGGTGTTAATGCCAGAAAGATCATAAAGGATGATGAACTGTTTTGATACTACTATCATGTCATTTCTGCATCAAAACACATGGGTATTATCACCTTGTCATTCCCGTTCCTTCTGATTTATCTCACATATTGCTGCTGTGAAGATGCTGCTGGTTAATTACTAAGGGATTTATGTAGGAGGAAGGCATCTGCAAAAAACAATAGATTGCTCATTGTTTCCTACAAGGATTTCATGTACTGCTGAATAGGGCAAAAAGATATCCTCCCTCAGGTTCTAGGGCTTTAAAGAAATCAGTCAGGGGAACAAAACCCCTGACTTTTTCCTCTTGGTGGGACAGAGGTAGACAATGACATGTTGCTAGGGAAGCTAATGGGCTGTCACTCTCCATCAAAATCTACCCTCCATGAATAAAAATCTATTTTGAAATTAAAAAGAAATGCCAGATTTTTATCATTGTCTTCATATCAGCCTCTCCTACATAGCCCCACTGAACAGTATTTTCTCCAAGAATATGTCTCATTTCATTCTTTGTGATTTATGGATACCATAATCTCTTGGCTGATGATAGATCATAGAATCAAGGATTCATTTTGGTTGGAAAAGCCCTCTAAGATTTTCAAGTCCAATTAACTCAGCACTGTCGAGTCCACCATTAAACCATATCCCCAAGTGCCACATCTACACATCTTTTAAACACCTTTATTTATATTGTACCTTTTATTTACACTGTACCTATTAAAAAGGGACAGTAAATCCACCACTGCCCTGGGCAGCCTGTTTTGGGTGCTTGATAACCCTTTGGGTGAAGAAATCTTTCCTAACATCCAATCTAAATCTCCTCTGGAGCAACTCTAAACCATTTCCTCTTGTCGTATTGATTGTTACTTGGGAGAAGAGACCGACCCCCACCTGGCTACAACGTCCTTTCAGGGAATTTCAGAGCGAAAGGTTCCCTCCAAACTTCCTTACAGGCTGTACAACCTGAGCTCCCTCAGCTGCTCATCAGGCTTGTGGCCCAGACCCTTCTCCTGCTTCATTGCCCTTCTCTGGACACATTCCAGCATCTCAATGTCTTTCTTGGAGTGAAGGGCCCAAAACTGAACACAGAATGCCAGGTGCAACCTCACGAGGGCCCAGCACAGAGGGATAGTTACTGCTCTGGTCCTAGTGGCCACATTATTTCTGTTACAAGCCAGGATGCCATTGGTCTTCTTGGCTTCCTGGGCACAAGCTGGTTCATGTTCAAACACTGTTGATCAGCACTCCCATGTCCTTTTCCACCGGGCAGTTTTCCAGCAATTCCATCCCCAGCCTGTAGCACTGCACAGGGTTGCTGTAACCCAAATGTAGGACTTGGCACTTGGTTTTGTTGAACCTCACACAACTGGCCTCTGTCCATCAATCCAGCCTGTCCAGATCCCCATGCAGAGCCTTTCTACTCTCCAGCAGATCACCAATCTTTCCCAACTTGGTGCCATTTGCAAACTCACTGGGAGTGTATTCAACCCCCTTGTTGAGGTCATCGATGAAAATGTCAAACAGGACTTGCCCCAATACTGAACCCCTGAGTGACTGGCTGTGGCAGCATTCCCCACTTCTACCTGGGTCCAGTCATCCAGCCAGTTTCTTACCCAGCAAACAGTGCACTCATTCAAGCCATGAGCCGTTTCTCCAGGAGAATGCTGTGGGAAGTGGTGTCAAAGGCTTTACTAACGTCCAGGCAGACAACATCCACAGCCTTCTCCTCATCCACGAGGCAGGTCACTTTGCCGTGGAAGTTCAGGTAGATCAAGCAGGGCCTGCCTTTCACAAACCCCTGTGGACTGGGCCTGATCCCCTGGTTGTCCTGCACGTCATGTGATGGGATTCAAGATGATCTCCATTTCCCAGCAATGAGGTCAGGCTGACAGGTCTGTAGTTCTTCAGATCCTCCTTCTGGCCCTTCTTGTAGATGGGCATCACATTTGCCAACTTCGAGTCACCTGAGAGGTCCCTGGTTAACCAGGACTGCTGGTAAATGATTGAAAGGGGCTTGGTGAACACTTGTGCCAGCTCCCTCAGTACCCTCAGGTAGATCCCAACCAGACCCATGGACTTCTGCGTGCCCAAGTGGTGTAGCAGGTCACTCACCATTTTTCCTTAGATTATGAGGGCTTCACTATGCTCCCTGTCCCTGTTTTATAGTTCAGGGAGCTGATATACCCAAAGAACAGCTGGTCTTGCTAGTAAAGGCTGAGACAAAGAAAGCATTAAGCACCTCATCCTTTTCCTCATCCTTTGTCACGATGCTTCCCTACACATCCAATAAGAATGGAGAATCTCCTTAGTGCTCCTTTTGTTGTGGATATATGTTTATAGAAACATATTTTATACTCTTTTCCAGCAGTAGCCAGATTAAATTCTAATTGGACTTTCAGACTTCTAAATCTCTCTGTGTACAGCCTCACAACATCTTTGTAGTCCTCCTGAGTTGCCTGCCCCTTCTTCCAAAGGCCATAAACACTCTTTTTTTCACCAAGTTCCAGCCAAAATTCTCTGTTTAGACAGGTTGGTCTTCTTCCCAACTAGCTCATCTTTAAGGTGTAACTCTTGATTAAAAAATCATCTGAATTTAAAAGTTCATGTGTGTTTAGTAAGGGGAGATTGAAAATGCAGTGTGAAAAAGTGCTGGTTCACCTCCTTGAATAACAGTATGTTTAGATGAAGTGCACAAATTACAGCCCCCATTTCTCACATCTCCTGATAAACAAATCAGATTTTCTGCATCATAGAATCATTTTAGGTTGAAAAAAATCTTTAAGATCACGGAGTCCAACCATTAACTCAGCACTGCCAAGTCAGGTAAATCCAACTTCCATTTTCACTTCCTCTGCAATATCCAGGAACAGAAGATAAAAGAGAGGTTGCTGTCTACTAGGCCACTGATAAATAGCAGTCCCTGGAAGTGATAGCAATAAAGCTTTGTGCTGCACACAACCCATGCCTTCCCTTCCCTTGCCAGCAGCTCTTAATGCTGTAAGTAGTTCAGGCAGCTTTGAACTTCAGTGACTGGAGGTTCATGTGGCCCTTAAAGCAAAGGTCAACCTTATGCCCCAGCTCACATTTTGTGTAACCCTCTGCACTCAGAGGGATGCCCAGGGCAGGAGCCAGCAGCAAACAGCAGCAGGGTGCAAACAGAAAATAAATCTAACAAGCACTGGATGGACTGGAATTTAACGCACTTTAGAGCATCTCAGTTTCCCACTATCAACCATAGGCCAATTAAAACAGCAGCATTACAGAGCATCACTGGTGCTCAGTAACTCACTGAGGCACAACACAACTGCCTCTACAGCAGCCTGTGCATTAAGACCTGTGATCAGTTTTTATTTATCCCAGGAAGACTAAGAGAGTGCAGCTGTTGTAGTTTAACCCCAGCCAGCAACCAAGCCTCACATGCTCCTCGCTCCCTCTCCCACCAGAGGACTGGGGAGAGAATTGAAAGGCAAAAGCCAGAGAACTCATGGGCTGAGATAAAGACAGTTTAATAGGGAAAGTAAAAGCTGTGAACACAAGGAAACCAAAAGGAATTAAGTCACCTCTTCCCATGGGCAGACAGGTGCTCAGCCATCTCCAGGAGTGCAGGGTCCCATCATGCATAATGGTGAGTTGGCAAGACAAACACCATCGCTCCAAATTTACCCCCCTTTCTCCTTCTTCCTCCTGCTTTATATAACATGCACCTTGTCATATGATCTGGAATACCCCTTTGATCATTTTGGGTCACCTGTCCTGGCTCTCTCCTCACAACTTCCCATGCACCCCCAGCCCCCTCATTAGCATGGCAGTACAAAAAGTTGAAAATCTCTTGGCTCCAGTGACAAAGTATTTTCTGTCAACCTCTCAGACTGAATAAATGTCCTAAGTGAAGACTCTTCTTCCTTATTTATAACCAGGATTCCACTTGCTGCCACTTTTGACATCTGCCTCTTGATCCTTTCTTCATGTACTTCAGTGTGCATGGCTCCATCTTCTCTGAGAACCTTAAGATGTGAGAATCTGCACTTACCTGTCCATTAGTTTTCTGTTCTCCAGGATGCCTCACCTCAACAGACAGAGCAAGCAAATAAAGACTCCTTGTGTCCAATTCATACGACACATACAAATGTCTGTAGTGCAAGTGTCTAATTGTTTTCATGGATGAAAACTGGAACCTGAGTATCCATTTGTCCATTTATACATAGAAGTCTACACCAGGCTTGTCTAAAGTTAGGCGAAATGAGTCCCATCCGTTGTAGACAGTGAATGGTCTGGATAACATACAGAAGAAATGCAAAAAATTAGGTGTCAGTCTCATTTCAAAAGATGTGAAGTGGGATTTGTCCCACCTTGCTCCAAAAGTTTTCAATGCATATGTCTAAATTAGAGCTGGTTTTCTGAACTCCTTTACACTCAGTGGACACAAATAGACACTTCTAAAGTGTAATTTGTTGTGTCTATTTCAGCTGGCAGGAGAAGATGAGAACAGTGACTCTCCCTTAGTTGACAAAAAAGAGAATCCAGACAACTATCACAGGCGTGTCTCTGGACAATCTATGTATCTAAAATTAAGACAGACTAACCCCAAAGCTGCATTTATCTGTGTCATATTATTCCCAGCATTCAGAGTTTTAATTGGTGTTAATTCCAGCCTTTTGAATAACCATAGACCTAAAATTCTAGCACTGAGTTATCCCATGGTATATATCACTCTGATTCAAACCTCAGTGAAGCCACTGCCAGCCTCTGGAAGGGCACAGGTGGGGTTTGGCTTCTAAAGGTTGCTGAAATAATTGAATGGTTTGAATCCAAGTGCATCCCTGTACAAGGTGCAATTTACTACAGCCATATTAACATTCTGCAAAGACTCAGACAAAGTGACCTGGAGAGTTTTTGTCTTCAGGCCTTATTACAATGCAAATAAGCAGGTGTATCACTTAGACAATTCCACAAGTAGGCCTCTTCATTCAACATGCTGATAATGATATACTAGCCTTCATCTGTGCCTGCAACGGGTGATGCCACAGGAAACATATGTTAGCAAAATAACCCAAGCAGATACACACCAAATCTTTGGAGCAGACTAGATTTAATTCAGACTATTAGGAAGAAAAGAAAAAAAAAGAAAGCCAGGGAATATTCACTGAGACTGTGAACAGAAAGGCAGATAATATTCACTGAGACTGTAAACAAAAAAATGGAGGAAATTCGGGGATCTAATTCCCTGTGTAAGAGCTATTTGCATCCTTGGTTTCCATTGCAGGCACAGTCATTTCATTCTTACTGCTACAGGCAGAAACTAAGTTTTCCATACGAAATGGATATGATAATGCAGATAAATGATTCACAGACAAGAGTGAGCTAAATTTTAGACATCTCAGAGCATGGGCAGAACGGTAGGACAGATCCAATGCAGCAGTACAGACATGACTGTTGCAGATTCTATGAAACAAATGGCCAAGAGACACCTTAAGCGGATCAAAGCCTGGCAGTTTTGGATGGGCAGTATGTCAGTTTGTACCTTAATTTCCCAAAACAGGAGTTTTAGAGTACTGGTAGATTTTCAGTCTGAATCTGGAACCTTTGTGTATGTCTTTTAGAGTACCTGTGCTTTGTGAGTCCCTACTCTGAAATACCCAACATCTCTCACCTTCTGTCACATGTGCCTGGAAACTGAGGTCAAAACTGAGGCAGAGATTGTAACCAGCTTATGAAAAGATGGGATCCAATGAGAAGGAGATGATGCACTGACTGAAGTTCTTGGAAGACCTGTTTCTTTCTTCATATATGTGTAGTTCCTCTAAAGGAAACATTTGGCCTTTCCATGCCTCAGTCTGTCATGTTTAATAATGTAAATAAGCTACTCTATGCCATGCAGATATAGGACACAAACTCATGAAGGCCTGTTCTGTGTTTTGTGATTGCAGTTGACACCAACATAGAAATACCTCCTCTAGATGGTATCACTTTGCATGTGGGAAGGACACGCAGCAAGGGCACACTAAACATGGAGAAAGACAGCCAGGGTATCGGACTTATTTTTCTCACAAATGTGCATAAGTCAGAAAGAATCTGTTCACCTGCTTTGGAAAGAATAACATTTTAAGGCAAGAGTAAGGTCTCCGAACCGTCTTATGATTAAGGCATTAGACAAGTATTTATAGTAACTAAAGGCTGAGATATAACTGCTGAAGCTTCAGATATGCTAAGGTCAAAACCACAAGACTTCTGTTTTTTCTGGAATAAAACTTCGGTTATACTATTAAAATAAACCAAATTTTCTCTGTTTCTTTTCTCTCACACCTTCCCTCCCTATTTCCTACTCACATTCCCTTCCATCCTTCCTTCCTTCCTTCCTTCCTTCCTTCCTTCCTTCCTTCCT
>VZTJ01000487.1:4089612-4181762 GCA_013397795.1 Orthonyx spaldingii | reverse complement strand
CAGTGGGAAAGCTACTGGTGTGGGAGGGACGTTCCACAACAAGCAGAGATCTTTTTCTCCTGGGCGGCTGCTAGTTGTGAGGCTGAAAACCATAAGAACTGTATTTCTTGTGGAGAAGTCAACGTGGTAAAGCAGGAGAAAACTCCTCTCCCTAAATGAACTGAAGAAAGACTAATTTAGAAGTGGTAAACTGACTGAAAGTCAAAGTGTTGTTTTTTTGTATTGTCATTGAAAAAATGGAGAGGTGGGAAGAGCAAAAGTGTTCTGACGGTTTTGTTCTGGTTCTTAAATTTTTTTCCTTCCTTTGAAGTCTGTTAATAAACTTTCTTTATATTCTTTAAAGTTTGAGCCTGCTTTACCTACTCCTAATCCTTATCTCACAGCAAAATTAAATAAAATCTGGTAAGTGTGCTGGCGTTTAGCCAAAAAAACACAAGTGGACGAACTCAAACCACTACAGTACCTCACACCACAAAGTGTACCTGCCCCAGCACCATCACTTTCGCTGACAGCAACAGGGTATTCTGGGAAGTAAAGGACAGATTTCCAAGTGTTTTAACAAAGAGACCATTGTGGAAGTGTTCCATGATTTCTTGTTATCTACTTGTCTGAACTTGTCTTCTTTAATTTCCCTTTGCCATTTAGAGGGAGAATTGTTTAGAGTAGTGTGAGGCAAAAGAAAGAAAAAACCCTGAGAAAAAGAGATTGTGGAAAGAACAAAAAGTTCTATTAATTCAAAGGCTGCAAGGTTGGAAACAGGGCAAAATCATTGCCCCACAGGATGACAGCTGCAAATACAAACATCTTCACAACTACTAAAGAGAACTGTTCAAAACTTTTTCAGATAAAACTCTTCAAAATGTATTTTCAGCTCCACTGAATGTTTCAGGAAAGATTCTGTTACTACAAAAGCCTTTACCTTTTGTTAAAAAAAAAATTGTTTGGGGAATGTGACATTTCTACTTAAAAAGATAATTTATTCTTTGGAGGTTTTGTGTGCTTGTTTGTTTTTACTGACATTTTCTAATAAAACATAATCCTACTCTGACATCCCAAAGTGCAAATTTAACATAATTTTCATGAGCCCTCTTTTTGCTGTGAAAAATTCTCCATGCTCTTTTTCAGCTGCAAAACTGAAGCATACAGACTTATTAAATATCCTATTAAAATAACTTTGGTTTAAGTAATATTTTTATAGATACATAAGAATTACAGAATCTTGAGTGATCAGTTTATCCTTTCTCTATGAAGCAGAAACATATAAATCCACGCAATATTTCAAAGGTGTTCTCCAATATTTATTATAAACTTCTGGCACAGGAGATCCAGTAGCTTACCCAAACATCTGTTCAAAAGTCTTACTAACCTGATAATTAGAAATTTTTCATAATCTCTATCTTACAACTTTGTATTGAAATTTCTGCCTCAGATATTTTGCTTTTAATTAATTCAGCATTTCTTGCAACACATATATAAGATGTGAAAAAAAAAAATGGCTGTCATTGTCTTAAAGCTAATTCCATTTCACATATCCTTATGTTTCCACCGGATATTGTTTTTACTAAGTACACTTCTCCCAGTCTTTTGACATAAATTGTGCTTTCCATTCCCCACCTTTTCCCTCTCCTTTAGAGGTTGTCCAGTTTATTTACACCTGTCTTGTTTTCAGACTGGGGAATGGTGCACCAGCTGAGGTCTCATCACTGCTTAGTACAGTGAAATAATTGCTTCCATTGTCATGCTGTTAATACAGCCCGGAATGAGATTTGCCTTTTGTGCAACCACATTATCTTGTCAACTCAGACGCAATTTGTGAGCCATGATGACCTTGGACCTCTCCTCCCATACTGCTGTTCCTCCAGTTATTCTCCCACTTGCACTTCAGGTTTCCTCCACAGGCATTACTATTCATGGCTCTTGTCATTATTGAATTTCATCCTCATGGTTCAAACACTTGCTGCAGTTAACAGCATTGTAATGAATTCTGATCTGTTCCTCCAAAGTATACAAAAACCTCCTCACCCCAAAACTTCTGTACGTGTGCTCCGCTCCTTCACCCATGCCACCAATATAAAGATTAACCAAGACTAGGACCAAGGTAGATCTTCAGGGTTGCCCTGCAAAACCTACCCTCTATTTTTTTATAGAGAAAGGACTGGAATCACTCCCTAGGTGCCATTTTTTAGTCAGTTGAACATTGACACATGGTGGCTATAATTTCCAGCTTTGCTGGTATAGAATGTTTAAAAGCTTAATGAATTCAGAATACTTCACATTTTCAGCTTCTCCTCCATATGCTGAGCAAGATCATTCATCAGGGAAGGAAATTAAATAGGTTTGACATGTTTTTCATTTGATAGATCCACACCAGACATTTTCAAGTATTGCATTTTGCTCTTGGTTCTTATCTACTGATTGTTTAACAATCTGTTCTAGTACCTAACCAGTTGTCAAAGTTAAAATGACAGGTATATCGATTTTGTAGGTTTTCCTTCTTTATGTGTGAAAGTAGGTACAAAATCTTCAGTAAATTCACACTTTATTTGCCCTAATAGAGAGGTAGCCACATTTTCAAAATAGGTAAGCACAGCAGGAAACTACATTGTAATGCAGAATTTCATCATAAATGTCACAAAGAGAAGCCAGCATTTGAAAAATACATCTCTGCATCATTTTTCAGTGTCTTTCAATACATCACTAGGAGAAATCTTGTTCATACCACCTCACCTGAGTTTATTTATGTTATATTAATCCCATTATTCCCTCTTCCCCTTTTCAAAGATCTGGGAGGATTTCGACCATTTCTCAGGCAAACCAAAAGTGTTTTGTGGCCAAGGGAAGCAGAGTAGTTCATCGTCCTTCAAAACACTGAAGACTGCTCTGCCTGCATGTTCTCTTTGAACCTGATCCTTCCCTAGCCCACGTAAGCATTATTCATATCCAGCTGTTTTGGGGTTAGTCAGTCTGATCCTCTGCACATAAAATGTTTATTGAAACAGAAACTTGAACATTGGCTGGTCTGTTTTTCAAATAAATTTTCAGACAATGAAAATATCTTTGGAAGGCATATCTCACCCAACGTACACACACACCATTTAAACACCTGCATTTAATGTGACCCTCTTTTTTAACTGATGATGAGAAATTGGTGGTTTTACTCATCTCTTTTTTGTTTATCTGACTCATGCCTTAGCAGCAGTGTTTCTCTTACTGGCTAGAGAAGGATGAGGCTTGCTCATTCAGATATAGACTTCTGGGCAAAGATTTTACTTAATGAGGCTAATTGCAGCCTTTCTCTCTCCCCTAAACTGGAGACTCTTACCTGTTTCTCTGACAGAGTAAAATTTTTCATAACTGGTGTGTTCTCCCTGAAATGTGTATTTTTGATGTATGACCATGTAATGAGAAAATACCAGTTGAATTTATTTCTACACATTGTTGAAACAGAGCTTAAAATCAATTTTTAAAAAATAATCCATGTAGAAAATTATACTGTGCATCTATGAAACAATGTTTTCATGCTTATAACCACAAACCCATGAAGTCATTAAAGGAATCTACTCAAGAAATCATAAGCCTCATTAGAACAAAACATATTCATCTGTTTCCAAAGTATTGCCATCAAAGATTTCTGATCAAAAGATGGGCTGAAGAAAGTAGTTTGGTTTTTCATCTGAAGTCATAAGCATCTAAATCAATTTTACTCAGATCATCACACCTCCCAAGAATTGCTGCTGAGCTGTAAATAGGACTGGAAAATTCCAGTTCACAATTTAATTTTCAAAAAGTTACCAATGGCTGACTGGAAATAAAAACAGGAAAAGCAGGGAAACTGAGAACAAAAATCACATTTTAACTGTATCTTATATACATTTTATCCATAAAATAACCCTCTCTAAGTAATTAATTTGTCTATAAGTATAAGAACAATACAGATCATTTCCTAAATTTCAGTTTAAGTATTGAAGTATATTGATTTTGTGCCAGACCATAATATTCTTGTAATGAAGAATATGTAGGAGGTATAAGGCTTTAACATTATTGCGTGGAGCTTCACTGATTTTTTCCATAAAAATATTTGACTTAATAATGTAGGTATTCATACAGTAAATTAAAACCTAAAATTGCAAGGAATAATATTGCTTTAATTGCCTGACAGGATGGGGATTATTTCTCACATTCTCTCCCGCACAGATGAATATAACCTTCCAAAAGAGGAAATCTATTCACTGCTGAATAGAGAGGACTGAATTAATATATTGAACTCTAGGAAGCCCCTAAATAATGTAGTATAAAGTATTAGCATTTTTCACCCCTTGAAGATCAAAGCTGAGGGTATTAGTTGTATGATGTAAGATTCATAGGTTATATCTGCGTGAATGCCAAGATCATATTACAGGACTAAGTCTTACTGGAGTACAAATCTTAGAATTAAAAGAAAGGCATGGGGAAGGGAATTCTTGGTGTTTGTTCTTCTCCTCACATACTGCATCCTGCAAAACAACTCCCAGGGGCAGCTTGCCTGTTTTAACCTTGTAACTGAAATGTGGAATTTGTGCTTTCATCAGTAGATGTTGATGAAGCTCTGAAGGAACTGGGCTCTAGAGGAGATCCATGTGCCCTGGCACACAGCAGCTGTCCAAGAGGTTTCTGTTTGGTATGCCCTCAATGTTCAGGCCTAATTCTTTGGGCTGCTGAAGGGATCAGCTGCATTTAGACCCAGAGCAACTGGATCTGAAAACTCTGTATAAGATTCAGCTGCTGGAAGGAAATTCTATGCCATGGGTGCAGATGTTTGAACTGATTAGAAAACCTGAGCAAATAATCTTAATTATTTTGTGAATGCAGTGCTCCACAAAAGCAGAAGTGCTGTTTCTGGATGCAAGCCGAGGTATCAGTGAGTTCAGTGGTGCTCACCATAGAGGCTGTGATAGTATTGGGTTTTCTGTTCCCTATTCTTAATGCATGGCTGCCGTGAGATCCACAGCAGTGCCAACACGGGTGACACGAGCTGTGCCAGGTGCTCTGAGTGTCGAAACCCAGCTCTGACATTGCTTCTCTCAGTAGCCAGAACCAAGACATATATTGTGGAAATCTTCTCATGAGTGTAGGGATTCTTCCAGCAGTAATTAATCTCTGGAAATAACTGATAGACAGGCATGGAAGGCTCAGAATGGATACATGAGAAAAAAATTAAAGGCACAACCCCAGGCACCTCCCACTACATGAGAGTTTTTCCAATTAATATGGAAGGTTTCCTGACCTGGAACTTGCAGTGCCAAGGTAGAGTAAAGCCTTTTGGGGATGGCAGATTCCTCAGCCAAGAAAACTGCTCCAGTGAGTACTGTGGATATCCAAGCAAAGTATTCCTGGACTGAGATTACCCCAGGGATAATGTAATATTTCCCCAGGGATAGAGAAATCATTAAGGTCCAACCTGTGTACTTCTTCCACAGAAATTTGCTGGAGGGTGAGAAGTACTTATTTGTTTGTTTCTGTGTTTCTTCCCTGCCCATCATATAGCACATAATCAACCCCATGCAAAAGGAAAATCCTAATTAAATTGTTCTAAAAAGCCAATACTTAATTGTCTCTCTACATGTGACATTATTCCAGTCATTGACAGTGGAAGATAATCCCAACCTTTTCAAATCACAAGACAGCTTTCTTCCACTGGTTCTTCTTCCCTGTGCTTCCTCCAATTATTACAAGCAAATAGCCATCTTAGAGAACACCTGTGCTCCGCAGGTGCCTGGAGCTTCCCTGTGGTATTTGAGCCTCTGAGGGCTGTAACAGGCCTGCCAGTGTGCTCTGAACAGATTACCCCAGTAATGGACACAGGAACACACACTGCTGCATGGGGTGAGGTGATTTGGAGAGTAGATGGAGGAAGATGTGCTTGTCTTAGGGCCATAACGAGCTGCTGATCAAAGAATAAAATTCTAGTGAACAACCCACAAGGCGTACTAGGAAAAGTTTGTGGATTCAGTATTATTCTCAGCTGGTAAGGAACACTAAAATCCCTAATTATGTATGGTAGGTTTGCTAAGAAAATGGTATCTCTGAGGGAAAGAAAGTGGAATATTTAAAAAATTCAATAGCTTAACCTAGCTGGAAAGAATCTGTTCTTCTCTCTGTTATATTCTCTGCTCTGCTATTTGATCTCATTAACTCAGTGATTTCCAAAGTGGACCTCTGTGTCATATTCCCAGAAACGTTCTCCACCATAACTTTCTAGTGAGTTCTGGGTATACCCTGTCAGAGAGTAAATCCATGAGTGTCAAGCAGAGTTTGCAAGGGTGTCTTCCACATCATGTCCCTGTTTCGAGCTTTGCCTGGGATCAGGTATCACGTATGTGTTTGCTGTTCTGCAAGCCTTAACCACTGAAAACCTGTGACAGAGAAAGTCATACAGCAGAAGAGACATCAACCTTCCAGCCTGTGTTCAGACAACTGAATCCAGCCCCTCGCCAGCGGAACCCAGCAAGCACAATTCATCTTCCAGAAACCGAGCCAAAAATCAGCCTCACACATAATGACTGCTGGGCCCATAACCACTTGGTCATCAGGTAGATGGTTGGATGCCAAAGACTAAATTTAGGTTGAATTACTCCAATGAGTTGTTTAGGGAATAAATTTTTACATATCTTTAAATCCTAAAAATTTGCTTCCGTTTTGATGCATATCCTCAAAGTTACTGACTTTGGCGAGGGAAGTGGGGTGCTAGTCTTGAGTAGTTCACCAAAGATCACTCAGAAAAGACTGTCACAGCAGCGAACTGAACCCAAACAACCCAAGCTTCAGCTATAAACAAGTTTACAGAACTTTCTGAGCATATCAAACTCCACTGTGAGATAAATAGTCCTTCTATCACTCCTTGAAAAAAACTCTCCTTATATATGAAATGCAGAACAGATAAGGGCAATCTGTGTGACACTTCAGACAGTAGCAAACCACCTCTTCTTTCTTTGTCAAGTGTGGCACACTTGACAATTTTTGGAAAAAACTATTGACTTAGTTTGAAAAAATTCTCAGTACAAGCATCCACACATGAGCCAGAGAAAAGTCAGGGAAAATGCTATTTTGCTGTATACATACATACAGGGAAATCCAGGTGCATTCAAGCCTGACTTCAAACTATAGGCAACTGCTTGTCTAATTTCAGCTCAAGTCTTCACTTGTTACAGGGATTTTGCATGAATGGACACTGCTCATCAGTGTCACGAGTGTGACTGAATTCAGGCCAACCGCTGCACTTGGAATTAACGTTCCAGTTCTTCACCTCCGCTGAGAACTCAACCATAAATTCTCAATTAAGGCCTGGCTGAGGCTCAGTGAAGCATGAGTGGAGATTTTCTTATGTAAATAAGATAGCAGTCAACTCATTTAACAAAACTTCAACAGTAATTGAGCAGCAACCAGTTCATACTGCGTCTTTCACTTCATCTTGTGCTCGATTAAATAGACAAGGGCTTGGCTGCATTCCCCTTTATTTTCTCAAGTCCTTACTTGCCCAGTATCATTTGAGGCCTGACAATTGTTTCTGATGGAAACCTGTGTCAGACTAATTGTATACCTTCGTCTAGATCTTTATTGGACAGCTACTAGTTCTGAGTTTTTATTTGCACTAAGTAATGAAGGCTCAGATCCAAAGATATTTTATTGCAACAATAAATAAATTTCTGTTTTAAGATGCTGTTGTGATATTAACCCTTAGCAACTGGGTGGGTGGCTGGTTGGTTGGTTGGTTTTTAGAGCTTTTTGTGGTTAATTTTTGGGGATTGGGTTGGTTTGGGGTTTTTTTGAGGGGTAGAGGAGGGTGGCTGTTTTGTTTTTGTTTTGCTTTGAGTGTTGTGGTTTGTGGATCCTTTTCAGGTAGAACAAGGGTGTGTATTGTGTTGTTTCTCCAGATGGATATTCCTGTTTTCTGTGGAGTACTGAGTCAGATGTCTAATTACAGCAGATCATCACTGAACTACTGATGTAAATGTACCTACAACAGAATTTATGTCAATTCCTATGTCCTGTCTGTCCTAGAGATTTTCATTATGAACTCTAGCAGAGTGTTCTGTAAAATCATAGTCACGGAATAATTTGGGTTGGAAGGCATCCTAAAGATCATCTCGTTCCAATCCCCTTGCCATGGGCAGGGACATTTTCCACCAGACCAGGTTGCTCCAAGCCCCATCCAATGTGGCCTTGAACAATTCCAAGCATGGGGCATCCACAGCTTCTCTGGGCAACCTGTGCCAGGGCCTCACCACCTTCATAAAGTATTTCTTCCTAATTTCTAATCTAAATCTCCCTTCTTTTAGTTTAAAAACATTCCCCATTGTCCTATCACTATCTGCCCATGTGAAAGGTCCCTCTCCAGCTTTTCAATAAGCTTTCTTTAAGTACTGAAAGGCCATAAGGAAGCAATTAAACTCTTCATGTTTCTGTCTGTTTGTGCTCATGTGTGTGTTTTCACTGCAAAATATCTCGTACCTGTATAAAAAGTACTTTTTTAAAGACATAAAAGTGACATTTGTGGTACAAATGACTATATGTAGCACATTCTGAAACTCAAATTCATTACAAAAGTTTAAAAAATCTCCAAGGGATGTCTGTGCATTGCTTTAGTCCAGTCTGGTTTTCATGTTAATGCTTGGAATCAGCTCAAGAAACTGATACCGAGGCATGGCTAAGAGAAGGGCTAAGCAGACAAGAAAAGAAAAGAACAAAGGCTTCTTAGCTGAAATAGCTAAAAAAACTCCAAACAATAGTTTGAGCTTATGCAAATGCAGTGTCTCTTGTAGTGCATTCATCCAGTTTTAAAAGTACCTAAATGTTAAGCTCTCTAAAATAATTTGTAATGTGTGGAAAGTGTAATAGGCTTCAATGGCTGGACTAAATTATTCAGTTCAAAAGAATGTGCGTGTGAGGGAGAGAAATAATGTTACACTATTTATATACCTCAGCAAAGGCTTGATGCTTGCACTGAGCATCCAAGTTTTCTAAACCACATAGGCTGGCAAACACCATTCTTAAATTTAAAAAATACAGTTGAGCATCACTCTGGAGGAATTCAAGGACCTGTTTATGTTATTTCTTTAGATAGTCATATTGCGATCACACACAACTCTAACAATATGCAAAAAAATTCAGGAAATAAAAGAGTATTTATTAAATTAGAGTCTATACTGAGAATTAATGACATAATTTGTAGATTTCCCTACAAAAGAGAGTTCTCCGAAGGTTTGGAAGGATTTTCTGGGGTTTTTTTCACCAAATTGATAACCAGTGACTCCTCCTCAGTCTGAGGTGAGACTGACCTCTAATCCATTGTTATGTATCACAGTTTTTGAACTCAGCAATGCTAGATGAGGCATGTGAATTAAAATGCATCTTTTATCTCACTACAGATGGATAATGAATTTAAATCATATTACATCAAGAACAAAAACATAATCTATAATTAGGTTTCGATGACACCTCCTCTTATAAGAATATTTCCCATATTTTCACTTATTAATTGAAATGTTTTTAAATTTAACTGTTCAAGGTGACATTTTCTATGCTGGTATCCGCTTCTGGCTGCTTTTTGTAATTATAACCAAGTTTATTCAGCTGTTTCCAAGAATGTAACTAGGGGAGAAAAAAAATTGGTTTTATCCATATTGAAACTCCGCTAACCTTTGAGAAGATCCAGTGTCCTTACACTGTGGACCAGGAATTAGAGACTTGGCAAGGAAATATACTGTTATATCAGCCTCTTTACTGTCCTCATGTTCACCTTGTTAAGGAATAATATTAGTCAGCAAATCCTTGTTGATGGTTCACATCCAGCTCCTCTCTAGTCTGTCTATTCAGAGGAACGGCTGGAAGGAAGAAAATGTGTTTTCTATGCAATTTTTGAGAGCATGAATTCTGCTTCTCTACACCCACCAATATGGTTCCCCACACGTCAGGATCCGTGACGTGAATGCAAAGAGGGAGGGGAGTTGGAGTATGACAATATAAGGAAGGAAACTGAGCACAGAAGAGCAGTTCTAGGGTCTGTATGAGGAAAAATAGCTGCCACAAAAAATTAGTGGAGTTATAGCCTGTAACTGAGAAGGAGTATTGGGGTATAACATAGGGATGAGCTTGAATGGGAAGCAATGAAATGGAAAGATAAGGACAATATGAGTAAGCACAAAAACAGGAACAGGTGCACAATGAGAAATTAGTCTGATTGATTGGGGTTTTCCTGTCAAAAATAAGTCTAAAGAGATGAAATGTGGAACCCTGGAGGACAGACAAGGAACTGGGAATGAGTGCCAAGGGGAAATGTGAAAGAGCTCAGATGCAGCAGCAGAGTGG
Source organism: Orthonyx spaldingii (assembly GCA_013397795.1). Lineage (NCBI taxonomy): Eukaryota > Metazoa > Chordata > Aves > Passeriformes > Orthonychidae > Orthonyx > Orthonyx spaldingii. The sequence continues at coordinate 4,171,418 of VZTJ01000487.1, read as the reverse complement.
AAAAGACTGGGTGCATGAACAGAGAGGGGCAGCATAAGGATAGTGAGAGCAGAAAGGAAGAGATGTAAGGCATATTTGGTCAGGAAATCCATCAGAGGAAATGAAAGAGACGCTAATGAAGAGATACCTGGCTTAGATGAAAGTTGCAGTGGTGCCAGTCACAGGAGTGTGGCTGGTGAGAGACAATAATTCACTCTGAGGGCACTGAGAAACTCAGAAAGAACTGTAGAACTGTCCGTTCCTTGGTACCATTCAGCTTCTTCTGGTCCTGAGCAGTGTGGGACAAGATAATGCACTATGGAAGAGCCAAAGGTGTCCCTTTTGGGATGGACTTGCAGCAAATCAATGTCATCCAAAACTGTGGAGTAACTGTTTGTTTTTGGTGGTGATGGTGTAATAAATCTTCACACACGTACATAAACACTACAGAAGATATTATTTATATTTCAAAAGCAAGACCCAGAAATTAGGGCTTTTTACAATTAAGACACTCTTTTAAAATCCTGCTTCTTTTAAATCACTTTTTATAGATGGAAAAAGTATGCAATATTATCATAACTTTAGGCTAAAGAAAAGTCCTTAAATTTCATTAATAATTGACCTCTGTTTGAAATACTGCCATGCATATTTGTGTTCTTCCAGGACTGCACCTTTACTGTAGTTAAAACTGCATTTTTTTTCCAAAACTGGGTCATGGCTAAAGCAAATATTTTATTAGGAGCTTTTATTAAACATATTAAATTTTGCCAGATAGGTAATAACAAATTTTTGCAGCCTAAAATGAGAATTGCTTTTTTAATTTTATTTTTATTTTTATATTTCAGGTCAGGGAGAGAAAATCTATATAACTAGTCCATTGAACCTGATGAACTTTTCCAGCATTATTGCACAGAAATATATTCTGTTGCCTAGGATCCAGCATCCTTAAAGAGGGTGGACAACGGTCTGAAATAATAAGATGTATATAAATGAATTCCTATGCTACTGTGAGTTCTAGAAGTTGTTCTTTGCTCCTATGGTTACCCTAGGGAATATAATATGGGGGAGCAGAAGAGCTGGAGCATAGCAAGACCTCATAACTTTCTGACTATTTGTGCTTCAGGGATTGTAGGAGAGGCAGAATAAATTATAAGAAGCCTTTAGGCATGCCAACCTCTATAAGTATGTCAGCATGTGCTGGGGGAGGCTATGTGGCTGTGCTGTCAGATATTTTGCTCTCAGCTGACCCATGGGGAGATCATTCTGTTCCCAAATTCCACCTCCTGGAAAAGCTTTCCTTAAAAGGAAAAATCAAGCAGTGAAATCGCTGCAGAGTTCCCAATGCCCTCAGTCATGCCAACAACCTTAAAAACAAAGCAAAATTTTAAAACCATTTTTCCTTTATTTTCCTCCAGCCACTGTTTGCTTCTTTACTGTAATCCATGTGGTATGTCTAATGGACAAGGAACAGGACACCAGGTCTCTTCCTGCAGATGTTGTAACCCATAGGCTTTAGACTATGTTTACTTGTTTTCCACCCCCTCTTTAAATGAGCATTCCAACGATGCCATCCTTCTAACTCAAAGGAATGAGAACAGTCTTCCATCCAGACTGGTCTCAGAGTCAGCTCAGTCTTTTTAAAGATGTGGCTTTGTGTCTGTATTTAGTTTGCATGGCCAGGTTTGGGTAGCTGAGGAAAGGATACAAGGGCGGCTTTCCCCATGTCCGACTAAGCCAGTGCCCGCTGGCCCCAGGACGGAACCACTGCTGACCAAGGCCAAGCCTATCAGAGATGGCAGCAATGCCACTGGGGTAACATATTTAAGAAGGAGAAAACAATTATTGCACAGATGTAATTGCAGCCAGACAAAGCGAGGACTGAGCATATGTGAGAGGAACAACTCTGTTGATACCAAGGTCAGTGCAGAAGGAAGGGGAGGAGGTGCTCCAGGTGCTGGAGCTCAGATTCCCCTGCAGCCGGTGGTGAAGACCATGGCAAAGCAGGCTGATCCTGATGGACTGCACCCTGTGGGAAGGAACCCAGGCTGGAATAGTTCAGGAAGAACTGTAGCCCATGGGAAGGACTCCCACTGGAGAAGTTCATAGAGAACTGTCTCACAGGGAAGAGACCCCACGTTGGAGCAGGGGAAGGACTCTTCCCCTTGAGCAGTGGCAGAAACAATGTTTGATGAAGTGACCATAGCCTTAATTCCCCGTCTCCCTGTGGCATTGGAGGGAGGAGGCAGAGCCCAGAAATGAGGGAAGTGTAGGGGAAGGGTGTTTTTAAGATTCATTTGGCTTCTCATTATCTTGTTCTGACTGGTAATAATTTCAATTAATATCTCCAAGTCAAGTCTGTTTTGCCCGTGATGGCAATTGGTGAATGATCTCTCTGCATCCTTATCTCAACCCCTGAACCTTTTTTTTTTCTGTCTCCTCTGTCCAGTTGTGGTGAGGAATTATAAAGTGGCTTTGGTGGGTACCAGGCATCCATTCAGGGTCACCACAGAGTTAAGATGGGTGTTCATGGGCAATGTTAGATGAGTGTTTGAGCACTGAAGTACTAAAATCACTAGTTTGGAGAAAAGGAGATGGAGGGGCAACCTCATTGCCCTCTAATCTTCCTGAGGAGGGGAAGTGGGGAGGGAGATGTTGATCTCTTTTTTGTGGTATCCAGTGATAGGACATAGGAGAATGGTTCAAAGCTGTGTCAGAAGAGGCTTAAACTTGACATTAGGAAACATTTCCTTACAGAGAGGCTGATCAAATACTGGAACAGGTTTCCCAGAGTGGTGTTTTGTGTACCTCAAGCAGTTGGACTAGATGATTGTTCCAAATCCCGCACAGTTGGAAGCATTCCAAGCATTCCATTCCATTCTATGCTGTCCTAAAGAGTCATGGTCACACCAACAACTTTTTTTTTTTTTTTTTTTTTTTTTTTTTTTTTTTTTGGTGTCACTGTATTTATCTCTGCAGCCTATATGGGTATATTTAGAGAAAGGCTTTTTGTAAGGTAAATAGCAGGACAGTTAGAGGCAGCCCAGTTCCTGGCAGGATTTATTATGAACTGGGTGTTTAGCTGTTCCAGACTGTCAGTATCTCCACAGAATCTCAGGGCACTCTTAGGCTCTATAGGTTTCGGTGTTTTCTATTTACAGAACACAGATTAGAAATTCTGCATATTTGGGATTTAGTTGCCTAACATTGCACTTATATCCTTGTGTTCTTTTCCTGATTTAAGCAAGCTGCCTTGCTGAAAACTGTAAAATCTCTGGCAGAGTGATTTCACTTTAGCGGTGTATTCTGGCTAAGTCTACACTCATATTTCTGATTAGCACATACATCATCTATTATTACCTCCAAGAGCAGGAACTACATCTTGCTTTCTGTGTCATTCCTTGACAGCTGCCCCAAAGCCATCCCTGATGTATGGCAGGGAATGTATTGCTGAAACACACCCAAATTTGCACCATGTAAAGACAACCCATTTGTCTGCAAGTTCAGTTCTCTTTACAAAATGGTTTCCATATACGCATTTGTGGATGCTGGTTCAAATCTCTGGGTTTCCTACAAAAAGAGAAGATAAGCCCACTGGAAACTGAAACTGTGCTGGACAGTGAGCAGTGGGTTTTGTACCCAGATGTTCAGCTGATCCTTCTGGATCCTGTTGTGCTTAGATGACTGGGTGTGGCTGTATGAATGCTCTTAAGGGCTGATGATGCCAAGATAAGCAATGCCCATGAAACGGTTCAGATCCTTGCTTCACATCTGCTTAATTGTTTGCTAAATGCTAAAGAACACACACCCCTAAAGAAACAAACAAACAAATAAACAGACAAGATCCAAATAAAATAAAAAATTCAGCAAACAAAACCCCAACATTATCACTCTGACAAGCTATGCTGCTTGTGGGACTTATGCCAGTGGACCGTGGACAGGATGCTCATGCACTTGCCGAAAGCAATCCAAGTTACAAACAAAAGACATAAACTTCTGACTTAGATAAAAATTAATTTGAATTTTTTTTTGCCTTATGTATCCATATGTGATGGGCTAAGCACCATTTTTAAAATGACAAGGAGGTGGGGAGTTGCAGCAGACTAGCTTGGGCTGAAAATCCTGAGCTTAAGATAAAACCAACTGAGACTAAACTGCGACACATGGATAAAAAGAACATGGTATTATTAATGCTTATCACTCTTTAGGTCCATACAGTTCAATGACAGTTTCAAAAGGATGTACTGATAAAGGATTTCCTGGTAGTTTGACACAGTGTGTGGTGGTTCCAGTAAGCCTCTTGCTGAACAAAGAGCATCGGGGAACTTCTGAAGCCTGAATGGATGACTGACAGTGCTGAGCCTGAGAGGAAAGCACTTTATCCAGGCTTTTGTCATTTTTTTCAACTAACTGCACCAATGTTTAAGCTGCCATCTAAGCGATTGCCTTGTTAGTCAGAGCATGAAGCAAAGTCCTAATTATTTGCAAAGTTTGTGCTGCTTTCTTCTGAGGTCTCAGGATGCCCAGAAACCAGTTTTCAGAACTACTGGAATTTGAGCTAAGACAGCTGTGCTATTTGGGCTGGATTCAAAATATCTGAGATCTGGAGATTCTCTATCCCATTGCCCATGTCCACCACTCACCCAAAAGTGTGATGGGGTTCAGAATCCAAAAAATAAAACATCTACCAGCTACAAATTATGCAAATGTGATTTTCCTTCTTGCACTGAATCAAGCAGAAATCTGTGACACTTGAAGTCCAGACAGTGAAGCAGCAGATCAGACCTTTCTCTGGCTGTGCCAAATCTTACATAAATGAGACTATATATCGATTTTCTCTGGCAGTCTCCCCTGATCTTATGTCTTCCTTTCCCTGCAGCTGGAATCTCCCCACAGAAATCAACATTACAGCACTAAGAGTTGCTTATCCAGTATGATCTGGAAGACAAAAAGATAACTTGACATGAAAAATTTCCAGCTGCCTCAGGGGAACTGAAGGAGGATAGGAATGTTCCCTCTACGGGAGGCTCGGACATCCTGGCAGAAGACAGAGATAGAAAGGGAGGATAATTAAAATAGTTTCTCTGCAGATTCACTGAATCATGACAATTCATAACTAGAGACACCGTAGGAGGGACAAGAAGATTTACTGGATCAAGGAGCTTTTTATAAAGGAGGAACAAATTAAGAATATTTAGCATGAAAATTAACACTGGAAGCTAGACTTAATACTGACCCAGATACAGATAGAAAGCTACTCCCTGACTAAAATAAAATAATTATCAGCAGAGGAAGACTCTTTAGTTCTAGCCATCTAGATTTAGTTAAGGAGTAATGATACTTGGAGAGCAAGCAGGAGGGGCAGAACCAGGATCTAATCAGACACAAATGCATTAAACAGGGAGAGAAATGTGGGTCATACAGTATTACCAGAGACAGACAGAAAAGCAACATGGCCAGACCAACAGAAGCCCTTTAGGGTGCAGCGAGCACCACACGTGAGACTGATGTACTGGCTTGGGCTCAAAGCCACGGTGATGCAGTCAGACAACTTTCAGACTGTGTTTGCCAGCTCAACAGCAGCAAAAAAAGAATTAATGAGCTGACAAAACACTTCCATGGAGATGTGTCCTTTTCTTCTTCTGCAGGGACTGTGGTGGAGCCTGGGTCTCACCAGCACTCTTGGGTCACAGCTCACTGCAGTGCAATCACAAGTGTTGCAATGAGGAACACAGAATGTGAGAAACCAGCCCTGAGAGACAATGGCTGATTTTCCCCAGCATAGCCTCTCACACTACCACAGCTGAATGATTGCAAAACTTGCCAAAACAGAGCACTCCCACAACCCAGGAGTGATGAGCATACAGGGGAGCGTGGCAAGTGTCTTTGGGAGGTTGTTAGGACCTTGTATGTTCCCTCGCTGCCATAACCAGTGTTGTGTCCTTGAGAGATCCCCTGGCACCTGTCATTGTACTGTAGGTATGGATGTTATCATGGCACTACACTGACACAAGCACACATGTGCTTATTTAATGGTGATTTTCATCACCAGTCTGTACCAACTTTTTGGACAAATTATCTCAGAAAAAGTGCTTCTCCCCAAGAACTATGCCAAATACATCCTTTGAAGTTGACAGAAGATAATCATCTCCAATAAGGGGTGAATTTAAAAACAGCACAGATAGGAATCAATTTATTCTTTAATGCTTTAAGCAAATTTTATTCATTACAATCAATTCTGTTTCTAATATCTAGAACTTTGAGCAAGCTAAATGCTGTCTTTACTGTGCCTTCAAATGTATTGGATAAGCTGTCTGGCACTCATGTCCACTATTTGCTTTCACATGTCTAAGGCTTCCAGTCCCACCTGTTAGGATACTGTCTGTCAAAAAAAAATTCAGGTTACCACTGCTCCATACCAGTGGTCAAAGGATCAAATGTTTTAAGTCTTCAAGCATTTAAGTTTTGCTTGGAGTGCAAATTGTCAATATGTCCTTACTGGTTTTTCTATCGTAAGTTGATCAAGCAGCTTCAGCTGGCTCAGATGTCAGTCATGGGGAAGTCATTGTGAGCTGAAACACCTCCCACTACACTTTAAGAAAACAAGGTAAATGCTCACGGTTTTCTCAGCATCTTCTGAACTCTCCACTACACCAGCTGAGCTAGCTATTTTAAAACTAGCTTAAGTAAAAACTACATGGTTCTGCAGTGATGAAATGCCCTCTGTCACTTCCTGTTAAAAAATGCATGACCCCCTTTCTTCATTACACAGAGCTTTAGCATATACTAGATGTTATTTCCACTCTAACAACACCCAAAGGGTTGAACATATTTATATAGACACATACGTGTTTCCAGCAGCTCTGAATTTTCTTGTAGCCTTTCCTCTTTAAGCAAGTCTCTGGTAATTCAGCTGTGAAATTAAAGAAACAGGGGACACTGTAGTGAGCTCTACTTCGTTATCCCCCTTGTGAAGAAATCTTAATAATGTTCAGTTTATGGCTGTCTATATTAAATAGGAACTGCAAAATGCTATAGCTTCAGATAAAGAGACAAGCTTCTGTAGCTGGTGGCTGGAACAGTTAATTTTCTCTGTTGAATTAATCCAGAGAAATACCTGCAGCATGTCGGTGAAATGCTCTAACTCTTCTAAGTAAATAGCAGGAACCTGAGTGTTGCCTCTACTTGTGGTGGCTGTGCTTTCCTTGATTTTGGTACTAAAGCATTGTGGAGTATCCTAACAAATACTCCCAGATTCATCCCACCCAGTTTTAAGGCATCTAAATTAGGAACCTGCTTACCTTAGATACTCTGTATGGTAGTTAAGGTGAAAAGCTAAGCAACCCTAGAGTAACTCACCCCTCCAAAAAACCTGCACTAAAGCTGGAACTATCCTACCCTGTCTAGGCTTCTAATGGAAATGTCTCATTAGCTATAAACCTAGAAGGAAAAGAAATCATATCTGACCACTGTGGTAGTGTGCAGACCACCAGGGACATCCTGCTGGTCTGGCCACTCACCGCTCTTCATTCCACCTAGCCTTCCCCTGTTCACCCAGGACTGGCCAGCTGTCACGGGCTCGTCATTTGCCTATTGGCTTGGCTCTGGCCTTGCCCACCAGGGAGAGAGGGCATAAAGGACAGAGGCGAGAAGGGGGCTGGATCAGTCTGGCCACGTTGTCCACTACACATCTGGTTATCCGTTTTTCCCTCCGTGAGGGAGAATAAAAGACTCTGATAAACCCAACTAGTACAACTGTCTTTACCAGCTAGGAGCAGCCACCACCCAGCCCAGGATCGGTGCTCCCGGGGCAGGGAGCTTCGGGGGCTAGACTCGGTGGCCTGGAGGAGCCCATTGAGGAAACAGGAAAGCTACAGACCACTTCCATTTACATGAATTGTGAATATTGGCTCACCATCATTTGTTGGGCTTCACTGATGTAATCACAGTTTGATTTATCTTGATGCTTAAAAGTACATGGTACATTCATAGTTTGGAAAATACAGGTCGTTTTCTAGCTAAAACATGGGTTAGCAAATAGAAAACTAGTGAGTGTTAGAGCACAAACTTGAGGAGTTATATTTGCCAGTAACCTGCTCCTGGCTGTCCCAACAGAGGCAGTTTTATGCAAAGGCTGTTGTGAGTGCAGGTTAAATAGAACTGGTGGGACAGCCTCTACCAGGCTCCTACTGTTTCACTCTCAGCCTATGTTCCTGTCATTATTTTTTTCTTGCAGCTAAGTACTTGCAAAGACTAAGTGGCTCAAGTTCTAGCTTTAAGTAATGGAGAAACACCCACTCACTTATGGGTTGTCTGATCTTTCCTGGCTACTTCTTTTTGGAAAGGAGATAAATCTCTCTCCATGAAGATAAACTTCTTCTTCGGACTTTGGACTACAGACCTAACTTTGAGGTAAAACAGAAACTTTTATCACTCTGGGAGTGCTCCTGCTAACCTAAGGGCAAGATGCAGCTCACAGATGAACACTGAAATTTCTATGTCCACTATACAGACCTACCTCCCACAGCTCCTCTGCGGTGTCTGCCAGCTCTTTGCAAGTTTTCAATGCACTTATGCAGCTGCTATTGAAGGCACATATTTAAGCAACTCACCTAGACCCTTGTACTTCTTTTGACTGGGGTAGAGCAAATTTTCTTCAGAGTGGCCAGCATGGGGCTGTATTTTGGATCTGTGTTGGAAACAGTGTTGATAATACAGAGATGTTTTTGTTATTGCTGAGCAGGGCTTACACAGAGCAAAGGCCTTTGCTGCTTTTCATGCTGCCATGCTGGCTGGGGGGCTGAGGTTGCATGGGAGGTTGGGAGGAGACACAGCTGGGACAGGTGACTCAAGCTGACCAAAGGGATATTCCAGATCCTATAATATCATGGTTAGTATACAAAGCAGATGGAAGAAGGAAGAAATGAGGGAAGTTTGGAGTTATGGTGTTTGTCTTCCCAAATCACCTGGAGATGGCTGGACACCTGCCTGCCCATGGAAGGTTGTGAATGAATTACTTATTTTGCTCTGGTTTTGTGGGCAACTTTTGGTTCCCCTATTAAGCTGTCTTTATCTCAACTCATGAGTTTTCTCTCTTTTACCCTTCTGATTCTTTCCTCGATGCTGCTGGTGGAGAAGGGAGTGCATGGCCGTGTGGTGCTGAGTTTCTGGCTGGGCTTAAACCATGACAAATTTTAAAAACCCAAGCACCCAATGCAATTCATATTGCTTCAAAATAAGCATCTAAGATGATTCAGATGAGTTGCTCATCTGAACTGCCTACTATTTGCCACTGACTCTAAAGTATAAGTCACTCATACCTAGATATTCAACTCTTTAATAACAAAACAAGTGAGGTAAATCCCTCTTTCTGAGCTTGAGCCTCTGTTATTCCATCTATAAAACACTGCTGTTATTGCTCACTTGAATAACTTCTCAGCAAAAAAGCGTAAAGTTGTGCCCTGCTACTATACATCTGACTTACCAGTTACCCTTACTGTGCTGCATTGCTACCATTCCTGATTGAACTTTTCTAATGCAGACAGCTTGAGAGTTTGTGTCAGTCACCTTTCACTTGCATTGAAGGGGAAAAGCACTTAAAAATTTGTTCAATATCAATTACTGAGGAGACAGCCAGCAAAGTGGTGACACTAATGAATTTATACAGAAAACACTGAAGGTTAGAAAGAGGATACTTGTTTAACTAGTTCACTAGTTAAAACGTTAATGTACAACAATGAAATTGTAGGACTATCTCACTCGTGTGGAGTCTACAGCAGTTTGGGACAGGTCTCATTCCTTACACTCTGTAGAGCAATGCATCTTGAAACTAATGAAGTGCTATGTCTTTGTGAGACTTGTCATGGACAATAAGGCTAATTGGAAAAAGGGGTATTAATGCAATGACTTTACCCTCATGTCACTAAACTATGAAGGAGAATTAGAAAACTTGGTGGGATTGCTTTGTTCAGCAAACTGTCTTACATTTTTACCCTATTAGCTAATAAAGTTCTGAGTGGTGCTGCTTAATACACCGGATTTAAAAGATTTTTTATATATTACAAATCTTTGCATTTTTTCCATCAGAACTTCAAGAAAGTTCTTCATACTAATCAGCACTTTAATTCTTTGATTAGATGAGAATAAAGACCAAATATTTTTTTATGTTGGTCCAGTCAAATACATTACCATTGTCGGAGCTAAAATATATAGTTTATTCAAATAGGTCTGAATTATCTGCTGTGTCCTACCAAATTAGCAAACAAAATGTTTTGGTCTGTGATACATGAGAGATACAACTGGACTGTTGTACATGGAACCAGTTCTTAGTTATTAATGGAGGTTTCAGCTCCTGATCTCTTATTTCTCTCTGAGGAAAATGCAAGGAAATTTTTCTGCAGTCCTTCAATATTATACAGTCTATCCAGCTGGCACTGAGATTCACCAGCTGTAAACCAGTTTTATACCGCCTGATGCTATTATAGCCTTTATTGAGAGGGTAGATGTTTGATCATTACTACTCTATTAAACACAAATGTCCATTGTTATTTCTGTCAGTTATTTAAAGAAATGAGAACTTAGTAACTTTGACTATTATTGTTGAGACATGACACTGGCCCTACTTATTCACCTTCTTGGAAGAGAATTAGATAAAAAAGCAGCATCTTCACCAAAACCCTTAAAAAGTCAGATCTGAAAATAAAGGTATTATTACATTGATATGGAAACTGCAAGCAAAGTACTCAGGAGAGACAAAACATAAAACTATCAGCAACATTTTAGCTGCTCAAATAGTATAAGCCGTAGCAAAGAGTGACTGTGGTTTGAAGAACAATTTTATAGATTTTCTAAGGTTCACTGCCCCCAGGATATGGCAGAAATGGAAGAATAAAACAAATAAAGAAAGAATTATAAAATGGCAGTTATGATTATTAAAATAATGAAAAAAATTATCTGCACAAAGCAGTGTAATTTTTGGCTATTCGCATTTCAATAGATGGCAAATAAAAGATGTGATGGATAGTAAAGAGAGGAATGTGGATGTGTCATACAGTTTTAAGGCAAGTTTTATACTGAGAAGAAAGTGGTTTATTAAGTCAAGTAATTAATCTGTGCAAGTCATTGTCACAAGGTAAAATGGAGCTAAGACTTACAGAAGGATTTGAAATAGCTCAGGTATTTCTGAGAATAATAACACCTTCATCTTTTCATCAGACAGACTGTATAATATACAAAACCCTTCATATCACTGTTGCGGTCCATGCTGGGCACATCCAATTACATTAGATTAGATTTTTTAATCTGAATATGAAAGTTCCATTGGGCCTTTAAGCCATCTACCTCATTGCAGTCTGACCTTGGTACAGCAGGAGGTCACAGAGCAGATCATCATATGGGACAACCAGCATGGACTTATGACAGGCAGCTGCTGCTTGACTAACCTGATCTCCTTCTATTGACAGGGTGACTTGCTTGGAGGATGAGAGAAGACTGTGGATGTTCTTTACCTAGGCCTTAGTAAAGCCTTTGACCCAATTTCCCACAGCATTCTCCTCGAGAAACTGGCTTCCCATGATATGGATGGGTGCACTGTTTGCTGGGCAAAAAAAACAGTGTTGGGGCCAGGCCTGTTTAATATCTTTATCAATGACCTGGATGAGGGGATCGAGTGCTTCCTCTATCAGTTTCTACATGAAAAGTTGGGTGGGAGTTTTGATCTGCAAGTGGGTAGGAAGAGGGACCTAGACAGGCTGGACTGATGGACAGAGGCCAGTTTTACAAGGTGCAATAAGGCAAACAAACACAACTAACCCCATGCAGAGCTACAAGCTTGGGACAGACTGGCTGGAATTTCCTGGTAGAAAAGGACCCGAGGGTGTTCAGTGACAGTGACTGAACATAAGACAGCTGTGTGCTCAATTTACCTCAAGTTGGGCAAAGGTTATATTGCATGCTAGGAAATGTTTCTTCACTGCAAGTGTTCTCTAGCACTGGAACAGTGCTGCCCAGAGCACTGGTGGCGTCACCATCCCAGGAGGGAGGTAAAAGTTGTGGCACTTGGAGACATAGTTTAATGGTGGCCTTAGAAGTGCTGGGTTAGTGGTTTGATTCTATGATCTTAGATGTTTTTTCCAAACTAAAAAATTGTAGGATATTATGATTCTATTTGTCATTGTTACCATACATTAACCTGGGTTAATATACTCCTGCCATGCTCTGTTTTATCCTTGGGATCATTCTGACAGCATCTAGCCTATTCTTCTTTTTCAATTCACTGAGTTTTAACTTGCCAAGAGTTTCCAGCTTTTCTGTGAATCAGTGTTCAGCTGTAGCTAAAGACATAAATATCTATAGACTTCTGAATAACATTGTATTAGGATTTACAAGATGTGACATACAACATATGTCTTTTTCCCCCTCTATATCATTTTTGTTCCCTGATATTTCTTCCGCTTATCTATTGGTTCTCTTAATAATGAATTACAGAAAATTGAATTTAAATGCTTCGCCTGTGGTCCTGAAGCTCTATGTTAGAGAAATATATGTGTCTCCAGTGTCATAGTGAGAGGGACTCCTGGAGGTGTCCTGGGAACCCTGACAACTCTTGAGTAAGAATAACCCAAGACTGTTCTCCTCCAGCTTCTCAAAGGACATCAAGCCTCAGAATACTTAGGAGCCTCTGTGCCATTGCTTCCTGCCTTGAATAAGAGTGGTGAATCATTTCCCTTCTCTTTTAGGGGTTAAAAAACATCCCTTTGCTCTACAAAAAATTCAGGCCACGTTTTCTTTCCTTCTTGGCCTAGACTGATGAAGGCCATAGATGTGAAACTGTTTTCTCTGTCTGCTATTCTTTTGCCCATATTTCTTATATCTATGCAATATTTGATGGAGTGTTTCAAGTCTAGAAAGATATAAAATCATAGTTTCAAACTGCACATGACAAATTTGGGTTGAAATAACCAAAGCTTTCTCAAATCTATAAGCAAACTGGATGCTACAATGGAAAGTTTTGAATAAGCTTAATAAAAGCTGATGCCTGCAGCCCTGCCTAGAATAAGCACATAGAGAGGCTGCATTGAAAAAACCAGCATGCTAATAACCATGAAATTCTGTTTAGCCTTTAAAGAACAAATCTCCATCTCTTAGTGTGAAACCCACTGTTAGAAAAAATTCCCATAACTTTCTCCTTAGGAGGGTGACATGTAGGAAGATATGGATGGAGGGAACAGTAATGAGGGCACTACAGAATGAGGGTCTGAACACAGATCTGCAGGGGAGCACAAGCAAACTGTGAGGTTATTCAAGTTTTCAAATGTCAATTACCAGTTGATGGAGAGATAAACTTAAAAAAGCATCAATTTATTTCTTTGGTTTATAAAAGACGACTATACATATGAAATTCTTAAAATTACAGGGGAATAGACAGTGAATAAAAGCAAAGTTTCTTTCCAATTGCATTAATACAGCACTGGTTTCTCTATTCATGGTCTTCTGGTGCTTTTCTCTAATGCAGTTAACAGTAGTTACCTAATTGTTCTTTTTCTTTTTGACCAGAAGGGATTCTATTATAAGAATGTAGAAAACTGCTTTCATCCTTTTACTAAGCTTTTAAAATTTGTCTTGTTTTCTTTCACTATGTTAACTGTATATTTTTCCTTGTCACTAACAATTATTACTTCAAGCAGTATTTTTGAGGGTTTTTTCTTAACCAGCCTTTTGAAGCAGCAAGGTTAAACATCAAAGGTAGCATAGCATATACAACCATGTCATGCTCACTGCTTTACAGGGAACTACCAAGGGCCAATCATCGAGGCAAATCACACGTATTCAACACAAAAGATTTTTCCTCTGTGTGAGCTCTGCCCATTTTGTGATAGAAAATTAAAGGCTTCCATATAATTTTTCTTCAGAGATAAGTAAAAACATACACAATACATTGTCTATGTATCTCCCAAACCAATTTCCTGCAGTTTAGACACTGTCTTGCAATCAAATTAAGCTTCGTGTCTTTGAAACGTCTCCTCCTGGGTCAGTTTGTTAGAAAACAGAACTTCAACATTCAAGATCATGAGCATTGAGTTTCTAAGGACTTCAAAAAAAGAAATAATGGTTCTAATAGAAATGGCATCTTCCTCTCTTGTAATGACAATTTAATCCTTCTCCAATAGAAACTCTCACCTAATTTTAACTTTTGAAATGCAAGGACCACTAGGTTGTTGTACGACTATTTTATCAAATCTCAACAGTAACAATTTTCAGGTCTTCTGTCCTTTGCTGCATTACTCTTTGCACAGATCATTTCTCTCCTCTTCTATTTCATTATTTTCATATTGTCCAATATATTTGTGGGATCATAAATTTGAGCTGGAACAACATTTCACTTGGACCAGTTTGGTTGTTGATTCAGCGTATTCGTGGCTGCCTAAGAAAACTGGACCCAGATTTCCAGCTGAGGTCTCTTCCAGTTCTGAATGGAGAGAAGGATTGTGTTAGGAGGCTTACTCCTGCTTATACTGATATTTTTTTGAATTTGTGGAGTTTCTTCTACAACCTGTCATTGTGTTTTGTGGTCATTTGTGAGCAAAAAAAAAAATCTTAGTCTTTTTCTATAAATCTGCAACCCAACTGTTTCTTTACTATCCTGTACTAGGAGAGCTGACTGGTTTTACATAAGAACAGTATCTGTATCCCACTCATGAAGTACTAGCATTTTTGTCAATTCTCACTCCCAGTTCCATAGGATCACCTGGATCACTGCCATCCAGTTCCTCAGGCACTCTCCAATCAATGCCACCTGCAAAACTGCAAAGATCATAATAGCTCATTAATGACAATACTGAATAGCAACAAACTCAATACTGGTCCTTCAGGAACAACATTATATTCATCCTTCAGTTTCAACACTGCATCATTACACATAATTTTCTAATCATGTTTTCCTATGCTGTGTACTAAATTGCTTTCTTCCATTTTTCCTTCCTCTATTTTTATGAATTACTGTGGTAGACTGTCAAAAGTGTTTGCTCTTGAAGCTATGTAATGTGAAACATTTTCCATACATCTTTTTACTCTATAACAGGTGAAATTAGGTCTGGTTTGGTATTATTTGTTCTTATTCAGATTATGGCTGTTATTTTTTTTATGACTTTCAGGTAAATGTGATTATTTGTTTCACTCTTCCTTCCAGGAACTGATTTCCACAAGCTTCAAACTCACCAGGTTGTGAAGCTGCTTGCAGAGATTTGCAAGTCGTGTCATGATTACTCACAGTTCACTCATTAACTCTGTTTCCTTTTACAATCACTTTTAATCTGAATACTTCAATGCTACCATATTTTTTCTTTTCCAGCATGGAGAGCAAAATACACAGAGGGAGGACAAAGAACATATGTCATCAGTATGACTGGACACTACTCTGGATGTGTCTACAGAAAACATCTCCTAGACTACTGGAAGAGGGAAGAGGGGCTTTGAGGGAATTAGTTCCTCTTGAGCCACAAAGACACTCTGGGCCTTCCAGTAGCCTACCTGAGATCATCCAGGCTTGGGAACATTTAACTCCTACACAGGCTTTCATAGGCCTGGTGGGAGCTGAGAGATGATTCTCCAAACTCTAAGCCCAAATTTCTCTTAATTGTAATATTCCAATCCCAGACAATATTCTCTATCTCTTTTTATTTAATTCCCCTCCCTCCTCTCAATTCCCAGCTTACAGGGACCTGGGGCTCACACCAAGTATGGGGAAGGAAGGGGAGGAGAACACAGTCCCAGAAGAGGGAGCAAGCTCTGTGCAGTCAACATGCTGGGGATCCATCCCTACTGCTGAGTGGGAGAGGAAAGCCTCAGACCTGCCCTTGCACTGTGGGGAGGGCACAGTGGCCTCGACACGCTGAGGCGCTTTAGGGGTGGCACAGGGACAAAGGCTGTGATGTGCCCCGAGTAGAGGAGGTCATGCTGACCAAAGGCCAGCAGCTGACAGAAACCTGCCGGGCAGGGGAAAAACCCTGCCCTGCTTACAGGGTGGGCTGGGGGCCGGGAGAGACCATTTCCCCCCTCAGGTGTGGAGACTCGGGCTCTCACCCTCCTTACAGGGTTGCCCCTCTCTCCAGGCAGCCAAAGGAGCACAACGGCTTTATCCTAACACAGAGTAATTACAACTAAAATGCAATCAGTACAGGATTTTTTCACTTTCTCGGGTGGGCGGTGGTCCAAATATAAGTATAGGGAGGCCTGACAAATCGACTACATCACACTGCCTCAAACTCGCCAAGGTAAGCACTACGTGCTCACAATAGTGGAAGCCACCACTGGATGGCTGAAAACTTACGCTGTGCCTCAAGCTACAGCCCATAACACCATCATCGTAGGTCTTGAAAAACAAATCCTTTAAAGGCATTGTACCCCTGAGAGGATTGAGTCAAATAACAGAACTCATTTCAAAAACAACCTTATCAACACCTGAATTAAGGAACATAGTATTGAATAACTGTACCATATCCCCTACCATAAACCAACTACAGGTAAAAGTAAAGAAGTGCAACAGACTGTTAAAAACCACCTTCAAAACCTTAAGTGAGAGATCCTTCAAAAATTGAGAGCAGCATCTAACAAAAGCCATATAGTTAATTAACATCCGACGTTCCACCAATCGAGCTGGCCCTGCCCAATCTGAGCCCTTACATACAGAAAACAGAGACAAAGTCCCAGTAATACATCTCAGAAGTCTTTTAAAAAAGACTGAATCAATTTTGCCTTGAGTACAGACAAACCCACCCCTGGGGTTGTTTTTGCTCAGGGACCAGGTTGCACTTGGGTAATGCAGAGAGATGGAGAAACACGGTGCCATACCTCAGGAAAATCTAATGCACTAGTGAAAACCATGTGTAAATATCACTGTTTGCTGAATGTCACTGCCATTGTATGTATGTAACTATATATTGTATATATGTATACATATATATGGGTGTATAAATGTGTGTGTGTTTAGAGTTAGAATATATTAGTTGAGGTAGTAAGCTGACAGTATGGGAATAAGAGGTAGAATGTCCTGCGTGACTTTATGATGCTTGTATCCCCAATCATCTGTTCTGCTTATGTTGGATATTTAGCTCTCTGCTTTTAAGACTAGATCCGAGAGCAAAAAGAGGGAGAAGCGGTGGCATGCAGTTTGTCTGCAGAAGCTTCACTTTACTCCCCCAGAATTCCTTTTCTCACAAACTGTGCTGCTTAGCACAAACAGCGGGAGAGAGAGAAAGCTCAGTGCTCTCCTTGTTCTCGGCTTTTGCGGAGAAAGACAGGGAGCTTTTCTTTGCTTTTTCTGCTGGTTTTCCTCGTTAGCTGAAGCAAGAAGAGCTTTACCTGAACTGTGGTTTTTCTTCTGGGACTGTTCAGCATCTCTCAGTTCAGGACACCAAGACACTTGCCCAGGGGCCCCCCAAGCTGCGTGCCGGGCCTGGGCACTGGTGGGAGCCCTGGAGAGACCGAGGTTGGCTGAGCCACACCCATAGAGGGACTCTGACTTTGCCAGCTCTTCAAAGCAATGACAGGTTTCATTGTTTAATATTATTCATTTTTTCATGGTTGTGAATACTTTGCTTGTTAAATAAACAGTATTTTCCACTTTTCTCCAAGGAAATCTTTCCCAAACCAGTTGGGGGAAGGGCTGCTGAAATCTGCTGTTCTAGAGGACAAGCCTTCGGAAGTTTTTTCCCAAAAGTTGCCCTAAACCGGGACACTCCCCTATGAAGTTTTTTCTGTCC
The DNA here is from genome assembly GCA_013397795.1 of Orthonyx spaldingii. NCBI lineage: Eukaryota > Metazoa > Chordata > Aves > Passeriformes > Orthonychidae > Orthonyx > Orthonyx spaldingii. Next base: position 4,153,683 of record VZTJ01000487.1, on the reverse strand, counting down.
TCTCTGAGTTATCTCAGCTTTTCCCCTCACAAACTGAAACACCATGCAGTCCTGTGACAGCACAAGCCCATCCATTTTTTACCATAAATTCCGTTCTTGATTTTTCAATTGTCCACAACCATTTCTCCCCAGTGCATCATTTCTTATTGTTCTTTCATTCCCACACCAAAAGTTTCCAATCCCTGTTTTACATATCCATTTCAGCTGTACACTACAGTTTTACTTCTCCACCTACCATCTGTCTTCCCCATTATCCTGTCCTATTTTCTCCCCTTAGCATTCAAGTAACCTTCTCCCAGCTTGCTCTGTCATTTCCGATGAACATCCCCAGTCACACCCAAAGCTTTGCTTGCCCTTTCGTGAAAATAAAGCACTTTACCCTTCTGGATGATTTCTGGACAAGCTCAGTTTGGAAACAGGCTCTGGTAGCAGGGGCACTTTGATTCTCAGTCTGGGTGACTGCCTGTAGCACTCACAGGTGAACCCAGACCCCTAACCATAGTGTTCTGCCATTCCCAGAACTGGAGACCTCAGTCAACATCCTCAGGACATTTAATGACTAAACAGGTATTCATTANTAAAAAATTTTTCTTTTTTTTTTTTTTTTTTTTTTTTTTAAAGGCTATAAATGTAACCACTTTTGTACGGTTTTGGCACATGAAGAGAGTGCCCATCTGAACAAAGGCTACCACTCTCTTCCCCCTGATAATTTTTAACCCTCAATCCAGACTTTTGGAAAGTTAGAGACAGGTTTACCATAGTGCTTTGAAGGTTTTTTTGTACCTCGAGAGCAATGTTTAACAGCCTCACCTCTAGGATGGCTCTCTGCCCAGAGAAACTGCCAGAGAGCTGTGCCCCATGGAGACAAAGGCACACGACAAATCCTCACACAGCTTCAGAGCTGCTGGAAGAGGAGAATCTCATCTATTGACTTGTTCCCAAAATAGTACCCGGTGGGAGGTGACTGACTGGCTAATACCTGTGGTGTTTCCATTACCGACTGAGATGAAGTCTGTTGCCAGGAATCCTGGGGTGGTTTCCTTGACAACCAGAAGGAATGCACAACTGAGATGCACATGACTTTTCAGGTGCTTTTTTAACTCCTCTGAAACAATGAGCAGCCCTACCAGAACTCAGATAAATAAAACCTATGTGTACAGCCAAATGGTGAACAGCATTTATGTTCAAGGGCAAATAAGAGCTGAGCCTGAAATCTGCCATGAAACAAACCCTCAAGAGAGCAAGCAGGCTGGAAGTATTTCTCCTATTCAGTAGGGCAGAGATCTTGCAAGATTATCTACTTTGTTATTTTATAGCCTTTAGATGAGAAATTTCAAGAGATGGAATGTAATTCCACAAGATATATAGATAAATCTAACATTGAATTAATTTGAATGTCCCTATTAAATCCAAAGACTTCAAATTTCAAAGTTTGTTTCAGACAATGCACTGTTCATCAGAAGCACTATGGGCACTTATTGAAATCAGAATGTATTTTGAAATTATTTTAACAGGACAGTGTAAATTTTAAGGCAAAGCATACAATATTAATAGCAGTAACAGTATTTTGTTACTCAGTGTTTGTATGTAGGCATGGCCACAAATTTTCTATGGACAGTAAATTCACTGAAAAATTCATAGTTTCATGAACTCAAGTTATACTGAGCAGCAGTTTAAGCCTAATTATGGCCAATATTTTTCAATGAAGGATTCTATTATAAAATATCAAAAAATATTATATAAGAATTTCAAAAGGAAATGTTCTTTCAAGCTTCATAATTTTGGCATTTGGTTTGACAAATTACCTATTCTTTAAGGGAAAATAAAAAAAAAAGAACCCCAAGAAATATCATATACAATAGATTGACAAGTGGGGTTAAAACCAAAAATATATTGGGCATTTTTTTGGCTTTTGTTTTTAGCCCTTTTAGATGAAGGACCAAAATATTATTATTCCAGTTGAACACAGAGGTTTTTTTCAGTTTAGTAAATAGTCACAAACATCCATTTCCCTGCTTTGCTCTTAGGAGGAAAAAGCACATGTGAGGAAAATAAGGAGAAATTGAAGGGGATGCTGTGGATCACATAAGCAAAGTAGAGGGAGTAAAGAAAGGACTTATCAGAGGTGACAAGCCAGATGACAAATGTAAATGTTTTTGAACTCTATCTGCTGACATCAGGAGGCTGAATCCACTCACTTCCCTGTTAGTGTTGATGGATGACAATCCCTGGAGAAGCACTGAGGTCCAGAACTATTTTTTTTTTATTTAAGAATCTAGGGTATAGTATCCCAGATAAAATTTTGGATGGCAGATCATAAGAAATTTCAGAAAACTTCCCTAAATTTTACTTGTGGCTGAGAGAGTGAGCTGCTGGAAGAGGAAGATAATAAAGTGTTACTGTGGCAAAAAATAGCTATAGAATACAAAGAGTGTTGCATAAGGAAATAAATCATCCCAGTCTGTCATCAGTGGGAGTCAGGCAAAAAATACCTGAAACAGAGTGAGAGTGGAAGCAAACCAGGTAATATAGAAAAATGTGCACTATTAAAATAATCAGGAAAAGTGGGGTTGACCTGGACATTTTAAATGAGGATGGTGCATGCATCTGAATGAATCATTAGTAGAGATTTCAGTGCTTTCCTAAAACAGATTACATTCATAATAAATAGACTTGAGTAGAGAATTTTAAAACCATATTAGTGGTAAAGGTTGATGCCTGGGGCCACATTAGCTCAGCATCAAGCTCTGATCTGTCATAGATCAATGAAATGTAGCAAGGCTGAATTGCTGATTCAATTTAGTATTCATTTACTTTCAGAGCAGAACATAAATAGTAAGGAGGAAAATGTGAAACATGATCTCTGAGACCAAGATCATTTTCTGTGGGGAACTTAGCATGCATGCACACATTCATCTTGTGAGTATTTAGGGAGTCAAGTACTGAAAGAGCCAAATCAGTTTTGAAGCTGAGTCTGCTTCAGTGCCCCAAAGGCCTTTTACCCCAAAAGTTGAAAGAAACTTTGTCTTCCTTTGCAGCAGATGCTGGACACAACCATGCTGAGTGTATGAGTGAGAACAAACCTCAGCAGAGTGACAGTGAAAGCCCCCAGCAAGAATGTGATGACTGCAATAACTGGTTTAAAATTATAGAATCACAGAATACTTCAAGTTGAAGGGAGCCTTAAGGATCATTGAGTACAACACCCTGCTCCTTGCAAAACTACTTAGAACTAATCCATAGGATAAGAGTGTTTTCCAAACCTTCCTTGAACTCTGACCGCCTTTATGTGTGACCACTTCCCTGGGTAGCCTCTTCCAGACCACCCCTCTGTGCAGAAGCTTTTCCCCATGTCCCATCTGAACTTCCCCTGTTGCACCTTGATTCCATTTCATCGTGTTCTGTCACTGGTCACCAGAGGCAGGAGATCAGCACCCTCCCCTCCAGTGCCCCCCTGGAGAAAGGTGCAGCCTCTTCTCTTTTTCCAAGCTGAACAAAGCAAGGGGCCCCAGATGCTCCTAACAAGTCTTGCCCTCCAGGCCTTTCACCATGCTGATTCCCCTCCTTTAGATGCTCTCCAATAACTTTATATCTTTCCTACACTGAGGCATCCAAACCTGCACACAGCACTCGAGTCAAGGTCAAATTACTGTAGAGTAGAGCAGTACAATCATCTGCCTCGACCAGCCAGTGATGGATGCTGTGCTGGATGAACCCAAGGATAGGGTTGGCCCTTTTGATTAGTCATGTGAACTCATATTCAATTTGCCATCCACTCAAATCTTCATCTTTCTTTACATGGGACTGCTTTTTAGACTCTCATACCCCAATTTGTATGTACAACCAGGATTGTCCCATCCCAGGTGGACAATTCAACACTTACTCTCGTTAAATTTCATACAGCTGTTGATTGCCCAGCTCTGTAGCCTATTCAGATCCTATGACTGAATGGGGTAAGGTCCAGCCTGCATAATATGGTGAGAGAAGAAACTGGAATATATTTTTTCTTATTTCAAATGGCTTCAAAACGTTTCCAAGGAACTTAAGGCAACCTGACATGTCTTTAATAAATTCAAGAAAGATTGATTAATATTCCATTTATATTCAGCTATAGTTATTTAATAGATCAGATACTGAATTTAAAGTCAGGACACGTAGGTGTGGTCACCCAGCTCACCACAGAATCACAGAATACCTGTTGTTAAGGAATCCTTTCTGTAATACACGTGCTACAACACCACAGCTTTTGCCATGGGAACACGGATCTGCTGAGCATGATCAGATGGTGGCAGTGGGACAAAACAACAGCTTACAGCAGCATTAAAAGTTCTCCAAATGTTTTGAAATCTTTTCCAAAAAAAAAATGTTTTAAATTGTAGCCCAGTCTCACAAAAGCCATCCTGGGATACTTCTGCCTGAGCCAGACCGTGCAGCCACCAGGCTTTGAAGGAAAAATTATACTGAACCCTTCCTACTGCTCTCCTGAGTGCTGACATTCTGTTACTGGACAAAATATCACCTCTTTATCCCATCTCTTTTACCATGTATGACCCTGCAATGCCTGAGTGCTCCTTTTTCAAATACCCCTATGCATTTTTAAAGATTTTCTTTTCCAAAATAGTACTGCTATCTATTCATACAAAAAACAACTGACAAGAAAATGTCATCAATCATTGATATATCCTCTGAAGTTTAGATTAACTTTCAAACTATTTCTACTCCACTTCTTATTTTGGTGTGGCAATAAACAGCTTTAGATTAGAGTTGCATAGCTGATAGAGTGTATTTATACTTAGCAACTGTCTATAGAAATAAAGATTAGCATCAAGGCTATATTGGCTCTCCTGTCAGGATGCTGCTCTTTTGAAGCTATGCTATAGCCGGCAAATTCATATTTACCTACAGATTTAACACTGCCAGTGCAGATAAGAATATACTAACAGTTGGGGTAGAAATAAAAGACTAGTTTCTTTCATGACCAATTTTGCAGTAATCTTATCTGTGTCAAAACAATTTGAGAGGGGAGTTCTACAGTGAAAAGATACAGCTACTGAGATACACTCAGAAGCAAGAATTTAGTCTGCTATTTTTTCATTCAGTCTTAATATCTTTAAATGGAATGTTTAAAATAATGCAGGAAGTTTTATCTATGTCCATACATGCATGCATTTTTGCTTGATTGTGGATATGGGTGCACATGTGTGAATAGATGCATATGATTATATGTATATGTATGTGTGCATTCCCACAGAATTATATATATTTTTACTAGAATGTGTTTTAATACTACTTAAATAATAAAATTTATCTTCTTCATCCCTTGTTTTGTCCTGACATCTCTTTGTAACTCCAGTCCGTAAAGGCTTTAGGATTTACCAGCATTCTCTTACTTTTATGCATTATGCCTGTTTAGGATCTGACCTAAATTGCTGACTCCCATGGGAGAGGAGTTGGACAAAGGTTGTCCCTGTCTGCAATGTTTGGAGAGAAACATGCTGCTATGTTTACAGTGAGAAGAGTAGGACAGTCTTGATGTTGAAAAATATTCTTGGCAGTGATTCAGTATTAAAGCTGCATAGTAATTGCCATGATTATGGTAGTCAACTATTGATTATAGTATTTACTATGCATGGTAGCAAAATTAAAAGATATGCATAACTGGAAGTATGTGTTTTTCTATAAAGACAATCATAACAACCACTACAAAAAATTACACTCTAGAAACAGCATCTTTCTAAGGGTATACACAGAGTTGTTGTTTTTTTTTGCTGCCGGTTCGTTCCCTGGCTGGCTGGGCAGTGGCTTGCAAAGGTCACTCATTTCTCTGAGCTTGGCAAAAAGGAATTTTTTGGTGTATTTTTCAAAAGCAGCAATTAACAGCATAAATTCTAATTGTGATGGGGCTTTTTCATGAAAAGTCTATGTGTGTCATGTTCAATGTACACTTCTTGGAATAACATTTGGTGGCTATTGAAGCTGGTCAAGATTTAACCAAAGAGTTCCTCAGTCTAAATATTCTGGTGGGTGATAGTTCCCAAAACATCAAACTGTGTAGGGAGCTGGCTGCTGTGTATTCAGTCATTAGAGCTTTCTTTTCTACCAGACATAGATATTCTGCTTTGCATGTCATATGCTTTCCAGAATCTTTTATTTTATTTGGATTATCTTTGTTGTTAAGACCAAGGTGATTTGGTGTTGTCCTGTTCCTGGACAACATATATATTATATATGAAGCTAAATATATGTATTATAAATGGAGCTGAGTTTTAAAATTTATGAGTCTTCTAATTTTCTTCACAGGGAACTATCTTCCACAAGATTCTCAGACTGGTTCCAAGGCATAAACTCCCCAAGGCTCTCAAATGCCCCCCAGGATGACACCGCCTCAGAAGAGACTTCTGCTGAATTATGGTGAATCATATCTGAACATCTGTGCTGAACTGACCAGCTGCACTGCTAAGATTTGACTTGGTTATTGTGTGCCAGTCCTGAAACTACAGCTCCTACCTGTTCCTCCAAAACTTCAGTGGGAAATATCCATGAGTCCTGTGCATTGTATGTTTGAAATCACCATGATCTTGATCAGAGAAGTGTATAGCCACACTCTTGTCCAGAGCATGAAAGAGGACAGTGATATGCACTACTGTTATTTTTGATCCACAGTGCATAAAACTGTGCAGCTATATATCTTACATGCCTATTTAAGCCAGATAGCTCCAGAGGAGCACATTGCTAATGCACCTGAGATGTTTTTATGTACAGAAAAGTGACAACTCTGCTATAAAAACAACATTATGCAGTAAATTTTAAAACTCAGGTGCAATTGGGATGTAGACACTTGTGGTTCTAAAACAAAGGTGCCAGGCGTATTTCAGGGATTCACCCAAAATTTTGGTACAGAAGAACTCAGCCTTTTCAGTTAAATAGACCTTCCTATGAAGATATGATCTGGAAGGCTGAAGATCTAGAAAGTGAGCAACTGTAAAGGTCAGTGATAAGCTTGAGAAGCTGCAATCACAATCTGTTGTTGGGGGGGTTTTTTGAGAGCTAGAGATGATCAAAGTTAAACTTCGTGATCCTTTCTGTCAGAAGGTTTGTGTGTCAGTATTTGGGAAGTACTGATTTAATTGAACTAAAGGTATGAATTTCTCGCTTTTCTGAATTGTTTGTACTGAAAATAGAGAAAAAAACTGATCAGGGGACTAAATAATTCATTCTTATATTTTCAAAATGGTATTTTCAATTCAAATGCATATTTTTAAAAGTTCATTTCCCTTTTTTTAAAGGCTCTAAGTATAACTCCATCATAGATCAAAATAATCTTTGTTTTTGATGAAACTAAATGACTATGTGTCATTTCTAGTTTCACCGGTGAGCATTAAAATTACTGGTTGCTTCTTTCAAAACCTCTCTTAATTTCATCCCTATCAGATTCTAAATGAGCTGTCCTGCAGTTCACAAAATTTAAAGAATAAAATTAATCTACTTAAGATGACACTCCACTCTCTAGATAATAAAGAGCATGTTATCCATTAGTAATTTTTTTCATTAGTGTTAGGAACATTTGATGTGATCATCTGCCATTGAAACTTTCTCTATTGGGAAAATAATCAATAAAACTTTCATGTGTTTCATTTCAAAGGAAAATTGTGTTAATTTAGAAACAGCCAGTAATGATGGAAAGAGAGAGATTTTGACCTTGATAAGGTCAAGATTGAAAAAACTCCATTATTTATGTGAATATGTGATAAAGACACAGAATTGAAAAGATCTGTATTTGATTCCTACAGATACCACAGATGTACACAATTATGGGCCAATGTCTGTTCTTTATAGCAGGTTCATACAATGTCAGTTCTCAGCATTCCCCTGTGATTAGCAAGATGGGAGCCTTCAAAAAACACAGAAGCTTTCTGGTAGTGTGGCTGTCTTGAGATCCTTAAAAAGAAGACAAAAAAAATCATTTAGTGTGGATAAAACCTTTCAGATCATCAAGTCCAACTATATACCTAACAATTTCCCCAAATGCCACATCTATGCATCTTTTAAACACCTCCAGGGAAGAGGGTTCCATCACTTCCCTGGGCATTGTGTTCCATTCTGATGATCCTTGTGGTGAAGGAATTTTTTCCTAATATCCAAACTAAACCTCCCCTGCTGCAACTTGAGGCCATTTTCCTTTGTCCTGACACTTGTTAGTCACGGAAAGAGACCTACCCTGAACTCACAACAACCTCTTTCCAGGAAGAAGCATCCCAGGATGACTTTTGTGACACTTCTCTACAATTTAAAATACTTTTTTGGGAAAGATTTCAAAACATTTGGAGAAGTTTTAATGCTTCTCTGTGCTGGTGTTTTGTCTCACTGCCAGCATCTGCTCAGACTCGGCAGCTTCATCTTCCTATGGAGAAACCTGCAGTGTTGTGGTACAGATGTTACAGGAAGAATTCCTTAATATGACCACACTTATGTTGTACTGGGTTTAAATTCAGAATGTGATATAATATAAATATAAAATAACTGTAGCTGTATATAAATGGAATTCAATCTTCCATAGCTTTATGAAAGACATGTTGAATTACATTTGTAATGATTCAGCACAGTTTAAATGTCTGAACCAGGTCATGAACTGCATCTTGGAGTTATTTACTGCTTTCTTTTGACTGTAAGGAGGGATTAGATATTCAGTTGTTCAGTTAACTGCACAAATGTGTCTAGTGACATGGTAGGCATTCTGGAGAATCCAACATGTCTGTGTAGGACTGACATATGACACAGAATCTTCAGGAGAGTTTGCCTTTTTGGGCTGGCAGCTAGAGACAGCAATGGATTTGTGAGGACATATCAACTGACACTGTATTCCTGTATTTCAATATATGAGTGAAGCCCTAGATGACTAGCTCAGAAGAGAGAACCTGTGCACCTTTGGTTTTCATCTGTGCAACTGGGAAAATTTTTGGCTTCCTTACAGGAGTGTTGTGAAGACAGTTGCTAAAGTGTATTTCTCCCCTCATACTTCCTTTCTATCTCTTAAAGTTGGCAGACTTTTGCCCACAGAAATTTCTACTATTTATGAGTTGCTACTCAGTAGCCCAGCCACAGAGTTGATCTACCAAAGGAAAAGAGATTTGGCTGCACAGTCTATGTAATTTCCAGAGTTGCCTTAAGTTCCAGTAAAGTACTGGAAAGGCACTAGCATGGAGAGTTCAACATCAGCACCGACATTCAGAGCTCTTGGGTTTATGAGTTAGATAAACTACTTGAAAAGCACTCTGATTCTTTTCAGTAAGTACTTGAGAACTGATTCAAAATGAAAGCTTCTAAAACCACCTCTCTTCCTGATTTTCCGAATTAAAAACTTTATGTGAAGAACAGTCATGGCTTTTCTGAAGGAAATCTCCTTAGAAGGAGAGATTTGTTCCTCTTTTCCTTGATAATTAGAGTAAATTACTTGGGAATAGAGTATTCAGCATTTTTATGTCTTCTCTTCAATGAGCTTCAGAACTTGAGTGCTTTAAATCCTCACTATAAAGCACCCCTTGATGCTGTTTTAACCAAAGCAGTTTATTCACTCTCTGTTTTTTAAATAAAACAACACTTATGTTCTAGTTTACCCTTAGACTTAAATAGCAGAAAATTGATTGCACAGAAGACAACTAAGCTTTTTTTTTTTTCAAAAGGCAGAGAAAACCAGGCATAGTATTTTCTAGTATCTGCACGATGTGTCTCACATTCACACATATAAACACACTGTGAATTAGATGGAAAAAATATATGTCTTATGAACCTTGCATTTCTTTACATAAGCATAACTACCATGTGAGAAGCAGGATTCATCATCTCATGACTAGGATCCAAATTCAGCTGTCAATATATAAATGTCTACATATGGGCTGGGTATATAAACTCCAGCCACTGCCAGAGTTGCTCAAGAGCTCAATGCAGAAGGTCAACATTTGGTGTTAGTGTTGTTTGAGATGTTCTACAGTATCCAAGGATTGGGAGATCACAGGATAAATCAGGTATGAAGAGACCTCAGGAGGTCTCTGTTCCAGTTTCTGTTGATATATGGGGTCATAGAGTAATCTGTGGGGTCTTTTTAGGTTTCTCTGGGTTATTTATCTTACCAAGTTTTGAAAAAATCCACAAATGGAGACTACAGCACCTGCCAGTAACTTGTCTTACTGTTGGCTGTCCTGATTAGAGAAAAAATTTTCTTGATACCCTATCTGAACCTTGCTCCCATTCAGTTGGCACATGCAACACAGGAACTATAGGAAAACCATGTCCTCCAGAAGTCCTGGTAACAGGTCAGCCAAGAAGTTCTGCAGGCTCCATGGACTGTCCTAGTTAGAGCTCCTCCATCTATGACAGAAGCTCAGACACCTACCCCACACCTAAACATGTAGAGGTGGGATCCCATGACCCAAAATTTATTGCCCCAAATAGCTACTTTTCAAGACAGAAGAGTTCTGATGTTTTTTAAGTCTGATGGTGCATTTGCCTGTCTCTTGTAGAAGCCTGAATAATCTGGGATATCTCACAGAACAATAAAAGTCTAAGTATAGGCAACTGAAATCAGATGATGTAGAATACCCCAAGAGGTTCTTTTGGTATCTTTCTTCATGCTGGTTAAAGGGAGTTCTGTATTATTCCATTCTTGACAGCCCATCCCACATTAGTCTCACAGGCTTCCCATACGCACACATCAGACTGTGAAGTGATTTTTCCAAGAATTCTAAAGAGTTTTTGGAGGAAAAATGGCTATAACATTACCTTCAGAATACCAGGCACTGCCAAGAAGTAGGAGGTTTAAACCCAAACTTATTTACCAAGATCTTTCAGTCAAATAGGAAAGGAACATTTGCATGCAGCTGAGAATGACCATTCAAAACACTGAAAAAATTGCAGTTTTCAATTAGAGTATGCTAGATGATGATTAGATTATAATTTTGCTATTACACAGCTGGATAATATACAAAAATGTTAGAAAAGGGTATCCAGGAAAGTGAATTGAACTACTTTTTTTTTTTTTTTTAGTTTTTAATAGAAATAAATCTTTTGTTTGCAAGTCACAAATATCTTTCCTGTTCCCTTCTAGAGTTGAAGCACATAAATGCCAATTTATTTTTCACTGTGAAGTTAGTCTTTGGAGTAATGGGAAATAATTTTCCTTTTCTTTAATGAATAAATCATTGCGGGAGGCTCTGCATGATAGTTTGATCCTGCATAGCTATTTCTTCTGATTATTAGCAGGATTTTACATTTAAATTCCTGAAACATTATTAACTCATAATCATTTGCTTTCAGACCTTTCTGATAACTTTGCTCTTTCATTAATTCCTTTTCACTGAGGTGATAGGGAATTACTTTGTTTAATGATTATCTAAAGATCCAAGAAAGCTAAATATCCTAATGCGGCAATTTTATTTCACAAATAATATTGCATTCACCAATATAATTAAATTGTAATGTTTTCTGCAGTAGGCCATGTCCCTAGCAATGGGGTATGCAACGTCCTAATACAGAGGCAGTTTTGGCAAAATGAGCTTGTCCTTTCACAGAGCTAAGTATCAGTCAGTGGAAAATCATCAAATAGATTGTATACTCTGAGAGAATATTTAATATCCCAAGAAAAAAAGAGAACCCTGATCACTAACTTCCTTTGGAGCAGAATTCCCCATGAGTTCTGCTCCCATGGGCAGCTAAGCCATTGAATTCCTTGAAGATACCCTTAAAAGTAAAAAGCTCATGGCCTGGCCACTCTGAGGTGAGAGTCTGCAACCCAACCCTTCTGTGGCTGTGCCCTCAGGCTGTTCATGGCCCCTGAGTCCTGCTCTGGGCTCCGTGTGTTCCCAAGTCTGGCCCATGGCGATGGTAGCAGAGAAGTCAGTCCTGCAGTAGAATGTGTGCCTTGCCCAAGCAGGGCAGTGCAGCATGGTTTAACAGGAGGGGTTTAGCACACGCTGCGGTAGATCTCTCCAGTGTTCCCTTCCAGCCTCTGCACAGGTGGGATTTATCCTTGGGAGGGAGCTTCTCTGGATGCCCTTCTCACTCCACACTCTATATCCTTCAAACTTTTACGGATATACCCCAAGGAATTTCTCCCATCATAGTCCACTCACCAAGAACTCCTTTGTTTCAATACTCAGGGTTTTGCAATTGTTGATATCTTCCTTTGATTGTAGGTGCAGCCTCAGGAAAGGAAGTTATTCTCAAATTGTCTTCCCCCTAATCAAAAGCTTCCTTGTCCTCTGTCAAAGAGTTCAAGTTTTGTCATTGTTTTGCCTTTCCTACTCGGTCCTTTTACAAAATTTTTCTTGATTGAAGTAGCTGAAAATCCTTCTGAACAAAACCAAGAAAAACCTTGGGTTTGCATAGTAAAAGCCTGTGAGTTTACTTGGTGTTATATTTTCCCCTGAAATTAATAGAGATCCCCCTGGACTTTTGCATGTATATCAGAGCCCAGGTAGATGAATGTGTTTTAAATCTGTGATAAGAAATACACGGCCATGCAAATGGAGGAACAAATGAACTTGAAATTTTGGTATATATTCCCTGTTCTGTGGATCCACAGGCAGAGTCACTTGCAGTTTAGAATACCAGTGGTTGATAACTCTGGCCTGCAAATTTATGAGCAATCTGAGAAAGGTGAGGCTATGCTGCTGTAGCACTCCAGCCTATATCAACAGCATAGCACTTCTTCCAGTGGAAGGAAACATTACCCAAATCACAGCTAAGCCAAACAGCTTGAACTGGCAAATAATAAGTATTTTATAGGAACCCTAGGGTATGGCATGTATGTAGTGTCATAAACAGTCCAAGGATGTTCTGCTTGCATGCAGTGTATTTCTATTCCCTGCAGCTTTTATAGTGAAGTTTCCAAGCTGTGCATAAGCAGCAGTATAATAGGATCCTTGTTCATTTCTCCTTCAGGAATGCTGTGCATATTTACTTGCTCGTATTCCATTTCCCCCAGTAGCTTTGCTAGAAAACAGTATTCACTAATAATTTGCCTTTTCCATCTGTTTATTTTAGCAAGCAGCTTTGATATTTTTTCTTTTATCGATTGATAATTTTCATTTATTTTGTTGTGACATTTTGCTTCCCTTCTTCATGTCAAGAGTATAATAGATGCAGACTCTGAACCAAGGTGTCAAGGATGTCTTCTGTGTGTCCTTTATTAGTAAAATGTCTCAGTCTGGGAAGAAGGATGGTCCTATGGATGTTCATTCAGAAAATTGGATCCAATATTTGGTTCTGCTAAATGCGTCTTATTGGTATTCGGAGTCAAATTTGGAAATGTGAAGCAACTGCAGACAGAGCTAACCTTCAAAATTCCTCAGAAAGGCTGTCACTTCAAATTATGCTGTCCAAGGCCAGACTCTGAATGCTGTATTAGCCTGATAAAGTTGCTGCTTATTTTGATCCCTAAAGAGGAACTAAATTCCATGGTCATTCTCACGTGTTTTCAAGATTACTCAGAGGGCCATGCTTTAATTTTTTATGGGTCCTAGTCAGCCAAAGAGGGGTCTCTTCTTTCACTCTCAACTCTTTCAGTTATTTACCTTGTAAAGTTTTCTGTTTCTGACTACCTCACTAAGGAGCTTCAAAGTCTGTAAACAGAGATGTGAATAAAATAATCAAATCATAAAATGTTGGAGGGCATTCAAATTTTGTTAGTTTCAGTTTTTTCTCTCTGCATTTCTCTGAAGTCTCTATGGAGGTAAAACCCCAGGCTTTAATCTTATCTGTAGTCTTGTCATCCACCGGCTCTAGGTGAGACACACATTTATTTGAGCCTTATTCCACATCTGAATTCTCTCTCAGTTAGAAAGGTATTCAGTATGGTCAGTGACAAGGATAAGGGCAAAAGAAGAGTCTGAGTAGAAGTGGAATTAGGTGAGATAATGAAGCACTATTTAATTCTTCAATATCATCTTTCAAGTGTAAACAACAATTTTTCTTATATTCCAAGATGGACATGAAACCACACTATGCCCTCTGGATATTCTCATATATTTGCAATAGTCAATGTAAGTTCAACCAACCAACAGTACATTCAAATTAAGCTTTTATTTGCAATTTCATCTGAGCAAAAAGTGTCTTGAAAAATGTCAGGATAAACAACCAGCCAAATCTTTCTTTCCAAACAGCTTGGAAGCACAGCTTCTGTCAAGTCACTCTTTTCACCCTTCTTTTCATTGCTTTCTAAAACAAGCTTCTCACAAAGGAGAAAAGTTTGCCACAAAAGTAAGGGTGTAATGTGTATTGGATCTGTTTGAATACAAGCATGACAGTAATATTGTGTTTTATATTGATTTTTGAGTTACTAGTAAATGCTCCTGAATAAACAAACAAAGTTTTCTTACATTTTGGGGGGAAAAAAGTCATGGCTCAATAAGTCACGTAAAAAGAAAATCAATGGAAAGGAAAGAAAATGGGACTGTGCAATTTCCCGAATTCTTGGGAAAGAGGGATGAACTGGAACCTGAGAGATCTGTGAGTGATATTTCTGGATGCTGTTGTACACCTTTGGAAAAAAAGGCCTCATCCCTGTGCTCACAGAATCTTCTGGAGTTGGCCCACGAGAATTTGATGAGAACAGCCTCTTTTCTCACTTGCTAGGCAAATGCATGAAACCCTTAGGAGGTTTGAGAGAAAAGAGAAAATCATGTCTCTTTTGCAATCTCTTCTGAGTTCTTGGGAAGTGTTTCTGTAGACTTCTTCACAGTAGAGGTTTCTGGATGCTGGATTCCATCTCTTTTCCACGAGCTCTAAGCCATATGTCTAAGCTGCAGAGGAGGGGAAGAATTTCAGACATTCTACTATATTAAGCAGCTTTACAGTCAGTTCCCAGGGCTATCTGCTACACTGCATGGATTACTCTGCAATGGCTAACACTTTCTAGGCACTGGGACCTTTCCTAAGTTCCATGTAAATCCACCTGCCTTGGGTTTCTTCTTGGCCAGATGTGCACTGCCAGGGCATGTAGCTAGTAGGAATCATGGGGATGTTGCTGGAAATTAGACCAGAAAAACGTGAGCTAAGGTGCCTACCATGGGAGTTCCAGCTTCCATTTTGGGAACCAGACATAGAAAAATAAATGTCTAGATACTTCAGTCATTTATTAAAGCAAACATGAGACTCCTGTGGTGATAGTTGCCAGAAAATTGTAGTCCAAAGTGTAACACATCCTTCAAAAATATATATTTTTTTTTCCGTCAGTAATAATTCATCCAAAGGAAGATCTCTTTTAAGTTCTCTGCAGTTATTTCATGGCTTCTCAGCTACAAAAACAAGCAGCATATCAGAACCAGCACTATTTTGAAAATTGACAGTTAGGAAAGCTGATGAAAGATAATGCAGTAGCAGCAATGAATGAGATTAATATGGACAACGTGGGGAACATTCCACCTACGCAGGAGCAGTGCCTGATATCAGAGGGCTCTTTCATCTATGATAACAAGACCCAATGGCTGAGAGCCAAACCTTCAAACTGGAAATGAGATGCAATTTTTTAGTGGGAACCTATTTAACCATTTGAACCATTTACTAATAGACATAGCGTATATGCCTTCCTCCACAGCCTTTAGGCCACAGGTGATCCTCACCCAAAAGGAGAAGCGAGTGGGTTTGCAACGAACTGAAAGTTACCAGGGTTATTAAAACCCTTGCTGGGTCAAATCTAGTCCCAAGTTATGGAGATGATCAAATTGATAATGATCTTTAAAAATTAATTTCTCCATGAGTGAGGAAGCAGCTAGAGAATATTTGGGCTTTGGGAAGCCAGACTTAAGTCTTACTATTTTTGGGGAATTTTAGGAGCCTGAATACTCTAGAAGACCTACACTGTTCTGGAATTATGTGATTTTTCATAAAAACAGAACTGTTAAGCATTTGAATTTTAATATTCTGGATGGACCATATTTCTTCTCAGGAAACACTATTTTTAAAGTGTGTTAGACACAACTTCCATTTCTTTTCTGTGCAAAAAATTTCTTCCTCTACTCTCAAGTTTTGTTTATTAACAACAAACCTGGAGCTTTGGACACTTGCCCAGGTATTCACAACAGATAATAAATTAAAACATTCTTTACCTATGAAAAGAAATCAACCACCTCTTTGAGATGAACAACAAGAACTAAATCAACCTATATTTCTGTGGTGGTGGATAAATTGCAGTATCTCAAGCAAATAACTGTACCAAGTTCCATAATGTAGATGTATGAAAGGCACTAAAAGACCTGGATTTAGCAATGAATAATCAACTGAAAACTTTTCTTACTCCAATTAATATTAAGACATGCCTTTTCATCTGCTACATAACCATTTAATACTGATCATATCTTCTTAGTGATCTTTCAAGGATGTCTCTACATCATATGTGTTCAAATTTGTCTGATAGACCATGCAGAACTGACTCTTTTATGGATGGTATTTACCCCTGGAAAAAACTTGCTAATTGAAAAACTGCTGCACATTCTGTCCTTCCTAAACAGATTGATCAGGGAGGTGTCACCTCATACTTTGCCACAAACTCTACTGCAGGCATAAGTATCAAAACGACTTCAATATCCAGGCACTGTATAATTTAATCATGCTCAAAGGATTTCCATAATTGCATCCACAAACATTACCACAAGATCAGCTTTCTGCTCCACAAGTTTCAATTAGGATGTGCAACACACCAATGCATTTAAAGAAAAAAAAAAAGAATTCTTCTATTCCTCTCATCTTCAAGAGGTTTTTGTACAAATATTAAGCAAGGGAGCATTGCCACGTCACACTTTCTAAGTAGTTCCTTTTATAATGTTCCTCTCTCCTGCACTTCATGTCATCCTTGTAATTTCTTGCATTTTGCTAAAGGCACAAGGAGCACAGAATTGTACTGGGGATTGCTAATGAAATATGGAGCCATTCACTGCTAAGCTACTCATAAAATATCTGGCCTAGGTTGTTCATGGAGCAAAGATGTATCTCCTGTCTGCTGGCTGTTCAGAAAGCTGTATGAAACCCACACTTAGTTTCGGTCTGCTTCCTACTGAATCAGAGGGGAATTAACTGACTGAGAGACACAGGCAAACTAAAGATGTTTTCAGAAGTGAACTGCCAAACATCTGAAAATCAAATTGCTTTCTGAATAATGACATTGGATCAAGGTGCTAAAATTTTGATATCTCAGTCTGAAAAATGTGGATTAAAAATCTCAGCCATCATGATATCTTGACAAGTCTTGGACAAATGGAAAAAGAAAGGACTATTTAATGCTTCATGTTCAAGAGACAAAAAAATTACAGAGTATTTAAAAATACTTAAAACACGTTTAAAGCTAGATTCCCAATTATCAAGTACTTCTTTGAGACTTAGTCAATTGATCAGACACCAAATTAACGAAAAATGATTATTAGTTCATTCTGTTTAATATATTATTCTCATTATGATTTTGTCAATTATGGACTAGAATAGAAATTTAGAAGAATAAAACAAGAGGATGAACAAGGCTCCAGTTTCAGAGCATTGAAAGAAAACATGATTTGTAGAAGGTACATGAAAGACAAGAAGGTGATTGTGAATTGCTACCTCTGATTTACTAAGATCAGTCAGGTTTAATCAACCTGAGTTCCTTCTCTAATGAAATGTCTGAGTCTGTGCATGAGAGGCGGTTAGTAAATGTTGTCACCTGAAATTAAGCAGGAGTTTAAACACATTATCCAAGAAATGCCCAGTAACCACACTGAGAAAATGAAGTCTGGATCACAAAGTGCATGGAAAGCAAGCTGGACTGCTGGGCCCAAAAGATCATAGAAGCAAAGAATGGTTTGGGTTGGAAAGAACCTTCAAGATTACCTGGTTCCAGCACCCAGCCACAGGTAGGGATGGCACCCACAAGATTCCTCAGAGCCCCATCCCAGCTCAATCTGAGATACCCTGTAGGGGCTGTAGTGGGGCACTGTGCCAGCTCAGCTGGGCAAGAAACTGAATGACCTGACCTAACTGTGCAATTAGCCCTGCTTTGAGCATTGGACTACAAATCCTCCAGAGATCCTTCCTAACCTGAGTGCTTCTAGGAAGCTAAATACGGAAAATTCACAACCAGCAGCTGGTTAACTGACACTCTCTGCTCTTCTTGTTTGATTCTTAGTACACTCATTTTCATGGCTAACTTCAATGTGTTCTTCAAATTATCATTTTCCTGCTGTTGCTTTGTCTACAGCAACAAGAGTTTTCCCAGATGCCTAAACCAGGTTTCTTTGAATAATGAATTATACACTTTGGATGATAGGTCACAGTCGGTTGCCATGTTGCACAGCTGGCTGGATATCACCAGGGAAGGAAATTGGTTTGTAATGGGACTGTAGGCTTTCCAGTCATTATCATTAGGCAACTTTTTCCAACAGGTGATTCCCCATCCATTTTCAGTACATAAAACTTGGTCAATAAAAGGTACATGGGGATATATGGCTTGACCTTGCCAGCAGGAATCCATCAAAAGAGTATTCTAATTTTCAAATAAGCAAAGCTCACAATGGGAAATAAGGACAACATAATTCAGATGTAAGAAAAATTAACATGGGTTTTAAGTGCTTGACGAAAGTCCATATGGATACTGTTAGTAACTGAAATAGGTATTGGATCATGGTTGTACTCAGGAAAAAGATAATTTTTGCCATAATCCACATTTGTAACACATTCCCTGAGAGCTGTTTTATAATGAAACTGGGCCATTCCCTGAGTATTGACACTGTTAAGTAATAATCCTTCCAGCTCAGTGAGCAACTGCACTGAAGACCATGATCATGAAGGTACTTTAGCAGCAGACAGTAGGACTGGGCTGGGATGATGAGGTGATGAGATAGTAACATGCCACACTGTGTTCTCCACAGGCGTGAAAGTACCAGGAACAGAATATTGTCTGACTTCCCATGATTTTAAGCCTGACTCTTAGGATAGCATAAAACTGCACCATTATATTCAGACTTAATGTTTGCCGTGATGAAACATCTTAATATTTCATTTGTTATTTTAAAGAGCAATATCAGTGGTTTTACACACAAGTGTTGCTCACATGAAAATGTACAGATTTTCCTCTCTGCTTTCCTATAGAACACTTGAAAAAGACAAGATGTAGTATAAATGTTGGAGGCCACCTATCTCATAAATTTTGTCCTGGTGATTTGAAAGCAAAAACTTCTGCTCGTCTTCTGTTTAGATAACAGATCATCACTGTTATCTCCCTCCTTTTTTCTCTTTTGCTTAAATTTTTGCTAGTATATTCTGATTTTCAATCCCTTGTGGCGGGGCATGTCAGCCCAAAAAATCATCCATACAGCTTTGAAACAAGAATAATATGAGTATCTGCAATATCAAACTTCTTTGTATATGTTCATAAATTCAGGAAGAGAACACAAAGAAAGTACTTTGTCTTTGCTTTTTATTACTCCACTCTTTTGGGTTAATAACCAGTCTCAAACAAATATTTACATTTTTTTTTAAATTAAGATAATTTTTTTAAAGTGCAATCATTCTAGAAAGTATTAGAAATATAAAGCCCTAATTTATCATCTGACAATATGATCAATTCTTTGCATTCATTGCCCAGTGTTTAAAATAGGAGATATTAGACAGAGCTGGTGGCAGTTTAAGCACAGATAATTGTAGCAGTGCAATTACTAAGAAAAATAAATCAATTAGAATAGTTTGCTAACATGGAACCATTAGATAACATATTTTCTCTTTCATTTATGAGCATATGGTGAAGGATTCATCTTGTCTTGGCATAAGGACATTTCTGTAGAAGAAAAATGAGACTGACATTTTATTTTTACACCAAGTTAAATTTCCTTGTAAGATAATTATTTATGAAATACGATATGTAAGTTGATGCATGATCTTTGGAAGAGGTTACTAAAGGAGGAATAAAATTGATATTTTTAGCAGTAGTACGTAAAAGATACACTCAGGAGTGTTGTAAAGAAGATTGTCTGGTAGCCAGTATAGAAGCTGATGTTGTGATAGCTGCTCTGCTGGGTGATATTGCTGGGATTTAACTTAGTACCTCTACAGAGAAAAATATCCGTTGTTATAGCTATAAAGCTCTATTACCAACAGCTCTCGTCTGACGGAATGAGTAGAGAGGGAGGAATTTGTAATACACACTTTCTATAAATGTAACTTCTATTATCTCTATGATATTGTTCCTGTTGATATGGAAATCACTTATTAATGTTGATGATAGGCCACTGGGAATTATTGCCCTGCTACTCAGACTTCAATCTTGTCACAATCCGAAAACTGTTCAAACTGGGTTGAAAGCTGACACAGCCAAGATCTGATCCAAGGATATTGGATTGTCATCAGTGCCAGGCTTCCCCTTCCATAACCATGTCTTTCCATGGCAGGCAGCATTGCATCATCATCACCACCATCTAGTCCAAACTTCTTCCTATCTCAGAGACTGATGATTCACCACATTATTCCTTTATGGAGGCAACAATCTGTGACCAAAATATGTCCTTTGGTATGAGGAAATTAGGAGAGAAGAATCCAGCACCATTTTATTAATTTCTCAAGTACAATTGCATGTAGTTATTAAGTAATCACAGTATTAAAACTTTCTTTCCCAACTGAATGGCATTTAGTATCCAGACATTCATGTGGACTTTCCCTGCTAGACAAAAAAGGCTGAAAACCCCAGTAGGATTCACTGCAATGTGTATTCCCCATGTCTTGAATAACTAGAATAGATTTCTTTTCCAATTTTCTAATATTCCTTTGAAATTGTAGACTCTGGAACTATTAATATGATAATAATCATCTCATCAGTACTATATAAAGAGATGCTTTTTATTTTAACTGCTGTCATATACAAGATTTAGAATGAGTGTTTTGGACGCAGAAAACCACTGCACAACCTTCTCTATTATCCCTATATATTTTAAATATCTTCTTCTGTAGTTCCTATTCCTCTGCTCTAGGAATGACCTGCATTCCATATACATACATAGATAAAATTTTGCATTTACCAGAACTGAAAAAGTGTCTTGATTGAATATATCAGTTCACCAGGTAGTCTTGCTCATTGTATCTACCTGCTCTACTTCATAATTTTTCACTATTCCTCTACTCTTTGTACCAATCACATACTTTATTGACAGTGTTGACATATTTACCACCAGATCATGGATAAAAATCTTGAGCAGTATCAGGTATATATTCAAAAGTGATTTTTCCCACTAGAAAAACTTATCATGAAAATTCTCCAAGAATAAAAATTCTTTAAAATTTGTCAGTTATACCATTTGTCAGCTCCTCCTTGGTAATTCACAGTGCAATATTTTTAATTAGACTGTCACAAGGTTCTAAATTCATACAAAGTTTAGGTAATGTAATAATTAATAATGACTTTAATAATTCAGGCACTTTTGGCATCCAAAAATTGTGATTTCCTCAAATATATATATATATATATATATTTAGCAACCATAAAGTACACTGGCATTACTTAAATTCAAAGCCATTAATCTTCACTAATCAAATTTCATTTCATTTCATTTTCCTTTGGCCCAGAAAAAACCAAATATTTTTCATGAAATATCCCCCTTGAATACTTTTTACAGATTGTTGTGACTCTTCTGAGCTTCTTCTGTCTTCTCAGGATTTGTCAAAATGTTCTTCAACACTTTGGGCTGTGATGTGTAATTCATCTAAGTCACACAAATTCCTCATTGCTTATCCTCGGTAGATGATGCATGAACTGGAAGGTACTTCATCTTTATGTTGTGCAAGTACATTTTTCTTGCTTGTTTACAATTATGAAACAGAAATATTTATTGACTGCTTCTGCTTTCTATTCATGGTTGTTAATTGTATCGTCTCCTTCTACAAATTAACCTGTATCATCTCTCATGACACATCTAATCTACTTCAGAAATGCTACCGTGAAGGAAGGCAAAATGTTCCCTCTTGCTCTTGAGTCTTCCAGCTGGACAAGTGCTATTGAGCTTAGTGCAGTGTCTCAGAAAAGAACTCAAAGCACATCCAACAAAACCAAAACTAAACAAGGACCTACCTGCTTTGATGTTGCTAACTCTGTGTGTTAATACATCTGATCATCTTTGCTCTCTTGCTGTGCTTTTCTTTGCAGAATATTTTTTCCTCAGAGATTCAGCCATAAAAGCGACATCATGAAAGCTTTCTTGGGATACATTGTGCCTTTGTACTAAGACTGCTCAGTAGCCTTTGTCATATTTCAAAATTCTCTACTCCCAAATGCAAAGTTATCTTTCACGATTTTCTTGCAAAAGAGTTGCCAAGGAAACAGCTAATAAAAGTCTTTGTCCAGATAAGCTGAAAATTCATAGATATTTTCTTCTTCCATTTGTTTTCTTGCAATAAATGTAACTTGTATATAAAATCAATTCTGTCTTAAACACTATTAAACCTTTATAAAGATAGTTTTATCTAAACTGTAACAGAATAGAGCAGCAATGATAACAATGTTAGTTCCTGTGTATCCATACGTTAAAAAATATTGCTGAGCTCATGTAGATACAGAACTGGAGACATCAAGTAATTTGCCTGAAGTCACATGTGAAATCACATTTGAAAGGCAGGACATGAACTATAGGATTTCTCTCTCACAGCCCAGAATGTTTTCCACAATGTCCTTGGAGGGGGGTTTTTTGTTGTTTATTTGTGTTGTTGTTGTTGCTCTTGCCATTTGGAGGGGGTTGTTTGTTTTTGTTACAGATGTCAAGATCCTTTGAAAACATTCATCCTTATGGACAGAAAATGTCATTCTTCATGAAAGAACTGGAAAGAAAAGAAGAGGGGGGAAGTCACAGGGGGACAGTTGTCTGCTGGATTTTTTGAACCCCTCTGTAAACCAAGAAGAAAATTACACAGAAAAAACAAATATTCTTTTACCATTAAAAAAAAAAAGAGGCAATTTTAAAATCCAAATTCAAGTTGCAAGGATCACACTGAAGCATATTTGTCCTCAAAGTTCAACAGCTGTAATATTTATCTGGAGAACATTAGTTTTATTTTGAGAATAAACTGAGGACCAGCAGCTGTACAACTAGATTTTCTCCCTCTTCTCCTCTTTAATGTAACTATTTATTTAAAAAGATACACAAAACCAAATCTAAGTAACTGATAGCAAAGTTTGCAAGGGCCCTCTAATTGTTTATTTTTAAGCTGTTTGCTCATGAAGCAAAAGGAGTGTGAAAGAGAGAGGGAACATTTTATGCTGGGGGAAAAAAATACAACGTTGATTCAATTTATTTCCATACGGAGGCAATGTTGGAAGGCTCCACTAAGTTGCCTGGCACTAGCTGGCAGAAAAAAATAAATGAAAGCACAGCTTTAAGAACAGAGCTTTATTTACTGATGCCCATAAATGGAGCAGAGGTGGAAAGTGTTCAAGATTGCTGACTGGCTGATTGTCACAACTGATTGTTTTTCACATCCAAGAGTTCCACACATTGATACACACACCCTGACAAGACACAGGCTGCATCTTTTGAGGAGTCAAACTCTATAAAAGCACAAAGCATGCACTGCTAACACAACGTATAATCATGAATTTAGATGCATCGTTTATATTAAATTGTTTTTCATACCCATTGTGTTATTGTGTTTCTAAACAGATTTGCTACCCAACAAATTAAAGTTCACTCTCTAATATATGATGACAGTGCTAAATGACTGCTGAAATAAGTTTTGCCCAAAAATGTCATTCCTGTCTTGATAGGCACTGATGGAACTTGATCTCAAGATTTGAACAAATACTAAAGGAAAGGCTTAGAAACCAACTGGTAGTAAAGGCACAGTTTGGAAATATCAGTAGAGCAAACATACTGTCTGCTGCTTTCAGTGGTTACAAGTACAACTTAAGTGTTTTCAGTGAACTAGTGACATTTTCAGGTATGAATTCAGAAGCATAGAGTCAATTTTTTGCTATATTTTGATGCTAGTTATATCACCTGAAGTAATAAATAATCCATCAAAATTCGTTATTTGCCCCCTAAATCTCTGTTAGTTAATTATGGTTTACAGTATAGTACACATTCATCTATAACAATAACCCCTTAAATACAAACAACACAAAGATAACCTATAACTATGTGAACCTGCTGCTGGGTAAACATCATCGAATCTCTTGAGAACTTTATGATAAGTTCAAGATGTGAATGCTCAAATCAAAATATCTTGCTGTGATTTAATGTTCTGGGATTAGGTGCTCCTTATTTTATAAAGATTTCTTGGTTTCTATTTGATTACTCTGAAATTGGAACATATGAGTTAATGGATGACTTCTAAGTGTCTAAACAATAAAGTCCTGAACAATTACAACTCTTAATAGCAGTAGTTTAGTACCTACTCTACAAAAAATGAGGGGGTTTTATTTACCCTCCTCTATTCATTATGCTTCTCTCACATCCACGTTTGATTTTCTCATCATACAAAAGGAAAACGAGTTTTCCCTCACAGCCACTCAGCCAAAGCCATTGTGGTTTCTGACAGTGGGCCTTTCTTTCTAACACAACACCAGTGACAACAGAGGTTGTGTTAGCCAAACCGTGATCTAATCTCCTTTTCAGTTCTACCATTGTCCTCAGAATGTGATCTCAGTGACACCAGGATAAATGTTTGTCAGATTTTTTGTCCTGAAGGATATACGAGTGAGAGAGGAAAACCTGAAAATTTTGCTGTTGCAGAGTTGGAGTTCAGGGAGTTCAGTTTTACCCAGCTGATGTTCATTAATCTAGCTGTAATTTTTTATTTACTGTTTCCACATTCAAAATGGAGGGGAGTTCATAACTACTATTATTATTATTATTATTATTATTATTATTATTATTATTATTATTATTATTATTATTATTATTATTTCTTCCACATTTTTTTCTTTTTGACAAATCTTGAACACATGCATTTAAAACAGTTTACCTCCTCCCCTCCTCTCTCCCTTTTCTAAGCTCTAGCAATCAGGACCTACAGCCATTCCCATCTCCTTTCTATATCTTGCTAAATACACAAACATACCGTTACACAATTCAGAACGTCCCCCTAAAAATAGATCCTGTTAGGTTATTTGGTAAGGACACATGTTGAAATTGCTGTTGGGCAATGGGCAGCAATCACTGTTATCACAGTTACCATTGTTACCTATTGTGAATATTTTCTGCCACTATGAATCACCTCAACAGCTTTTCTTTCTCAGTCCTCTCAAAAGTCCCTCTGGTTTGTGGATATCTTTCTAGGAATTAAATGTTTAGAACAGACCAGGAACCATTTCAAATGTATCATTTCAGGAGGGCGTGAAGGATAAAAATGAAGAGCTTGTAGAACTGTAACTAAGAGGAAATGTGCCTTTGAGATTGGGTACGGTTCCTGTGTTGCTGGGGGGAAACAGATCACAGTGGACACCCACACACCATATGCTGTCTACCATCATTCACAAGGGCTTCCAGACACCTCCCACTATCCAAGGTATTTGTCTCAGGTTCCTTTCCACTCTTGATGCATTAATGCTGCCACTTTGTGGTTTAAACTTTTTCTCAGACACTCCTCCAACCTGCTGTGATTTGTTCCTTGCTTATCTTTGCTTCTTCACTTTATGCAATCCCCTCAACTGCCATGCTCTTAAAATAAATCCAACAGACAGAAACACAGTCACATGCTCAATGGCAAATCTTCTTCCAGATTCTGGAGGTTCAAGGAAGAGTTTTAACATTCATGGAAATTCAGCAAATAATCCATTGTAAGGTTAAGTATTGAGTACTTCAAACATGCAAGTTTCAACACTGTTGCTGCATCATCTAGAAATATGAAGATTTTCTCCTCATTTGATGAGTAGCAAAACAACACCAGCCTTTCCTAGGTCAGGGACACACAAAAAAAGTCATAGTATCATTAGAAATCAGGCTGCTTCACTGTAGAAGAGGTATAAAAGTTCCCTGCATGCAATCACGAGTAGTTCTGCCTCAAGGACTGGCATATCAAAATAATTCTAAATGGGCATCATAAAAACATTAGAGAAGGTAAATTAAATTTTGTGTGTTTTTCTTGCTCAGGGGAAACATCTGTGTTAATAATAATTTGAAATCTGATTGATATGAAAGTGATTTAAAATAAATGTCATTAATACTCTCAATGCTTAGGCCAGGCTAAAGAAACCCCAGGGTAAGCAGAAATGTCTACATCTGCCTTCTTTAAAATGTCTTTTTAAAAACCACAGTAGTTGTTTGGCTAAGCAACTTTTGATCTCATTTGTGACCAAGGCAAAACAAATACCACCTGGAAACAAGAGCTAGAAACTAGGAATAACTCAATGAAAAGTCAATTCCATGACCCTGAGATTGACTCGGTTGGTGAGAGCATGGAGATAACAATGACAATCATGGATTCAATCCTTGTATGGGCCGTTCACTTCAGAGCTGGACTTGATGATCCTCGTGGATCCCTTCCAACTCAGAGTATTCTGTGATTATGTTTAATCATGGTTAATTATTAGTCATTCATCAAATTAACACTGGACAGACCATTAAATGAAAGATGAGTCAAAGTCATTTGACAACTTCATAACTGAAGAGGCACAACAAACACTTTGTCAGCTTGGGACCAAGTCAAGGTTATTTTAATTGGTGATCTAAGATCTAAGTCTGTTCCTACCAAGCACATTCCAGGTGCCCACTCAAAGCAGGGTATGATGAATTCCAGCTGGATGCAGTACCTGACGTGCCAGTTTGCATCAGCTGTCTTTCCATTCATGTTCATCAGCTGCCCCCTTAACACAGACTCTCACCAAAGGTACAGACTCTCTGCAGTGACATGAAAGAGCCCTTAGAAGCAGAAAAGTTGATTGGAGTCATTGTGAAACATCACAGCTAAGCCTGGATGCCCCATTTCTAGGTGTTGGGAAGTACGGGTGATGGCATTTGGATTTTGACCTTCAGTTTCTTAAGTTTCAATGGTCTAAAAGGAGATTCAAGCCTCGTGATTCTCAAATCAATTCAGAAAATGGGATTTGAGCAGGTCTGAGTTTTTTTCTCACCATTTTTATCCCAACAAATTTGATTTAGAGCTTGAAAAATACCGTACGCACTTTAATTTGCATGTGTCATTCTACTTTGCATTGCTGAGTAGTGACTGCAGCTTTCTACTCAGAGCTTTGGCATTTTATTCTTTGATTGCTCAGGTTGCTTACAAGAAAAAAGACTGGTTTTTTTAAGTCTAGTAAAGATTAATGTAGTATCTTCTACTTCATAGCAAATAAATTAGTCAGTTGTTGTTATATTTCCTTTCTAAGGATTTCTAAGTATTGGGCACACAGTTTGACACAAACTTGGGATCGGTTGCTAGCATCAAACAATTATAAATAAATAAAAATATAATTCAAATTATACATAAAATCATAATGATAAGATATAAGAAATGTAAAAAATAAATAATAAAAATTATGCAGATAAAATATTTGGCATTCTTTTATTAATCTCAATCAAATTAAATACAAATTTTTATATAGTTCCAATTTGACACTTATTCCTCTCATTCCAGGCTGTCAAGAAGCTTATTCTGAATGTCATCCTGTTGATTAATTCCTTGGGAAAATGATTCAGATGATAAGAAACCTGTGATGGCATCAAAGGAAACTTGTCCCATGAACAGAAAACTTGATCAGATGTACTACGGGTCTTAAGACCTTGGCAACAGACAGATTATGACTGAAATCTGGTATCTAAATAAGGATTTTGAAAGCAGCTTCAGATTTTCCATGCTTCAGTTTTGATGTTTAATATGAGCTGCCTGGAAGTAGATTTATCTGTCGTAATACAAAATTTTCTGAAAATCAGGATCTTTTAAAAAGCAAAACTGTCTGCTAAACTTGTAATTGTCAAAGTTCTGAAAACTGTCTTCCATTACCAGAGTAAGTACATTTTACTGCTTTTAAATCTGTCATTTTTGCACAGATCTTCTAGAAGAACATTCGGAAGGAAACCTCCCCTATGTCTTCAGAAACTGAGATGATACATGGAGGTGGGAATTTGTGGCATTTTGGCATTTAAAGAAAGAAAACTCATTGTTTTCCTCTCCTAGTCAGATGCTTGAGCACAATAAAACACACCGAAGGTTAAGTGTGCCTCCAGAGAACTACGTCTATGGAAAAGGTTCAAAAGCCAGAGAGAGAAGAGGAAAAAGAAAACGCATTTCTCACCTTAATGACATGAAAATGAATCACACATTTTGAAATCCTGCAGTCCCTTTTTGATTCTTGGCTGCAGTTTTCTGGTAACACATCTATCAGTCACATTCATTTGAAGCATGTGGCTACACGCATTGGAGATACGAAGACACAGTTTCTGCATTTGCAATTTCCCGTCTTCAAAGTGCTTTTCATTTTTATGATAAACCTGGAGAAAACCCCGTGATGTGTGAGATATTTCTCCCCCCTTTTTTTTTTTTCCTTTAATTCATCACTGTTATTTTCTTTTGCTTCTCCCTTAGCCAGGATGCTAATGTTTATTTATGTCAAGGACATCTTTCAAGCCTAATGGAGTCAACATCCAGTATCACTTCCAGTTAAGCCTTAATTAAATGCAAATATCAACCATTATACTTCAGCAAAAGGGGAAAACTCATGTAAACATTGAAACATGAAAGCTTCTGTTCTTCACTCTTAAACCTGAATGGACCTGGACAATATATAATAGGACCCAAGAACTAAATTAGCATAACACTGAGTCACTCCTATTGACCTCCATTGGTTTCAAATGCAATTCACTTTCGAGTACTCATTAGTTGAAAAAGATAATTGCAGGAGGAGGAAAAAAGACCATATGAAAAAATATTATTTGTGTGCAAGAGACCCCTGAGGCAGCCTAAAATAACCCAAAAAGTAGAAGAGAAGGATTGTTGTATGTCAGAAATATGCAAAAACCTAAACAGTGTGTGGGCAAATAAATGTTGGGTGCACGTGTTCATTTATACATATAAATAAAAATGGAGATATAGAAACTCTTCTAAGGTATTATGGAAAAGTAGAAATGCCAGTTTAGGTATTTTTAAGTTCTTCCTCTTCATCCTATTTCCCACATACATAAAGTGCCAGTACAAATGCTTGAAACACTGTTGTGGCAGACTGGCATATAATTGACCATGTAATGACTTCATACCTGGACTTCATCCAAAATCTCAATAAAAAAGCCCTTGAAATGAAGCCTTATTCAGGTCAGTGGTGCTTCACAGCAGTATGTGAAGGCATTTCATCTGTGAAATAGTACTTTCAGATGACAAAATATAGAGTGCTCTGAGTAAACTGGAGGTTTGGTTTGAAATCAGCAAATGAAATTTAATAAAAACATGAAGGATGCTACATTTGAAAGAAGGAATTCCAACACTGAGTTGAAAATAAACTTCAGCTACAAACCAGTACCATATCTGAAAGAATACAGAAAATCACATACCTATTAAGGAAGAAGATTTTGTATGGTTTTTGAAAAGGCATATTGTTATGTGACGTGTTATGAAGACTTGATTATAAGACAAACATGGGGGAGTTTCATCTGTAAGAGTGTAACACAGATTGAGATAATAGAAAAGTCCAAAGGTGACTGGGGAACAATCAGAGGTTTAGCAGCACATACTAAAAAAATTGGATTTATTTAATAGAGAAAAGATTAAACAAAGATATGATTCTAATCTTCCAGTAGTTATTGTTTGTTTTTATAGTAACACCACAGAAGAACGATCAATTGTTCAGACAGTTCGATAGTGGTCAAACAAGAAGTAATTGTCTTAATTTTCAGAAACAAAGATTTAGGTTAGATACTAGGGAAAACTTCCTAACTAAGAGTATAAGGAAGCACTACAGCAAGCTGCCTAGCAGGCTGCAGAATTGCTGTTCTCTGAGCTTATAAATCAAACGTCTCTTAGAGGTGGCCTCACTCCATATTACTTGCCTTTTGCAGTGCAGGGTATGGGATTAGGAGGCTAATTAAGATCCCTCCTATCTTTAGTTTTTGAAGATTTATGATACTTGAGATCTTGGGCTCTGATATATATACCCTTTTTCTAAAGACGTGTAAGAAAAACTGTCACCCTTAGATTTTTTTTCATTAAACAAGCATCTAATGCTTATAGTTGAAGAAAAACACTTACTTACTTACTTCTTATGCTCCAAGAAACATTCTTCAAACTTCAGCTGGGTTTGGCTTCCTTTCTGTTGGAGGTCAGTTGTGCAAAGTAGTGACCTATTGGCCAGCTGCCAGTAACACAAAGGCCAAGCTCTGCTTGGTGTGTTAGAACATTAAATAGATATCAAAATTAGCGTGAACAGAGATTTTTCAAATTCCCTCAGAGACCAAACAGCCTGAGGGGAGTCAGATACCTCTGTAAATCAGTAGGAAGATACACACTGAGGCAGTATTTTTCCTACCCATTAAGTTCCTTCTGCAAAGGAATCCTACCTTGTGTCATCCAACAGTGATGCCTGAATATGTGGGAAGATATTGCAGGATACTGCAATTCACAGAGATGAGAGAAGCAAGTGATTTCTGCCACACTGGTTGGGAATCAGGTTACTGCTGCAATGATCTTGTTTTCATTGAGTGAAAGATGGAGGCTGAAGAGGAGAATGGGATGTTATATCCCAAATCAGGCCCTTCTCTCCAGCCCCTCTGCTCCATTTGTGCACCCCAGGCAGAGAATACATGAGCGTCTCAAGAGCCAAGGAATATAATTTTAAAACATCAAGATAAAGACAGGGAAATACATAGCATAAACTTGGGTGGGGAGGGGGTTGGTTCTCAAACTGATTAAAATCTTCAAATTTCAGTCCCTGAGGCAGTCCTGCTTTGCGTACAGTTCCTATGAAAATGCCTCAGACTTGCATGAATATTGAAGAATCTGACTCCGAAAAAAAAAAGAAAAAAATTAGTTGTTAGCTATGTACTTTTAAAATACTGTCTATGTGTTATGTATCTCCTGACAACTCTTCAATAATTGTTTGCTATTATAGCCCAATATTTGACTGGGATGTGGCTAGGTCTGTGGCTCAGGTGGGAGCTGAGGGTGAGGTGCCCTGAAACAGGATGGGTCCTGCTTATGGTAACCTCCCCAAAGGCTGCTGTGGACTTTTCCTGGTCACCTTGGGGCATGAGGGACTCTCTGAGCCTCAGCAGCCAGGCCTGACCTCCAGGAGGAGCAAGGGTGCTCTCAGCACCTTTAATGTGGCTCTAAAAGGAGACATATCAAGCATCACGTATTGAAGACCAATGATGGACTGATCCACCATTCTCACCCTCCAACATTTTGACAATTGTTTCTCTGATGTGACCAAAACCCACTGGTGTAGCACTTCCTTGTCATTCACACAGGACTGGGCTCATGGACAAACTGTCCTCCAGCATCTCACCAGTGCTATGGATCTTATGATATGGAATGGCTCCTAGGGCAGCTGGAAGAGCACAAACAGATCATTATGTCAATCATTGCTCACATCTCCTGCCATGTGGGTGCCACTCAGTTCACACTTCCTCACCAGGGTTAGGAACTCAGGTAGAATCACCTTTCACTTTTTTATTCATAGTCACTATTTCAGGATCTAGCTGTAACCAGCTGCTCTGTAGGACCTGTGAAATTCATGACCCATCTCCTCACAACTTCACAGATCCCCATCCCATAGCTATTAAGGAAGATTTTTGACCCAGGAATCCCAGACATTATGCTACATACCCAGCATGAGCACTATCATTTCACAGTGGGCAATCACTGAGGTGAGTTTTGGGAAGTGCTGATGTGCAGTGAAATATCCTCATCCATTTTTTTGTAGCATCCACCTTGGATGATGACAGCAACAATCAGCAGCCTCATTCATGTGCTGCCTCTTCTGAAGAATATATACAAATGGACCCAGAATAGAAAGTGCACTGTCAGACCCTCTGTGGACAAGGTTTGTTAAATATGGTGAGGGCATAAAGAGAGCTGCCTCTGTCCCTTCACCTCCCTTTACTCTGCATTTTGCACTCTGAGAAGGAGAAATTGTGTCATCTGCTAATAAAAATCATTCCATCATTAAGGAATTGCCTTTAAGGCACTAGGTCAGGTTCTGCCATATTTCATCTCTGGAAAAAATACCAGTGTAAATGGATGTGGAAGAGGTATTATATTTCACAGGAAGAGAAGGGAAAAAATTAAACCTGAGCAGAATATATGTGTTTTTCTTCTGGCTTTGGCTTCTGGAATAGCATGAGCGAGTTTTAGACAGTTGCAATTGGTGGATCTGAACATACTGCAAGATTATTGGAATTACAGAAGCCTGAAGTGAGCTATGGATCAGGGTCAATTTGGTAGCCAATACACCGAAACTGGAACAATTTATCTTGGCTCTCATTAAAGGAAAGTGTGAACTCAGAGATCCATAGAAGTGATGGTTTTTTCATGCTGTGTTAATTACAAAACACCTAATAGTTCACCACTGGAAATCCATAACACATTGTGGGAGTGAACATTTCTACAGAGGGGTTTTGCTTTACCACTCACAGTAAGAAATGAAATCAGAGAGTTAAGGGGAAACAAAACCCCTCAGTGTCCATGTATTTACATTCTTCAGAATTTCTCTTTATGTGTTCATAAAGACAACTATTTTTCAAGACAACACCACTGCTTTTTTAATAGAAAAAATGCCATATTTGAAGGCAGTAGCAGAGAAAGGATACAAATTTGTTAGTATTCTGTATCTGATGCCTTCACATCAGACATCCTGGGCCCTGTCCTAGGCTATTCTCCAAGTCAAAACAAACCACTGCCTTCCACTCTCTCTGGGCATGACCAAGTCACTTTCTGACTCGTGGGACTGAGCATACTTGGCCTTTCATAGTCAAGACTTTTCTATCAAGCCTGTCTGAATTTTTTCAGCAGTCAGTGGAGATGGACATCCCTCTTGAAGGCAACTCATACCTGTGTAAGACAGATGACGGGAAGACAGAAGATTAATTACTCTTTGGAGGTATTTCTCCCACTCTGTACTCAATATAGAGAGCCAAGAGGATGGCTTTAATTTAGTCACCTGAATTTCAAGGAGATGAAGTTAGATTAGGTGAATCTCACATTTAATCTTTGTCAGGTTTTTCATTTCCTGCAGATAGTTCCATTATCTGTGAGATAATAGAGATTGAATCTGGAGATGAAAGTTTTCTTTCAGTAGGACTTGTAGGAGTGAACTTTTCACAATTATTTTAGCCAAAACTACTTTTCTCCTTTGTTTATGAGTTCTAGAAAAATAAAATATAGCTTCCACAATAGAAGATCTACACTATTTCCATGCATCTCTTTTTAGCTCATTATTTCAGGCTTTTTCTCTTTAACACAATACTCTTTAGCTTACCTCTGTGAGGAAATCCTTATTAGCCAAGAGGTAATCAAAAGCTTGGAGATACAGCTTAGGCAATGAGCTATATGTCATCTCACCCACAAAAACTGTATTTGACAACTGTCAAATGCCTTCACTGTCCCTAGTCCTCAGTGGGAGACAGTTTTAATAATAAACTTTCTGAAGGTACTCTTAGTCATAAAAGAGCTATGGTTGATAAAGCTAAATAAGCCTAAATTTTCCTAAAATTACAATGAATATCAGCACTCCAGTTTAATCACAATAAACAAGATTTTTGACAAAGTTTTCAGCCACCTTGTCACATTTATTTTGTGTTACTTGGAAAACAAAAAAGCATTTTGTTCATCACTAAAGTGGGTCACTGAGGTCAAGCAAAATAGTTCCTTTCTGGTGAGAGACAGCTGGTGTGCAGGCTGGAGCTGTGGGGTAAGGGATCAAGAGCAGGAAAGACATTGGCAATCAGCATGGACTGCAGAGCTATGGGATGCTGGGAGTTTCCTCTTCCCACCACCAGACCTTGCTGTAGCTGTCAGCTGGGAAAGGACAATGGGCTGACATTGCATCTTTTGGGTCCCACCTATTTCTTTGTCCAATAAATGTCTCTCAAATGCATGTGTCTGAGAAAATGAGAGCAAAATTTCATTCATTCATTCATTCAAATTCATAGACATTGATGTCTCAGGGAAAACATTCTCAGCATGAGAATGGGCACAGCCAGCACAACAAAGTTTCTGGAGGTGGGAAGGAGGAGGTTTAGACAACAACATAATCTTGGGTCTATGAGACAGCATAACTGCTTACTTTCTGTGATGCCAATGCTGCAAAAAGGGAGAGGGAAAAAATTGCAGAAGAGTTGTCTGCTTGTTAGTCCTCCTCACAGCTGGAGAAGGAGTTGGGAATGCTGAAAATTTCTCCTTCACCTTTTTTTCTTTCCAAATAATGGGAATTGCTCTTCTGTTCCTCATTTTACTGTTATGTGTGGAGTATACTGCTCACAGGATACTTCTTGTCAGTGTGTGTATGGAAAGAACAGATAATTCTGGAGGAAATAAATCTCATTTTTTCTAGAATTTGTTTTCTTCCAAAAACTAGTCTGAGCAGCAAAGCATTTGTTCTGGTAGGGTACTAATGCCAGTCCTTTAATTTTCTGTGCATTTCTGTACTGACAGAGAAAGGATTACTGCTTGTGCTTAACCTGGTGCTGGGATTGAGGATTATGCAGATATTTTGACCCTTGTTCTTTAACAGTTTAATTCCAAACAATATAGAAGAAGATCTATTCTTTGATGACTCACATATTTATTACAATGTTGACTGTCTTCAGGTGATACACGTGTGTGTACACGTATATTTACACATATGTAAAACCTGCGGAATCAGACCCAAAAGCGGGCAGGTTTGATGACATTGTTCTTTCTTGGGCTGCACCACAAAGTTAAACTTTTTGCTGTGTTTTCACTTGCTGGGATTTGACATGAGAGACCCGTTGTTTGTAAGGGTGAGAAACAAAATGTCCTTCTTATCCAGCTTTGTTTTTCTAGGGTTTCTTATTCCTCACCCTCACTCTGTCCTGGCACAGGACAGCAGCAGCTAGCCAGGCTCTCTTTCCAGCTGGTGTGTTGTGTGTAGTGATTACACAGCCTGTAACCAAACTTCAGGAGTGAAATGCAAATGAATGTCAAGAAAGGAGGAGGATGGCTTTGGATGGACTTTATCCTTCTTTTTTGTGAATACTGGGATAACCTCTTCCTTAGAAGAATGAGAAGGAAAACTTCTCAAAAGCATTTCCCAAGTACGCAAACAACTTTTGCTTCCAGGTTTCTTTCAACTTTGATAGCTTTACAGGTGCCACAGGTAGAAGTGAAACATGTAAGAGTGGAGTTGCAGGATTTTTATTTTCAACCTTGTGCAGATTTGTCTTACATGGCTCCGTCTTCCCAAGAAGAGATTCTAACTTATTCTGAGCTTACCTGCTCATGCACAAATAAATGTATGACAGAAGAAAGACTGAGGGTGGATTTGAATGACTAATGCTTTGGCAAGTGTGAACACTGCTCTGCATCTCACAGACACTAGAAAGCTGGCACCCTGCAATCTTCCTAACATGACTCACGGTGGAGTGTGAAAAGGAAGGTGTTATACAGGTTCACTCACTAGAATCAAGGTGTTCAAGCAGTGAATTAGCTGCAGTATACACCAGTTCCTGACAGAACTAAGGCGGCAGAGAAACTGACATCCCTCTTCTAGCAGGTACCCTGACACGCTTTTCCAGTAGCTACTGAACCACAGAGGGTGAGTGCCTGCTCTCAGTGGAGTCAAACTTCACACTGGGAATAATCCTGGACCTCTTGAAATACATGAGAATAAAAAGGTGACAGCAAAATTGTAGAGGGTGAAACTCCGCTGCCAACTCAAGAATGTATCAAAAAGCCATTTTGGCCCTTTTGAGAGTGTTCAAAGTCTTGTCAAGTCTAACAAAAAGGCCTTTTGTTTCCACACTCAGTCTAGCATTTACTTTGCCAGTCAATAGTTCAAGGCATGGACTTTTCACAGGCAATGTCTGTGGTCAGTGGCTAATAATCCTCTGTTGCTGATAACTGAGGTGAGAGCATCAAATTCAGCACAGTTGCCCAAGATGGGCAGTGAAATTATATGAAGTACTGCAAAGGCAGGTTGTTGGTAAGATGAGGCAATATAATTATTGCATTGTGAGTTAACCTGACAGGCATGAACAGGAAACCTATAACCATTAAGTGATTAGACGGGACTAAATGTGTATCTTGTCAATAAATTCATTACAGACAAACTTTCAGTAATTAATAGAATATTCTGACTAAAATGTAGAGATCTGGAAGTGAAATGAAATGAAAAAACCCAGTTTACTAGGTCCACTAGAAACCTCTCTCAGAACTGAGCTATTTATCTTTCTCATGCTGGGTGCTTTGGTGTAAGTCAGAAAGGATGAGCTTTCTCCTTTCTGTTCAGTCTCCAAGTGCACTCTCCTGAGGCCTCCCCAGACCACTCACACCTGTTTCTGTCTCTGCAGAAGGTCTCAGCAGTATCTATTTGTGTGATAATTCCTACTACGAACTAAATGGATGGAGCAGTGAAGCAGTGATAAACAAGATTAGCTCCACCATATGGCATCAAACACATTACTCCTCTAAACCAAATTAATATGCTGACTGTGAGACTCTTGCAGCCATAAGTCCATCTCTGGAATGCTTCTGTGTTTGTGGACAGCTCAGCACTATGGCAGCTGGCTGAGTTGGCTGACTCCATCATCCTCTCTATGCTGTCAGTGCAGACTGTCCTTGCAAAGCATTCAGAGATCTGTCTCCAACCTAAGAGTTTTATTG
This sequence comes from Orthonyx spaldingii, assembly GCA_013397795.1. Classification (NCBI taxonomy): domain Eukaryota; kingdom Metazoa; phylum Chordata; class Aves; order Passeriformes; family Orthonychidae; genus Orthonyx; species Orthonyx spaldingii. The sequence continues at coordinate 4,116,924 of VZTJ01000487.1, read as the reverse complement.
GCAAGAAGGATGCACAGGAAAAATGAATAATTAATAAGAAAAGCATCCACAAATACACTGGCTGGATATCAGAAATGGGTGTACCCCTAAAAATCAAAATACTTTTTTAAAGTGAAAGAAAAAAAGGTTTTGTCAGAAATATTTCTGCAGAGCCTTTTGGGAAGTGACTCCCTAATTCTTCTTGATCCATTTCTCCTCTGTGGAAAATCTCTTTAGAGCAAACTCTGACTCCCATGAGGGATCATAAACCCATCCTCTTGGGGACTGTGCATTATGGGAACTGACAGCCAGCAATGAGTCAGCTGGAAGTAAAGCAGACCTGGAGAAGAAGGGTACCTGCACTGAGATACCATCAATCACAACTGCCATAAAGAACTTTTACATTCAAAATATTTGAGGTTGATGGGGAATTTGTTTTGGAGGTGAGATCAAAGTTACTCATCTAGAGTAGACATGTTTTCTAAAAAGCTTCTCTTAAAAAGTCAGTTTTGCAAGGAGAAAAAGTTGTGCTGGAGATTTTCTCAGCTGAAAGACAATGTATCATCACCAAAGGTAGTCTTAAGCTGTCCAAGTGTTTGACATGAAAAAAACATTCTGACACCTGCTCAGAATAACACGAATCTAATACGTGTGATGCTAAATTAGTCTGCTAAAAAGCTGCTTAATTTTGCTGGAGTACAGGTGGTATTCTATTCCAATGATAGAGTTCATAAGCATTTGATAAAAAATGTTGGTAGAGATAGGTAAGAGACTCAAAGGAGTTCCATCACCATGGTAAAACTCAGCTTCTTAGGCACTGGGAGAGAGGGAAGTCAGAGCCCCTTAACACAGGTACTGCTCCGATATTCCACCATTCATAATTTTGAAAAGCCAGTGCCTGGCTTCCTATTCACCCCGAAAACCTGTAGAGGGATCAGGAAGGAGCTAGAAGTTGTGTGAGCTGCAAAGCGAGGATGGTAAGGGCACAGACACCAAGAAAATCAGTTCTTCAAACTCCCTGCTGTATCCAGGGCAGCCCATTCTTCCTCTGTCAAGTGTGCAGTTGGTTCCAGTGTCCTGGGTATTGTGCAAGCTGGGATGAAAGGCCCATAACCACTAAACACTTCTCAATACTGCTGTTAATATGAGCAGTTGGATCATGCAGTTTTTATACCAGAAGTATTAGACATATTGCAGAGCAGGAAAAGGAATAAATTATAACTTTTCTGAAGTTTCTGAGACGTGAAATCATGCATTATGAATTCTCCATAGATACGTCGCTACTAGCCATCTTCTGTTTTATTTCTAGCTGCAACACTTAGTTTCTGTGAGAAATGAAAGAATATGTTAGCCAAGAATTTCCAAAGCAATGAGTCAGTTAAGACTGGCAAAGCAGAGAGGATGGGGAGCAATAGCTCCTTCCCCATTAGTATCACCTGGCTCAGAGTGCCTACTCCAAGCTGCATGACTGGTTAGAAACACCAGCACACACATTGCTCTCCATCTTCCTTTCCTCCTGATCTACAGTCCAGACACATCCATCTGACAGGTTTCCATTTTTAAGTTCCCTTGTCAATTAATTGGCACATTCCTTTAGACCTCTCAGCTCTGGCATTCAAAGATGACAGTTATTTTTAGAAATCTGAGCTGCTGTTTTGCGTGAGTAGAAAATCCACGTTTTAGGAAAAACTGTCACAGTTGTTTTGTCTTGAAAGAAAATGCACCACCAAGGAGCTAAAGGCTGAGTTTTTGCAGTTTTGTGTTTGCACTGCAGAGTGGTTGGAGGCTGTGACATTTGGTAGGAAATTGGTAGGCAGATTCAAAACAAGATGAGAGATCAGGACACTCCCTTATCAGCCTGACAGAGAGGCCTTTCCTGGTGATATGTTCAGAATTATCAGGCTGTCTGTGCTTTTTATCTCCTTTCTCTCTGATTTTGAGTTCCATCTCAGGGAAAATAATTAACATTTACCAACATCTTTTAGCGATTTACTTCTTAGGATTAAGGAGATTTACTGGCCCAAAACCTCTGATGTACTCAGACACCAACTGTGCATAAAGAGAGTTATTCGTTCCCAAGGCATGTCAGTCTGGCACCTTTCACCAGTGCTACACACACAGAGAAGAGAAACCTGGAATTACACTTCTAAACCAACCAGACAAAGGACCAAATAGAAATTGCCCTCTCTTTCTCAAAATATTGACTTCTTAAGCATTACATTTGTTATTATTCCTAGCTTAATGAATGGGGGAAAGGCAACAGATGAGGCTTTAGAAAGCTGAAAAAAGGAGTGAACAATGTGGGTCACTTATTCCTTCTCTGAGTTTGTACCTAAACATAACTCCAGTGGAGCAGCTGAACCCCTAACAGAACCATCCCAAACAGAGCTGAACTAAAATAAAACTGGATGCAGCCTGGTCTCTACAGCTTCCCCCTGTATCTGCAGCTCTGCTTCCAAATTGGATGCTGAATACAGCCCTGAAGGAAGTCTACAGATATTCCTCAAATTATAAGATAGATATAAGGGAGTTACTGAGTGTTCTTCCTACAGCTTGTACTGGGAATCATTTACTCAAGGCAACCTTTTCTGTAAATATATTTAAATTATGCTTCATTTAAGTTAGTTCTGCAACATCAACAGAGCAATGTAGGACAGAGTTGGAGTTTATGGCTCCCATTTTAACAGCACGGCATGGCAAGGGCTAAAAAGTGTTTTATCTCACACCTAGTCCTGTCAGAAGTTCCCTGCTGATGGAGTGATGTGTTGCAGGGGAGGTTTGGCCCTGACTGAGAGCACCTGATCTGGAAATCAGCAGGCAGCTACAGAACATGGAATCTGCATGGGTATTTTTATGTTAATTTTCTCTCAGGCAAGAAATTACAATTTTAGAAGCACCCAGGTTTATACTTATATGTCATAAAGCCGTGCAGCATGAAGATACCTGAGCAAGTGCTGAACAAACAAGCTTTATTGTGGAGCTCCACTGTGACTAATTAACATCTAGAAGTTGCTATATTAGTCCGGGCAAACTGCCATGCAAACCTACTATACTGCTTTTTGCATCCAAGCAAATTACATTAGAGCTACCTAAGGCAGCTGGAATGCAATACACTTTTAGGGATGGAGGAGCCTTACTCCCATAAATTATTAGAGATGCAAGGCTCCCAAAAGCCTCTCATCCCTGAATTCTATTTTAAAGTAGGAATAACCTTAAGGGAGCAAGGTACTTCAGGAAATTGGTCTCTACACAATCTTTATTTACTAAATTCTCACTGTATTAGCCATTAAAATTCTTTTAACATCTTGTCTGATTTAGATAAATATTGTTTGTACTTAAAGAGTATGAAAACAGATAACCCATAAGAAACCCAGAGAAAGATGATCCCTTCATTGCAAAGGTTACTTGTATCATTAGCAACTGATTAATACTTTTTCATCTAACATTCCTTCCAGGAATGAACATGGTTTTTAACACACTCCTGAGCCAAGGTCCTACTGTACTACCCTAGTTTTCTTACAGTATTTTTAAGGACAATGTTATTCCTCCTAACTTGTATCTTCACAAGTGGCAAAGAAATTACCCCCTGTAATGGGCTGAAGGTGGTGATATTTAGTGTCTTTGAAACTTTAGTGATTGCAGGTTTCATGAGCACATGTGAAGAAATGTTTATCCTCAAAATAGCTGAGACAATGCAAGTTGTTCAATGGATCCTTGTGTGGGAGTATGTTAAGAAGAATTGTTCATTGAAGCTTACAAATATGATGAGCTGTTTTAATAAAACAGCAGAAACAAGAACTACTAATGGAGGAGAAGGGATCTGCCTGTCTCCTCTCTGCCAAGATACTGTCAACCAAAATTAACAACTCCTATTTCAAATCCCGGTGTTTCAATGAAAGGACTAATCCATACCCAAGCACAGCTGTGTGAGACTGTCTTGATATACAGGACCGATCAGAGCCTGGAAGCAATTCCCAGCATCCATTCAGGACATGAGGGCTCTGCTGGAACAGCAAGCAAAGGTGCTGCAGGTAACCAGCTGCTGGTTTCTGAGAAATGAAGTCGTAGCTGTTGGGAGCTGATCCAAACCCTTCACTTAATTTGATAAAAGCTTTCCAGCATTATTGCTATCACTTACAGTTTCTGTTACTATAATGTTGCTTTCATGTGCCTGACTTAAATGTCCCAGTATTTTTCAAAGAAGAGTGATGGATGGATGTATTCATTTATTTGATAAATAAATATCTTGTTTGCTGGAGCTGACGTATGTTGCTCTTTATATAATAAATTACAAGAAGACACAGCAGATACCAGTGGCATCTAGGTAAGACACATTTTAAACATCTTTTTCATACTCAGAAGAGAAGAGGAAAAAAAAATTTTGAGTGTGATTCATCTTTTCTACTATAAATCTGTCTTAGAATGAGTTGAATCCTACTCCCAGCATAAACAGTCTACCTATCTTGGGTAGCATGGCTATTTTTCTACTGCAGACTTCCCAGCACAGTAAGTTATTGAAACCACCACAGTGCCTTTAAAACCAGTGTTAGGGCTGCTTCCTAAGTCGTTGAGGTAGGAAACATAATCATGGACCCTGATGTCAGCATGATAAGTGCTATATAGATTCTTACAAGCCTACAGTAATACACGTAAGGCAGGAATCAGTAGATGGACAGGAGAATGCAGAGTAGCAAGGGATCCTGTTAATTAATATGATGGAATGTTATCACAGCACATAAAAAGTGTAACTACAGCCAGCCCATGTGTGCATCATGACAGAAAGTTGTTTTAAGAGGGATCAGAAAATGGCGTAGCAGATATTCAAATACTGCTCCCAAAACACATCCAAGCACTCCCCCAGGCATGGAGGAGTTCAATCTACCCACCTTGCCCACTCAGGTCTCTGAGAGTACCAACGTGAAAGGAAAAACCCCACTCACTTTTCCTGGAATGTATCCCATGGAAGGAGACTTCATCCAGGGTGCAGAGGGCAGGTGGCCAGGCTGCCCAGCACACCTGGGAATGGGAGGCAGACCTGCTCTGAGTGCACACAAAAGCTCAAGGTAAGAACCCAGCCTCAAAAGGCCCAAGGACATTTTGCTTGCCCCCCACGCTTTTGTGCCTTTTGATGCAATACATGGAACAATAGCATCACATCAGTTTGGAAAAAAATAGACAAGCTTCACAATGTTTCTGTGCCCCAAAGCTGATCTCATTTTTCAATTCAATCAGTCTAATAAAACTCTCTAAACATGATTTCTTTGGCATCCATAGACTAGATTAGTTACAGCACCACTGGTATTACTTAACGCTAGGTATTACTAAACTGCTGATCATAAAAGATGTTTATGAGCCCTGAAACAAATCATCTGAGTGTTTTTAAGGAAATACTTTATTTTTCTATTTACTCCAGATAGCAGATTGATACAGAAGCTGTAAGGGTTGATCTATATTATTTCACTTCTGATAAATAAAGTATTATTTGAGCTCTAAATTACCTCGTTTGTCATTTAATACCGGTATTTTCCAAACATTTTATTTTATGGCTCTTGTAAGCAGTAAAAGAAACACCAATGCCTGCTTTTTCCCTATATTTGCTTGACTTAAAGAATAGTAAGGGACCTGTAATATTTTCAAGATGTAATATTTTCACTACCGCTATTTATTACCATTTCTAATTAATATCTCCTGAGGTTTATAACTTGAGAGAGTTGGGGGGGAGGGTTAGGATTTTGTTTGCTTTAAGAAACTTGCTTGCAAGGTATAATTTTTTCACCTATAAAGTGCAGTTGCAACTAAATCTCCAAGATGACACCGATTTATCTATCTTGGGGAGAAAGAAACATTAAGACAATGCCTAAGAGCAGCAGGACACAGTTGAAGTAGAGTATCATGATAAATACCTAGCTGAGTAGCAGCAAATCTAGTGCTGTGTTTCCTCTTGGCAAGCAATTCAGAGAAACTGATGTCTGTCCTAAGAGATCTTGGTCCAAGGTTTCAGATGGTGTAAAGGGACGTTTTCCCAAAGTTCAGTGGAGTGGTTAAGACTGTCCAAGAACCTGGCTTTTTAATATTGGATATTTTTTTCTGTCCTTAGGTCTCATGTCCTAGGCGGTCATTTCCTGGCAACACCTCAGTAAATGTCACACTCTGGAGTGTTTGCCTGAAGATGTGCCCATGAAGCAGTGTTTGTTCCTGCGGCACAGACTGGTGTGCAGCGAAGAGGGTGTTCTATAACAGGGAATTACCTCCCTTACCTGCAGCCAGATGAATCAACATAGCACCTTTCCTGCTGCCTGGGTTTGAATAAGAGTTTACACATTCATGGGCATCATAATCGTGACTTAAATGTTTGTGAATAACAGCATTCCTTTCCTAGCAGGAGGCAAACAGAGTGTAGAGAATAAGCAGGCTCTTTCTTCTGTAACCCACAGTAATCTATAATAAGATTTAATGTTTAAAACAACAGCTTTCCAGCTCTTATATAATTGGAAAAATGCAAGTGATTTCTGTGAATAAGAGTTCTGCTTGTAAAAGTCTGTTCTATTAAGCACCTGGTTATCACCACAATATCCCTGGCTTTTCATAGCTGGTGATTTGTGTTTTCATACCATACACCAAAATTAAATGCAGCTTTTAGGGCCGAATGTGAAATTACAGCCATTTTGAATGTGTTTTGAATTATCCTGGATAATTGTTAGGTCAGTATGAAGGATTCTAATGCTCCAAAACCTAAATCAAGCCAAATGTTCTTCTAGGGCGACTTCTCTGAGTTCTGCTGCAAAGAATTCCCCAAGGTGTCACATTTTTGATAATATGAGAAAATAAATTGTTTCTGAATCTAAAATGTTTTCAGCAATCATTGGATTAGGCACTATTTGAAGCTCCAGCAGATAATAAAACATGACTGTAAATGATTGCTTCAGCTTTATCTTTCAAAAAATCAAAGTCAAAATGCAGTTTCTGCTAAACAAATAAAGGAAATATTTATAGCAAATAGACTCCCTAATGACTAAAATGTACAGTCAGCCACAACCCCAAACATGTGCCAGACTCCATTCATTTTTTTTCAAGGAAATCCATGGGTTGTTTATAAACATAGTGAACCAAAATATTTAGGTTACCACTTGAAAGGGTCTCTCCGCTGAGATTAGGCCAGAAGAGTTTAAAGCCTAGAGGTTGTTCTACAAATATCTGTGTATGGGTCTATAAATATTCCAGCATTTCCTGTAATTAGTGTCGCTCGATACTCCCTCTTTCAGGATCTTTTATTAGTGTCTCATAACTTTGCTAAACATCTTGATTACGGGTTTTTCCCTGCTAGGGCTATCCAGGCAGAATCAGAACTAATTTGTTTGAGTCAAAACAGCTAAGCCTGTACTGAGAATACTGTTGTTCAATATGAGGAAAAACACCATGAAGAACATATTTTTTAGAAAGATTAGATAGTTCTAGGATGCTTTGTGGAAGGATTTGAAATTTGTTCTGTTCCACTCAGTGTATATAAGAAAATCTACAAGGAGATGAACAAATTACAAGTCTTGGGGAAAGAAACCCAACAGTTCGTGGATGCTTAAGAGAAATTATTCTGAGCCCAACAACTGAAATTAGCAGTAGCACTCTCTCCTGAGCATACTTCAGTCCCAACAAGGATAATTTGTGTTTGAGTGTCTCATCCATCATTTCCCACACAGCAAACACGTATGACCCAAACACTTCCTATCTCTTTGGCCAGTCAGTTTTATCTTTACTCTTCCTTGAGACTTTCCTCTTTTTTTACATTCTCACATATCTGAACTCAAGTCAACGCTGTTATTGGTCCATAGGCCTATTCAGTATTGACCTACTCCCACACTTCCTTCCCCTTCCTGGTCTTTTGGGCCAATCTTTTTTCTTGAACAACTGTTATGATTGCCTCTTTCCCTAGTGCCCTAAGATCTTTCTGTTTTGTACTTTTATATCAAATCTTATTCTCTTTTATCTGCAGCCCTTAGCCATCCTATCTATACATATTCCGGATTCCAGATTCTAATGCTACCCTCCATGTACACCAACAAATCTACTTGCAACAATTTTCCAAACTGTCTCACTCCCCAAACCTCCATCCTTTCATGGTACTTTGTTCATTTTACACAACCTCCCGGTTCCAGCATCCACTTAAGAGACAATCTGTTCCAGTCCCCCCCTCCACATGCCCAGATACACCAGAATTTTTTACCTAATATGTGCATCTGGATTTTGTTTTGTTTTATTTGCAATTTTTCTCCTTTATTCTGCCTGAGGATCCAAAAATCCAAAAAGGATTATTGATGATGAGGAGGACTTCAGCTTTCTGAGTAACATTTAGCAAGACTGTAGGCAACTGCTCTTATCAGCAGAGATGATGGGTAAATTTAACACCAGATGGTGTTACCAGGCCCACCACACTCCCAGAATTGTGCGTGGGTACGTGTAAACACACATGCATGGACACATGCAAACAAATACCCTACTGTGTCCATGCAAATGTTTTCTTCACACTGCTCTCAGCAGAAGAAGCTTTATCTGTCTAGAAGGATGCAGCTGCCACTTGCCCTGGATTTGTTGATACACCAGAACTCTTTGGCATTGCTCCACTGATGCAGAGAATCACAAATGCTGGCTATACCACTTTACAGCTGCTTTCCATCATTTCAGATGCACCACACGGAAAGCTCATACCAGCAGATCTGGTCTTATCTTTATTTTCAGACACTTGCAATCCTGATCACTCTGTCCTTTCCCTGATTATCCTTATGTAAATGGTCTTTAAAGTTTAGGTGATGAAAGATTTGCACTGCGATTCTTCACTCTGAAAAGTGAAGCTCGTCCAAGAAAAGTTTCCTTGGAACATGCCCAGGTGAAATTATCCTACCCTAAAAAATATTATAAAACATTTTCAGATCAGTATTTTGTTATTAAGAAAAGGCATTTTCTTCTGATAAATTGTAGCAGGAATTAACAACAAATTCAGAAGAGCTGGATATGAAAATCATGATGCAGTACAGTATTAACTAGGTTTGGAGACTGAATGATGACCCTCAGTTAGGTCAATTTACACCTACATTGAGAAAAATGTGGGATATATAGTAGATATCTAAATGGAATCTGCACAGATATTCACTTTGATACTGAGAGTTTCATGTTCAACCTGGGGTCCATCAGGACTTCCAGGTCCTTTTCTGCCAAGCTTCTTTCCACCGAAGAGGCCACCATCATACACTGGTGCATGGGGGTGCTCCTCCCCACATGCAGGACTTTGCAGTTCCCTTTGCTGAACCTCATGACATTCCTGTTGGCCCATTTCTGAGCTCATTCTGGATGGCAGCATGACCCTCTAGTGTAGCAGCCACTCCTCCCAGTTTGGTGTCACCAGGAAACTTGCTGAGGCTGCATTCTGCCCCGTCATCCAGAGGTTTAACAGGACTGGACTCAGTATTGGTCACTGAGGAACCCTGCTAGCCACTGTCTCCAGCCAGATTTGTGGATCACCACTCCCTGGACCCGGACATTCGGGTGGTTTTCAATGCACCTCACTGTCTGCTCACCCGCTCTGTACATCAAAAGCTTCTTTATGAGGCTCTAATGGGAGACATCATCAAAGGCCTCCCTGAAGTCCAGGTAGACAATAACCCTCTGCCTTCTTCTCATCCAAGAGCTCAGTCACTTCACCACAGATGTGTATCAGGTTGGTCAAGCATGGCTTTCACTTGGTGATGCCATGCTGACTACTCCTAATGATTCTGTCATCCTCACTGTGCTTGGAAATAGGTTCCAGGATTAGCTGTGATCCTAAAATCTAAATTCAGCAAAGATCTCAGGAAGATGAAAGCTGTGCAAATTAACTTTGAGCAAAAACATAACAGTGCACAGTTCTGTTCAAATTCATATTAATTCATTACAATTCAGAGATTTACATGCTATGTAATTCAAGCACTCATCCAATTCAAATATCTACAGGAAAAAGCAATTCCAAAAATTCCTGCAGTTAAAAATATGGGAATTAGGATTTTTAGAACTAATTAGCACTATGTATATATCACAAAGGTAAGTGAAGGGGGATAGGTCAACTTAGTGTTTTCAATCATTTCATCCCACATTATATTATATTCCAGCTCTTCTCTTTTCATTTCCATTGGAATAAGTGCTGTGAAAACATAATGAAAGAAATCAGGCAGCATTCATAAATGTGGCTGCTACTTAATAACCTGCAGTCCAGTCTTACCATAGAACTTTGGACCTGGTGTTTGAATAGGTTTTTAATACTCATTGAGCTGCAGAAGTTTTGCCCAAAACATCCTGTTCTAAGGAGGAAACCTCTAGAGTTTATTATGACATCCCTCCTAGGGCTTGCGACTTCTAAACAGCCAGCTTTGTTAAAACATCCAGGTGGATCATGCTGTTTAGTTGTGGCTTGATGCCATGAGACAGGCTCCCAGGATCTGAGAGTCTGGAGGAGTCAGCAAAAAAGGCACTTCAGGTTTCAGTGGGTTTGCAGCAACTGAGGCTTTCTGCAGTTCAGTCTAAAACTTTAGCTGCACTCATGTTTCTTCAGGGCTTCCAGGGTCCTTGAAGGCCTTTTCAAGAGCTGTGAGCTTCAGTAGCCTTTGGGGACACTGCGAGAAATTTGACATACTTGATCATTTTACAGCTCTTACGGCAGCTGTGGAAGTGACAAAAACATCCAGCTTGCAGGCTGAGTCCCAACCTGCATAAAGCTAAGCCCTCAACAAGAAAGAAATAAAAGTGAAAGAAGGAAAAAAGTTACCTCTGAAGCAGAATTTCACTGGCTGCAGTACTCACTGGGTTCTGGAACCCTATGGAGGTGGTCTTTAACCCAGCAGCCTGGAAACAGTAAATGGAGGTAAGAGAGACACCTCAAAACAAACACTTTCTTTTGTGAATAGACATTTACCCCCATCCTCAAAGTAAGCTTTAAGCATCACTTCTGAGGCAAGTAGGGATAAGGGTTCTGTTGAGATCTGCTTTAGCTACTTGGGCTAATGGCTTCTCCCAGCTTTTTATTTCCTTCTCAGTCATCTCTTAGTGGTCCCATTTGCAGTGAGGAACCTTCAGAAGGAGTAGTCCAGAGATCCCTTTCCTGGTAGTTCTAAAAACTCCTCACACATGACAGCTGTAAATTCATCTCTCTCAGCAAGTGGGGGTATTTGAGCCTAAACAGACTTTCTACCTCATCTGAATACAATTAAGTGATTGGGAAACCAGAAACACTAATTTCTTGCTCCTTATCCATATATCTGGGTATGTGAGGACTGCTGCTACACTGGACTAGGTTAGAGGCTTGTGCTTTGTTTGTTACCCCAGGTGATGTGCAGCCATGAGATTCAGGGATCTTCCCAGCACTGTCAGTGTTTCACTGGTATTTCATATGCTGAATACCACAAATATATGGACTTGGCAGACTCTTGCAGTAGGAAGTTATCAATGTCTTCAATCATCCGCTGGTTTAAGAACATGGAATCTTAAGATTAATATCTTTGTCATATGTATCAGAGCATTGGATAGTTTTACATCTAGGCACATGTACCATTTTGGAAATTAACTTGTGGATGGTCTAAATCTTACTGAAAGTCTTTGGGGTTTGTTTTCCCAAATGCTTCAGTCATATTTAAATATACTCTAGACTTCTAAATCGCGTTGGCATGTCTAAAAATTTTGCTGGGAAGATCTGTGAAATATATGATGTGTATTTAAAAATGGCAATGTGAAAGTTTGCTGAAGCTATAAATCTGTCCAAGTTTCAGAAGCTGAGAACATTGTTATTGACTAGCTAGGCAGAATAAGATTTAAATGCCAACTTTCCTCAAAAAAAATTCAAGACACCTTCAAATCCAGCTATTTACAATTAATTCCACATAAGTTCTGTTAAGAATAAAGCTGGAAAGATCCTCAATCCTATATATAGGTCACTATTTGCTTGCAGCTGTTTTCAAAATGAGAATGCTGGTTTTCACATGTAGCATTAAACGTGAACAAATATATCGATCAGAGGACTGCAGCATAACCAGGAGAATATGCTGATTTCCCCTGTGGAGAGGAGTTAGCTAGTACTGCAGAATTCCTCCTCTTAGCCTAAAGATATGACAAATCTCTTCTTGGCAGCAATACCGTTAACCATCAAATGAATCCATTGCTCAAGGAGATTACTTGGATTCAGAGAAGTCCCAGAAGGAGTCCTGCAGCTTGAAGGCAGATGCTTGCAGCGTCACAGCTCAAAGGGAAAAGCTGATATTGGTCAGTCCTCACAAACAGGGTATACAGTATTTATTCATGGAACAGCCAGATATTTCCCTATCCCCAGTCTTACAAATAACAATAGATTCGACCCATATAGGCACGAATGGTCTAAGAAAACACTGCATGGTACATGGAGAATTGAGCACAGTTATCTTAGCAGAGATCTCAGAAGGTCATAAATACAAACCAGGGTTCATAAAATAGAATTGAAATCCTCCAAGCAGTAATAACATCTCTTTTTCACTATCATAATAATCACTTTGTATGGCTGAGCGTTTTACTTGTCTTTGTTTTTTACCCTGGGATTTCCGTTTTCTAACCCCACCCTCCTTATTCTCCTCCCCTGGTGTGTAATGCTCTACATTCAATCTGGTTTAGTTCATTTTAACTATGTGGGAAGTCTGTAGAATTCCTTAATTTAATTGCTTTGCAGATGCAGCAGCCCAGGAATAATGGACCTTTACTTACTTGAGCTGAGAGGTACATTCTGGTTCCATCAAACAGTCAGTTCCCATTCTCCTCTTGCTTATATCAGGTACTTGTCAGCATAATCTCATTGGTCTGACTTTTTTTCTGCTTTGCACAGATGCAAATTGCTATTACTCAAGGGAAAAAAAATAAAAAAAGGCAACCCTAGCAAATTACTTATTTGTCCTACATGAAAGAAGTTTTCAGGGATCCAAACCATCACTGTTACAACGTTTATGTATGGCCAAAAAAACCAAACAAACAAAGAAACAAAAAACTCTTCAGAACATTGAAATATTTTGTTTTGACATTTCCACAGTAACACATTATTTTCTGGGAGGCAACATTTAAAGAAATAGGTGCTAATAACAAACCTGAAGTAGGTTTTCCCAGTTTTTGCATACACCTCAGATACTAGAATATCCTGCAGTGCATGGAAGGTCCATATCCAAACTGCTTCTTATCTGACTTGGAGTACAGAGAGGACCTCTCTGAATCTCTGCTTACACCACTCAAGCCTAAAAGTCATTTGACACTTTGCTACTTAGATAAACATTTTCTCCGTTGCAAGCCAAGAGAAAACCTCTTTGGCACAAAATGGCATCTCAGTTCCATTATTCAATCTCAGATTTTAAACTATTTTTTTAATCGTATTTTTTTTAGAGAATTACTTACCCAGCCAACTCTTTGCACAATTCTAATTAAGACTAGCTACAGGGAAGCCAGAGGGCAGAAAGAAGCATGTTAAGTGAATTCAGTAAAGTTATCCCTGATTGACACTGACATAAGTGAGAAGAAAATCAGGCTCTCTGCACTTCACACTTCTGTCATTTGCAAACACATATTAAAAAAATAAATTACAAATAGGTAGATGTCCTGTTTCTGTAACTCAGCAAAACACTGAGCTTTGCAAATTTGCACAACCTGTGGTTCTGTCCCAGCTCTACTCAAGTTAGGACCGTGCTATTTGGGATTGTTTTCCCATGGCCTTCATTTTTGATTGATTCCTTCTACAAGGTGCTGTGCTACACACATGCACTCAGAGCATCCTCTGATGATTGCCCTGTTTCTGGTTGAACCACCAGCACGTTTCGCCTCATCCTTCCATTAATCTCTAATAAGTGCTATATCCTGATGGGTTTGAAACACTGGATAAAATATCAAGTGTAACAATGTTTGCTTGATCTTTTATATTCAATGCTTCTTCTAAAAAACATTTGTGTTACTTTGTTCTCTTTCTTACATTATTTCAATTGCTTTCAATTAAATCACTAGGTATAAGGGTATAAAATATGCACATAGAGCTTTCCTAAATTAAATTTTCACTTCAGTCTTAAAGTATCTGTTTCTCTGCAGAACCCATCATATACACAGATGATTTATAGGACACCCATGACTTTATAAAGATTTATATGTGAACTGTCTTCCTTTAAAAAATGTAACAAAAAGGATTATAAATCAAATTCTCAAATAAAAGTAGTCATCCTTTGTAGCTCAATTCCACTGCCCTGACTGGGTAACCACAACACAGATTCTTCCCTGTACCCAGTTCCTGCTCAGTGCAGGAAAAGAAAGAAGTCACAGCCCTCTGCCTGAACTGATTGCTCAGGGTGAACCAATAGACTCTTAAACCAGCTGAAAGTACGGCAAAAATCTGCATTGTGCCCATCTCTTACCTCCACCTCTCCCAGCAAATTGTGAGGGCAGGAACCAACTGGTGCATCTATGCCAGCTGAAAACTGGCCATGATGTGGGAATCCCTTGTAGGTCAGCAAGAACCCAAATCCATCTGGGCCCTGCGTTTGAGCAAGAAAATGTCTGCAGAGCTCCATGAGCCAGTGTGTTCACTTCAGCACTTGTGTTTGTTGTGACTTCTGCCCTCTGGGCAGCAACCAGGTTCACAAGGGGTGTCAGTCCCTTTAAAACCACATCAAGTTTAACAAGGGTGCGTGCTGGATTCTGCACCTGGGACAGGAAAAAGCTGATTGTAGGGACAGAATCAGCGGGGCAAGGGAGGGGATTGTCTTGCTCTGCTCTGCTCTGCTCTGCTCTGCTCTGCTCTGCTCTGCACTGGGGTGGCCTCACCTCGAGTCCTGTGTGCAGCTTTGGGCACTCCAACTTAAAAAAGACATTGAGCTATTAGTGAATGTCCAAAGGAGGGCCTCGAAGTAAAGGATCTGTAAGGCAATCTTTATGAGGAGTGGCTTGGATCAGCCGAGTTCATTTCATAGGCCTTTGCTGTTTTTTCTTTCTTCTTCAAGTAATTTCCTTGTAGATTCCTTGCACACTCCTCTGCTTAAAAGTTTGTAAGCTTTGACCAGAATAACAGTAATTAATGGATATAAAAAGAAAAACAGACATAGTTCACTTGTAGTCCAAAAGCATAATCAATAGGTAATTAAGGGCAGAGTTGTGGTTTAACCCCAGTTACAACTATGTACTATGCAACCACTCACACCTTCTCTGCCACCTCCCCAGCAAGATGGGGATAAAAAAGGTAAAATTCATGGGTTGAGATAAAAACAGCTTAAAAATTGAAATAAAGTGAAATATAATAATTATAATAATGGTAATGACAATAATTGAAGAGGAAAACAAGTGATCCACAATGCAATTACTTACTGTGAACTGACTGATGCTCAGCCCATGAGCAGCAATTGGCATTCCCTGGCCCACTCCCCCAGTTTCTATGCTGTGCATGGTGTTGTGTGGTATGGAATATCCCTTTGGCCAGTTCAGGTCACCTGCCATGCTTCCCCCTGGTCACTGGCAGAGCATGGAAAAATGAAAAGTACTTGATTTAGCACTGCTGAGCAACAACTAAAACATCATTTTCACACTACATCCAAAACACAGCACTGGGCCAGCTGCTAAGAAAAGAATTCGCTCTACCCCAGCTGAAAGCAGGACAGGTAAAAGCAGGACTGCATCAAGACACAGCATGGGGAAGGGAAGCAGCTCGTCCTCCCAAGAGCCATGTGGATGTGCACATCATCCAAATGTCTGTTACAAAGGTAGCAAAGTCAGATTTCAGAAAGGCAGAGGATGAAAACGTTTACTTTGTTCTTATCACTATTATGGTTTGTTCTGCATCAACAACAATCCCTTATTGCCTATTTATTCCAGATGCAATAAACTTTTTTTTTATGAGAGATTAGTACCTCAACTTTGCTTCTGCATTTCATCAGCTAGAGCAGCTGTTCATTATTTTGTATATTTCAAAGCAGCAGAGATTATCACTAAAACAGACATCAAAACTTGTGGTGGGGTGAGTAATCATTTCAGCTGTGGGAAAACAGATTCATTTGCTCTCTTAAAATATTGAAAAATGTTCAAGTATTTCTTTGACAAATGTGCTGTTTTGACAGTGTACCCTGTCACTTCAGTTTAGTGCATGGGCAGAAGTTACTACCCTTCTGAAAAACCCAGGGTTGCAGGCAAACCCAGGTTTTAACAGAAGTCAAGACTCCTGCGATTGAAAATAGTGCACTAGGACTCTGAAATCCAGGTTTTATTCCTGTCTTCATGTGTTACTTTGCATGAGTCACACAGGTCCAGCTACTTCAGACTCAATGATCTTAGAGGTCTTTTACAACCTAAATGATTAAATGATTTAAATATATTGAGGAATTAAAGGAATTTGCATGAATCTAAAGTTTGTTCCATATGTCTCCAAAACAAGATAACAGATTTATTTAAGAGTTAGCTCCAAACTTTCACTTGAAAATCATCATCTTTTACTTGTTGAAATACCACAATCTCTCATATAAGAAAGCTAATTAGATGAGCATAATGAAAACCGGGTTTGAAATCTGTTCATCTGTTCATTTCCAGGGAAGTGTTTATATACTGAGACAGTTATTTGTCTTCCTGCCCATAATATTAAAGAACATAAATTAATAAAAATGCAATTTGCCATCAGATGTGGCCAGAGAGTGAAAACAAAGCCGTACTCCATAAATGTTTTCAAAAGTTAAGGACCTGGTGTGCTTTGGTTCCAGTATTCACTGAGGTCACAGATCCCCACATGAGAGATGTCTGTTAATTTCCAATTCATGAAACCCGAAAGTGCAGTTGAAAAGCACTTGCTCAGAAATTGTATTGATTGGAGACAATCTTCTTGCTTTCAAATCTTATGATCATCCAATTAAGTGCAGGAACTGTGCTCACTGTTACAACAGAAGCCCTGTTGCCTGCTCATGCTGTGCTGCCTGCATATGTATATAAAAAGATAATTTCTATCCTGCTCATTTTCTAAAGACTAAGATCAGCTAAAAACAGCTGTTACACTGAGAAAATAAGGGCAAAGCAGGCTGATAAAGATAGGCACCTTGTGAGACGTTCAATTGTGCATATATATAGGCACCTAAAGTACATAGGCCTGAATGAAATCAAGGAAGTGACAGTACTTCAAGTTAGTAGACTTGAAAATCCTACTGGAACATATACTTATGGGTCTAAATCTTTCTGAAGATCTGGTCCAAGACCAGGTTTGCAACAGAACAAGGATTGTGTCACCCGTATAACATCAAGCATCTTACCCACAGGACTATTAAGCACAGTATTTTGTTAAAGGGTATTATGAAAATGTCATGGACAAAAGTGAAAAACAAATTATTGCTACAATGCAATCCTCACTGATCACTTTCTTGAGTCAGAAAGTCTAAAAGAAGCTATTCAGAAAACTGAACAACATTCACATAAGCTTTCCTAGCTCTCAGCAGTTTGGGATCAGAAATACTCTGGTAGGTTTCCACCCATCAGCTTCCATGTCCCTGTTCCTAATCTGCCAGCAGAGGGACAGGGATAACACATCCGAGCAACCAGCCCTTCTGGCAGTGGTGTAACGAGGTGAAATCAACTGAGTTTAACACACATCTATTTTTCTTCTCCTGTTTATGGAGTGAGGCAGCTGAGTTTGCAGGTGTCCCCCTTGCATGCCAGCATATGGCTGGAAGATAAGCAGAAAGTCCCTGTTGGACTTTTGTTCTGGCATAACTGACCTTCAAAAGATAGGGAATCTCATCATATGGAACATTACAAGTCCAATTGGGGAATGTATCACCTGGACAAAACAACCTTAGGGGCTGCCTATCTTTCTGTCTCTTTGTTCTTTGTGGTCATAAATCAAATGTAGACTTCTACACTTGTCTCTGAATAATATATCAGGACTGGTTTTAAAATATATTGAGCATTTCTATTCATGAGGGGGTTGAAATCTGGTCAATGTAAATTATGAAATCTCCAAGAATATTATTTCCTCTCTTAACTCACTGCTTTATCTCTGAGCAGATTTCAAGGCACAATTCCTTTCAGAGTTCTTTAATTTACATTCCATGAGCAGAATGCATCCTTCCATTCAGTGCATCCTCTAGGTTCAGTGTACCTTGAAAAGCCCAGTCCATCCAAGCACACAATTCACTTCTCACCATGGTAGGGTATTTGGTTATTTAAGTTCAATTTAAATTTGTCTCCTTCTGGAGTCATCAGGTTAGCTTTATCTGAAAAAATTGTGAGCTTGATTGTAGCTATCTTGTAGTTAACATCATTTCATCAATGCAGGAACTGACGGGAATGCGTTTCTTCCAATATCATTCTTATTTCCTCTTTTTTTTTAATTTTTTTTTTTAAATCATTAATTCAAAATCTCATATCTGAATAACCCCTAGTGCATAGGATGCTAAGTTGAAAATACCAGGAATTGAACTTATTTTGTCCATTTATTGCTTGGTTTGTTGCGTAACAAGGAAACTGATAAGTTTCATTACTTTTATGAAAACTAAAGGTTAATATTATAATTTTACTAAAGCAAAGTGTTAATAGTAGTGCTACTTTAAACTAAACTAAAGCATACCACAGGCTAAGTAACATGCCTGGTAGGGAGCATATCAAGCAATGGAAGAGAATTCATGTTTATTAGGACAACGTTAGCATTTTATGGTACAGAGATTGATTACTCACCCGTCATTTGTTTGTTTCTCATCTGCCATGCAGTTCTCCTTTAGGCTCTTGCATAATTCCCTATTTCCCAACAGCAATAGTAATTATTTGATTCAATGATAGATTATGTAGTCTGTATGTAATCAAGAGCTGGTAGCAATTAAATTCAAATTTAAAGACTTTTAAATGGATGTTTACATGGTAGATTTAAAATTATATAGATTAAATATCATGGTTCTCATCCCTGAGGACAGAGAGAGGAATTCTTGTTTGTGTTTTGATTCTGTAAGGAATCCACTATCATTCATATCATGCACATTTTGTGAATGAATTGTTAACCAAGCTTCTCCCTTGTTAATACCACAAATTTCTTTTGCCCTCATTAACACTGTCCAGGTGCAATTTAGGAAGTAATTTTGCCTAGGGTATACTCCCACAGGAATGTAACTTACTTGTGTAATTCAATTAATCGGCTTAAGGGTTACTTTTGACATCACACCAGTAGAAGATAGAGGGAAATTCATCCCAGAGACTTCACTGGGAACATCATCTGTCACCAAAAACTCCCCTGCTCCTCCACAACAGGTCTAATTTACACAACAGATCAAGGGAAGGGGGAATCAAAAGCATCATATTGCAGCCTAAAATAAATTTGAAGGCCATTTTGAATTTGGGTCATGAGTAGCAGTTGGGCTTTTAAGTGTCTCAACATTTTTAATGGCATGACTATTCTTAGTTGCTGCATGATTTAATTTAGCGCTTAGGGAACTTAAGGTTGAAAGATACAGAGCAGGCCTTGTCTTCTTGTTATATTTGAAATAAGTGATCTAGTTAAACTTTGGGCATATCCCCATCAATTCAACTGGCATGACTTTATTGATTTTGACCAAAGGCATAATAGTTTATATAGCTGGAGATGAAGCCAAGAGTTAGACCTTAGATAGAGAGAGATGGATAAGATCTTTTCTCCTTTGCTTGCCTGAGATTTTTTTGAACATTCCAAAACCAAAGCAAAATCATCTACCCTTTCCCTCACTAGAAGGACTGCAAAAGTTAATTTCTGTATTTATATAATGGTTCTAACTTTTAGAGAAGTGCACTAGGATTCCTCTTGACAAAGTTCAAGGTGAGGGGTATCTGCAGGATAAGGTGAAAACCAGCTGTCTGAACAAAAATCTCTGTAGTATTCTGACTGACTTCTAGCTGCAGCTCCAGAGAGCTGTGGGCCTCTGGTAATTCCTATGTATTGCAGACAGGCAGGTAGTTCAGATGTTCTGGGGCACCTCAAAGGTCACTCCATTTAGGAGACTGACACCCCAGGTGCCTACATTCAGAACACTTATCTAATCTCCCCTCCCAGTCAAAGGAGGTCAAATCAAAATAGTTCATAAAGTCTAGGAAATGAGTCTTCCCATCATTAAGTTCTGTAAAAGGTGAGAAAAACACCACTCAGGAGCTCATCTCCTCCCTATAAACAGACTGCACAATCAGGTGTAACCATCCATGCTGGAAGCACTGAAAGCTCCCACTCTTCCAGCCTGGGATGCTGCTGACTGCAAGGATAGCAAAACCAGCCTCCGGTAGTACAGTTCATCTCAAGAGTGAAGGAGCTGATGCAGGTTCACTCTGATGAGTGCTTAGAAAAATGACACTTCAGGCTTTGGAATAAAACTCAGGAAATAAGGGTTTAGGTACCGGCTTTGTCAGAGACTTCTTATGAAACCACTTGTACAGAACAGGGGATTATTCATACACAAAACTTTATAGAGTCAAAAGTGTCAAGAAATAATTTTACAGATAAAGTGGTGTGCTGGTTTTTGAACACAGTCCTTTTTCTGTCGAGGCCTATGAGGAACAGCTGCCATTAACCATAAATGAAGCAGGGGAAAGGCCAAAGTAGAAATATGTTGCAATTTGAACTAACATAGTTTGTGGTCCCAGACTAAGTCAGGTTGGTGTGGCCTCTCCATTCCAGTATTAGGATCAAAAAAATATCTTAAGATAAGGTGAAGGAGTACCGTAACTTCTTCTTTATCTTCTTTGTTGATTAGATATAATTATTAAGTTGCCTGATTTGATTTAAACACAGTAGTTCCTGTCTGCAGGCAGAAATAAGGACCAATAAACTTCTGAGGTTTGGAGCTTACTGTCTGCATGCCAGGATGTTTCATGGTTGTATTTCCACTTGCCTTTCATACTAGAAATATTTGGGTAATTTAGTCTCCTTGGGATACCATCTTGTCCAACTTACCCTCACATACAGTTGTGTCTAAAAGGATGAGTTGAAATTTTCTTACATGTGAAAACTAAAAACAGGCTGCTTCAGTGCAGCAGCGCATAAGGACTGTTTACTTACAAAATATTTAAATGTTATATATCCTTTGAAAGTCTGTTTAGCCTCTGGGCCAGATCTAGGAAAATGTTTACCTGCTTGCATTCCCTCTGAAAGAAATAGAAATCAGGCAAGCAAATACTTTGATGTATCCATCGCTGTGTTTGAGCCACTAGTTTATATAAAAGAGCCATTTCTTTATAGTTCTTCCATCTTCTGTACTCCTTACAGGGAAGCCTGAAAAGCTGTATTTTCAGGCAGTCCAAGGGGATTTGAACCACAAGCATTCAAGGCTTAAGTTTAAAGTACCAGACCTTGAAGGCAAGCCCCAAAATTCTATGTCAAATTGGATCATCTTGGGACAGACAAGGAAGGAAAAGGACCCCAGCGTCTGAGACATCTAATCAGGCACCGAAGTACAGTGGCAACTGAAAATTCAGCAGCTGCTCTGGGTGGATAAGGTTTCTGTGCACTTCTCAGTGCAAGGATGGTGACTGAAGAAATTGGAAATACCACATTGAATCCTAGGATGGTTTGGGCTGGAAGGGGCCTTAAAGATCCGCTGGTTCCAAATCCCTGCCGTGGGAAGTGATACCTTCCAATAGCCCAGGTTCCTAAGAGCCCCATCCAGCCTGGCCTTGAACACTTCCAGGCATGGGGCTTCCACAACTTCTCTGGGCAATCCTGAGCACAGCATGAACGAGCCCATTTCTGGAAAGAGGGGCAGATCTGCCTGCCTGTGCAGGTCACACCCATACAGGAAGCTCTGGTGCACATGAGTAACCCTGAAAACGTGAGCAGCCCCACAGCACAACCCACACACGGGCGTTTGGAGAGACAGACTATTGCTACAGGAGATGGGATCCATCTCTCCTAATCCTGCAGGACAGGCATTTTCACCTGAGCTGGTTGCCTGAGGCTGCCTTTGGAAGCAGTGGAGAGGAAAAGGCACCTTCAGAAGCCTCTTCACCTCATCCGTAGATAGACATACAGAAAGCAAACTTCAGGTGAGTAGCTCACAAATATGCCTCCATTATGTGTCTTTAATCAGATGAATCCTGCCTATTCTCACAGTGTCCTCAAACAGAAGCTCACAACCCAGGGACCCAGGGGAAATCAGGCTTTGCCCCTCTCAGTGGTGTGGGAGCTGCCATCTCGCTGTCTGCAGGATTTGCAGGTGCAGAGTGAACATGCCACGAGCTCTCTGTAGCATCCATCAGGTGTAGAAAACCCTGGAGAAATGGATTTGTGAAAGGTCACAGGCAAAGCAGATTTGGATCAGGCTTCACAGTTAATGCAGGAAATGTTTAGCAAGCAGATAATTATTTCATTGGTGCTTCCCCAAGAGGTGGAGGCTGGCTTATTCCACACTGTGCAGCAGCAGGTTTCAGACACATCCAAAATGAGGTGCAGTGAGATGAGATTTTGTGAATACCAGAGGAATTTGCATTAGATAACATTTGTATATCTTCAAAGCCTTAATTTCTGCTTGCAAATCTCATCCCCAAATCCCCAAAACACACAAAACTAATTTCATTTGAATAAGTCAAGGCCTTAAAAACTTAAGTACTTAGAAGTCTCCTACACTAAAATAACAGGCTGCCCAGACCAGTGATGCAGCCACCACCCCTGGAGGTATTTAAAAGATGTGGAGATGTGTCTTTTGGGGACGTGAGTTAGTGGAGGACTGGGCATTGCTGGGTTAATGGTTGGACTCTATGATCTTAGAGGGCTTTTCCAACCTAAATGATTCTATGATTTTCTGGAATGGTAAATTTTATTACAAAGTTATACCATTCTACCATGTTTCTCATGGTAGCAACTTCCACATTAAAAATAGAGAGTAAGTGTGAAACTGGAAGCATTTGTGTAGGGGAGCTTGTGTAAATAAACATAAATAGGGTAAAATGTGCTTGTACTGGATCTTGCTTGTTCTATGTTTGAGACAAGTGTAATTCTGGGGGCAGAGAAATAAGTGAAGAATGTTTATTTAATAGAAAGTCACTTTTTTTTTTTGAGATGAGTTCAGTTTTATTTTGCTGTGCTTGCTGTTTTAGGAGCATCTCAGAGGTTTACAGTACTAGTGTCTGAGAGAAACTTACTAGGAAACAGTGTAAGTGAAAGGCTGCAAAGTTCATTTTCCATGCAGTCACCTGCATTCTATCCCACTCAACTTTTATCACAGATATGTATTTGACATAGTTTTTTGACAGGGTTTTAGCACTGTAAAAAATAAGTAGAATTTATTCACAAAAATATGTTTTTGCTGAGAGAATGGCTGTTAGCAACATTAAAATTTGAATATGAATGTGTCAGTCAGAGAAAAACAGTATCCAAAAATATTTGCTGCTATTTCTCTAAAGTTAATAAAATTTTTAAAAAACCCATGCTATCTGTAGCTTTTATTTCCCATTTCACTGTTATTTCCTGACACTTGCTATAGGAAAACTTCGGTCACATGGAAATAAATTTTAGATTTTACAAATCCCAAAAAGACCTTTGTGGTTTTTTTCTCATCTCCTTTTTTAAAAAAATTAGACTTATAAATATACAATTCAACTTTACAGTACAGACTTTTCAACTTCCTGCTGGCACAAAAGGATTAAATACATGAGACCAACCAGGTTGCCACTCTATAAGTCAAGGTGATCCTGGTGTGTCCATTCCTGCAGTCCTCTGCTGTCCTGAGGCAAAAATGCAGTAGGGATTTTCTTTATTCTTTCCTAATACCCTCTGTTTCAGTAACTGACAGTGTTAGTTACACTGCAGAGGAGAGGAACAGTTCCATGGCCGTGCTGTGGGAGATGCAGGGCTGGGAACCACGGGGCTGCTGAGGTGTGACATGAAGGGAGGATGGGCATTGCCACAGGGAGCCCTCTGCACACCCCGCTGAGCCCTTCACGAGGTACATTTAGGGCTCAGACACAGACATCAATTACAGCATCTACAGAGGTGTTCATCTGGCCAATGTCTGGGGTGCTCCTTTTACAATTAGCAGAGGGAGACAGGCAGTTTAAGGATGTGAGTCATCTAACACCTTACATCTAAAAAAGTTGTCAAAAACGGGTAAGATCAATTACACATTTAAATTAAAGCAAAGATTAAAAAATTGTTGTTTCTCTCCATTGACTGTGTAGGGATCCAAAAGTTGCCAGTCCACTCTACCCATTTATGCCATAGGTGTTTCACACTCTTGAGGTCTAATTTTCTGTGCCACAACTCACAGCTGATGTGTCAACTGGTTTCCAGATCTTTTTCATTCTGTCTCAGTTTCTTGGATCATAATCTATGGCAAGTCAAATCTTTCCTTTGCCTGTCTCATCTGCTTCATCAGTAGCAGGTGTTTATCTAGACTAGCAAATTCAGAAAGTCAAAGTTATTCTGACAGGCACCCTCTGAGCATAGGGCTGTCTCAAGTACTTAGCAATATGTGTTTATATGTTATATACAGGTAGTTGGTGTTTGTAATAAATCTGCCAAGCCTTTTGCAAGCACTTGGTGCCAGTTTTCCTCTGTCTCTAGTTGAACTATGTCAGTAAGACCCGTTGAGTTGAAACCAGAGGGAAGTGGCTTTCCTCTGCAGATGTCCTCAAGCTTTTTACTCTTTAGTATGTACAGGTTTCCTTTGGGTCTCCACATACTGAAGTAAAGAAAGTTAGTTATAGGTGGTGAAACCGCCTAAGCCAGCTTCATCTTTTACTGTAGTGCAAAAAAAGACATATATTGATCAGTCAGGTGTAATAGGTTAGACATTTCACTTCCCATTCTCCTGTTTTGCTCCCATAAAAGCAATTCAGGAAATATGAAACAGAGAGAGAAGAAAAAAAAGGGAGGTTTTACTGCTAGGGTAATATCTCTAACTCTTTTAATGTTTAGAAGTATGACCAGAAAGGTGAGGAAGTCAGAAATGAAATTGCCAGTCCAAGAAATGAGAGTTCTTTTGAGCAGTGTCAGCAAAGTATTTCTCATTTACTTCTCTGCAAGACTTTCTACAACAAGCCTTGACAGCCAGGTAAGAATTGATGAAGTAAACCTGTGTGGCTGGGCTGATGGAAGAGGTAGCTGGAAGTGTACTTTGATACTCCACTAAATTGAAATTATGAGTCCTGGCTTCTACCTCACACTTGTACAAGTCACTTCAGATGCCATCCAAACAGCCACAAATATCCATGTCTTCACAAACAGTTGGGAAGTTCATCTTCAGTATAACTTGTTTGCATTATTCCCTCTTCTGCAGTCAATTGCCTGTTGATTTTAGAAATAGGATTTAGGCAATTGCCTTATGATCTATAAAAGCTTCAGTGTCAGACATTAAACAGGAAGAAGCTTTGAGGTGAAATGTGCAAAAAAAAAAAGCACAACTACAGAAAGCAATTTTTTTTACTTTACTACCTCAGAAAAAAGCTGCCAGAGTTGGAGAGGCAATAAATAGCCCAGGTATAGAAGAAGCACTGAAGGATGTTAAGGCTATAACAGAAAACACAAATTATTTTTTTGCATCAGTGTTCACCATAGTCTTTCTTTACAGGTGACAAGCCAGAGGATCTGTCTCAAATCTAGCTGTCAAGGGCAAGAATATATAAAAAAAAGTGATAAAATGAACAATAAAAATCTTCAAGTCCCAAGCGATAAAGGGACTCAGATATGAAACTGCTGATCTGTGATCTGTAACCTTTCTTAATTTAGCCCTGTTACCAAAGAGGTAGAATAAGTCAGCTGTTGTTTAAAAGTATTTTGGGGGTGATCTGGAGAAAAAGAGATGAATAAGTCTGTCTGTCATACCAGAAAATTGCTAAGAAAACTAGTGAGGAACAGCCTTTAGTAATTTGTGGAAAAATCCATTGGGAATAGGTTCTTGATATGGGAAAGCTGTGCTGCACAGGGCTTCAGGAGCACTTTGGATCCTATAAGCAAACAGATATAGGTGACCTGTATTTGGAATTTGCAACATTTCTGACAGATATGCTCATAAAAGAGTCTCAAGGAAACTTAAAAGACAAGAGTAGGTAGAAGGTGCCTGAAAATGAGGAAGCAAAGGAGAGGGCTTCATGTTCAGTTTTCATTATGAAGGAAGACCCCCCTCAATGAGTTCCTTAAATGTCTGTTCTGGGACTAATATTGATTAACATAATCTGGAAAGATCTGGAAAATGGTTGACTAATGAGGCGTGAGACTGTTCCTTCTATAGAGAGATACTCAGAATAGTAAAAAGCCAAACAATGGCTACAAGGCACAAAAGGATCTCACAATATCGACTGACTGGACAATAAAATGGCAGATGAAAATCACTGTCGATGAATGTGAAAAACTGCAGATGAGACAAAAAATAGCTCTAGCTCTGCTTGTGATACAATGAACTCTAAATTAAATACTACTCCTTATGATAGTTTCTCTGAAAATGCCAGCTCAGCTTTCCTTTGTCAAAGTGACAAAGAAAATGTTAGAACTTTTTAGGAAGGAAGAGGAGAAAAAAATAGAAAACCAATATAATCTTTATGAGACTGTAACAATAGGTATTTCTTCCACATCTGGAGGGCTGCGAATGGTGGTGTGCAGATCTCAGAAAAAGGTTAAAAAAGGAATAGAAAAGGGCAAAAATGTGGACAGAAGCAAATCATGAGAAAGGAAAACTGAATAGCCTGGAATTTTTCATCTTTTATGCAAGGGAAGAATATGGCAAATGTCTAAAGCCATGAATAGATTGAAGAGAATGAAGAAGGAAAAAGTATTTGTGGTTTCCCAGAACATAGTAGATCAGGGTTCTTGCTGAGGATTGCTTAAAATTTTTTAAAAAATGCAAGTACTTTTCACACACTGACTATTTTGGTGAGGGAAATCCCCACAGCAGGGTTTTGTAAAGGCAAACAGAATAATGGGATCAAAAGAAGATTAAAGTCCCTAAAGCACAGGTTGCTGGAAGCCATAAGTGGTATATCAAGAGAAAAATGTTCTGTTTTGTCCAGTCCTCAAGTTTATCTAAGGACTGCTACTGACCGGGATTAGACAGAGAATACTGTCCTTGATGGACATTTGGTGTGATCACAAAACACTGTTCTTAGGAAGCTGTTCCTGTTCCCTGGCCAGGATCTGATAACTGTCACCACCTGAGGTGCTCCTTCCACACCATAAGAGAGCTACCAGGGCAAAATCCATCTAGAATATCTATTTGGGGGGTTTCTTTTCTTTTCTATCTTTTTTCTTTTCTTTTTTTTCTTTTTCTTTTTTTTCTTTTTTTTTTTTTTTTTTTTTTTTTTTTTTTTTTTTTTTTTTTCTTTTTTTTTTTTTTTTTTTTTTTTTTTTTTTTTTTTCTTTTTTTT